>JARKIF010000061.1:0-235109 GCA_029378245.1 Roridomyces roridus
CCTGTGCCGAGGTCTGCCCCTGATCAGCCCCATCCGGTTTATCCTCGCATACCTTCCAGAGATTTGGGACGACGACGCGGAGCTTGACATCCTTGTCGGGGCGATCGTTGGATGCATTCCGGAGTGGAAGGATCTGGTATGTGTTGCGGCACTGCTCCATCTTAGTCTCCTGACTTTCCACTAGGGGGTATTCGAGATGCCCCACGATTCGCTGGGCGGCGAGGCGAACTTCAACGAACTGGTTGCTGAGCCGTTGAAGGATGCGAAGAATCTTCGCAGTCTCATCCTCTCGGCCTACGAACAGGATTTGTTCTTCCGGGGCATCATACCCGAGTACCTTTCGACCATCGCATCCAATCCATCTCTGCAAGAAATCCGCCCCAAAGCACCTCCCCGCAAGCGGCTGAGCCTGGGATTCGTCCGGGTTGTGCAGAGCAATGCCAGGCTTGCAGAATTGTTTGATCTTCGGTATTCGTCTCTGTTCGAATTTTTGTCTCCTCGCCGACCGCACTTGGACAGTCATGTTGGCATTTTATCAAAACCATTCGTCTATCCTCCGCAGCTCTTTGCCGATCCAAAACTGGAGGACACCATCTGGGATCGTGTTCTTTTCCACCTCTTTCATATTGTTAATTCTCCAGGCCAAAGCCTCTCGGATTCGGACAACGACGATGCAGACAACGACGAACCGCCCGAGGCCAGGTCGTATCTGCTTGTATGCAAACGTTTCGCGGTCAGCCTCGGCCATTCTGTTCCTTGTTGCCTATTCACCGTCAATAGCGTCTCGGAACTTCCTATCTCTACGAGAATCCGCATCTTGCATCGGTGCAGTCGTTCCAGGCCTTCGCGCAACGCCTCGTGGATCAACCTTCCCTCGGGCTGCATGTCCGTCGCCTCGGCCTCGATCTCTACGAAGACGACGCCGATATGGTCACCATCGAAAAAATCCTCGCTCGAGTTCCTGGCTTGATCGAATTCAACTCTGACCGTCGCCGCTGGTCTCCGAGGATCCTCCGGGAACTGGCGCGTCATTGTGGTGCCAGCATCCAGATACTCCGGGTTCCCATTGTTGAATCCATGGAGGAAACCATCGACCCTGCAATTTTTGCTCAATTCCCGCAAATGCAGTCCTTGACTTGGCAGTCTCACATTGCTTTCAATACGGCCGGGGGTACCAATATGACCGAAGTGTTCAGTCAACTGAAGGACTTGTCGATTGCCGCTGCCTGCGGTTCGTTTCACGAGGTCATCTCCGAAATGAGGTGTGTGTGGTCGAGTCCTTGCTCTTTCTACCTTTAATAAATCGACCCAGACTCCCGTCTCTGCGCACCGCCCATTTCTACGATTACCTTGTGAGGACACGAAACGATCCCTTCCTCGAGACACGGCGGAAAGCTGGAGGAACTGACAGTTACACCCGCTCACCTTTCTTCTCGCATGCTCTCCCTTTGCGTGTCGGTCAAGGTCCTCACCATCGCTTATGTATGGGGAGAGGAAGTACGGTTCTTCATTTTACTGCGCAATTCCGTTGCTGAAGTACAACGTAGATCTCCTTGAATACCCGCGAAGTGTGTGACCCGCACCGTTCGATCGAGCGCATCGTAATCCTGGCAGCTGAATTCGCGTGATTACTTTTCGCGCATCCGGCTGGCGCCCACTGACTACTCTCTGTCTCCTTGTAGCGAATGGCAACTTCTACAGATTTTCAGAAGTTTTAATCCCAGCTCCTTTCCTGCTCTCAGAGAAATTGAGCACCATGGCTTCGACTGGGCCTCAGAGTATGGTTTCTTCCATCTTTAAATTATTATCCTAGTTCTAAGGCATCTACAGTGTGTCCCCACCTTCCTCGGCATTGGTGCAATTGGCAAATAAGTTCGCCGCTCGAAACATCCATCTAGTCACCAAAAAGGTGGTCGTTGGCGGCCGCGTAGGCTGTATGTGGACGAGGAAGGACCAAAATCGGGAAACTAGACCAAGTATTCCCTTTTATGTAATGGAATGATTACTCCCGATTCTCCGAGTCCAAAGAGTCTTTTCTATCTTTGCGCGTGTATTGGAAATGACTTTGCACTCCCTCAGCTCGCTGCCGAGGGTGTGAGCGCGACCCAGAGGTGGCATCAACTCCTCGAGCTGGCTACATACATGGGCGCGGGATCTCTCGAAGCAACTACACTTGTTCTGCGCGCATGTTCATTGAATGGTTGCGCTTTAACGGCCGGCAAGATTATCAAAATGATCCGCTCGCTGGAGATCCTGCAGGAATGAATTTATTGTGTATCCTAAAGCCCCCCAGAACCAGTTTATCTCATTTAGAAGCTAAGTGGAAGTTTCTTCTTCCTCTCCTTCCACCGTTGCAGTCGGGACGATTTCGTCGATTTCCTTTGTGCTATCGGCCTCCTCCACGGGTCCTTTTGGTAGGTCAGCCGCCTCACCCACCCCGGGGGCCACCGGTTCGGGAATCACAACCTCATCCTGCACTGGGTACCACACAGCAGGGGGACCCTGCATCATCGGCCGTGACGCAGGTGGTTGACCGCCTAGAGCCATCGACATGGGCATCGGCCCCAGCCCAGGCTGTCCCTGTGGGAAGTACGTGGCCTGCCACCTCACATAGTCCTCCTGCCTTTTCCGATTCGCCTGCGCCACCGACTTGCGTTCCAACTGCTGCGCCGCAAGCCACTCCTCAACGCCCTCCACCGCCCCGCGCGGGTTACGCTTTTTGGTGAACAAGTAGCCTTGGATTTGTGCTATAGAGAACGTCGAGCTGGGGACGGAGGCGGCGAACTCGGTGGCGTGCTGGAGGACGTCTTCCGCTGTATATGTGAGTGGTGGCGGAGGTGGGATTGGAGTCCCGTCGATGTTTTCCACGGGCACGAATTCGTTGGGATCACCCAGCCGGAAGAAGATCTTGAAGACGCCTTCAATTTGATCGGTAGTGGCCAAGCCGTATTTGATCTGAATGATGTTTGGGATGCAATGCCGAGGAGGGTGAGAGACAGAGACTCACTTTCAAATCCATGCGCCCCGGTCTGATCAACGCAGGGTCCAAATTACCGATGTGGTTAGTCTACATGTGGGGCTCAGTGTGTAGCGAGCAAAAGCAGAGTACGCGCACCGTGGCAAACGTGATTCGCCCCTCCTCACTGGACACCGAATCCAAGACGTTCAACAAACCAGATAGGGTGACAGCTGATTTTGGAGGATACATCAACGCCGAGGCCGCTGGTTCATCGTCCTCGTCCTCGTCCGCGTTGGCTCGCGAGGGGAAGGCACAGTCAATATCCCTTCGAGAATTTGTCAGCGCCGGCAAGTTCAGACGGGATATTGACTTACTCGAGGAGTAGAATGCACCGGGAGGGTGTGTGGCTGATGAGTTGAGAGAGGACATAGTCGTCCATTCTCGGATGTGACAACGAAATCATGTAGATCTGGAGTTGCGTGAGCGATCCTTGGAGCACAGGAACTGTCCGGATGGGGCTCACTTCGAGACCTAGTTCTCCGGCCTAAATTTGTTTGCAAGAGCTGAAGAATTGGAAATACAATGGACGCACAATTGCGTGGATAGTCGAGCTTTTTCCGGTACCCGGTGCTCCATCTAGTGAATGAGTGAGAGTGAGTCCGTTTTGAGCTGATAGTTAGGTAAGGGAGGTCCTGCATAGAAGATATCCTCGCCGATGTGGAATACCAGCTCGACTGTACCATTCCTTGTCCACCAAAAAGTCCTTGGCGTCGTTCAGGATCAAGTCCTTGGTTCCCGCCGGGAGCAGGAGAGTGGAGAGTGCTCTGCGGGACTTGGTGACCGTGCGGCCCCATGCGCCATTCTGTATTCTCAATGTTAGACGGAGAGAAGGAAATGAGACGTGGGCGTACATCAGTAACCAGATGGACAGACACTTTCTCTCTCGCTGAATAACTCTCCTTCGCACAGTCCACGAGATCCGACAGTATATCGCGATCCGAGGAATGCAATCTATCTCAAAGAACCTCAGTGGAATCACAGGAATTGAGAATATCGCAGCCACGGACGTGATAAAGAGGCCGTTGTGTTGAATCATAACTGTGTAGAAATGGTCAGTTCATCGAGGGCCAAAATGAATGTGAACTTACCTTGCAGCCAAGTACTTTTCCCCGTCCTCGGCGAGGTGAACAGGAAACGCACCATGGAATCTATAGCTGGGATATACCGCGCATTGACGTCCTGCGGTCCAGATGGCTGCCATAGAGCGTCGCTCTGTCTCGTGGTGACAAGGAGATTCATCACACCGTCCAATGCGTTCATGGATTTCTACTCAGGATAAGGACCGGTTCTGTTGAGCAGTGAACATTGTACCAGATATTCGAGGACCCAATCATGTGCAAGGTCGCCGAACACGAAACTGGCTGTGAGGAGGGATTCCGACTATAAAGGCGTTAACTCACAAGTAAAGGGACGTTGGCATCGCTCACCGGTTCAGACTTGAAGTCCAGTTGTTTACGAGGTAGAATTTGAGAGCCGAGATAGAATTCACGAGCGGTGGAGACGAATTCATCTAGAATGTGTCGGTTGCGGCTCCATAAAGATATCATGAGGGTCCCTCCGACGGCTTTCTCCAGGTCGTAATGGCTGTGACCAGAGGAGCTTTTGCTCTTTGCAAGCGGTCAGAATTACCGTGATCAATAAAGTGAAAAAAATACACGCACGACAGTCATCCAGTAACCCCTCCACCGGAAGAGCGCAGGGCTCTGCGTTGTTGCCGGTTCGTACCAAGGCGATGGGTGATCGTCGAGCGGTTTTCCAGACTCCGGCTGATGAAGATGCGGTCTGCTTGACGGGTTGCGCGCCACGACCTTGAATGATCGACTCTCGTTCCACAGACGCTCGTTTTCGAGGTAGGTGATGACCCAGTCGTACGCGAAATCGCCCATTTCAAACTCGGCTTTCACCTTGAGGGGATTCAGAGTCGGATTATTTCAGAGCCGCGTGCTTCCTTACCACGAAAACTGTGCATGCAGGATGAGTCATCAAGTGGCTGGGAAAGCGTGAGACTGACATTCACGCCAGAATTCTACTCCCTTCTCGGCGATTTTGCGACCAGTCTCGACAATGGTGCCGAGAACTATGAAGCGGAAGAGCTCTCTGACTTGCGGGTTCGTAGCGAGTGCGCGCAGAACAGAGAGTCCAGTTTTCAGGAGACGAGTCCATGTTTGAGTGGACAGCAAGCCAAGTCGACGCATGAATCGGAGAAGAGACGCCAAGATCTTGAGCCGCGGCATTCTAGTGGAGGTGAAGATGGTGGGCTAGAAGAAGGTGTGGGCGCTTATCGTACACATGTCGATGTGATACAGAATCTACTGACACGAGTCGGGCTGTGTTCGCAGTGCCTCATGTCGCCCGCTCAACAGCCGTAAAACTAAGTAGAAATCCACAGACCACATCAGGTAACCAGGTGAACCTTCGTATACCAAGGCTGTCGCTCATCCCCTCTGAACTCTGAAATATTCCGGTCAGGAGCTGTAAAACGAAAAAAAAAGTCGGGACTCGCACCCCATTGCAAGTCTATTCCTGGATCCAGCTTCCTGAAGTATCTTTTCCAATTCTTCTCCAACTGGGTGTTTGGTAACAACACTACGATCTGCACAATCCTCAAATTGGGAAAATCGTGATGGATGCTGGACAATTTATTCGCCAATTTCAGTGCATTGTCCCTGTACAACTGGAACGCGTGGAATCGAATGACTCTGAGTTTGGATCGATTTTCTGGAAGGATCGTACGGATGAGTCGGAAGTTGGAGTCGATGGGGAGGCTCAGATCCATGTCCAGTTGGACGAGGCGGGAATAAGGTGAGAGGTCGCGGCGGTTGTCGTCCTGCGAGGACAATCAGCACGGGCGTGGACACGGAACACATTCATTACACACACGACCAGTAGAGAATAATTCAAGGCTTTCGAGTGCCGGGGCCAAGATGGTGGCAAGCGGGTCAACAAGCGGCTTGTCGAACCGGAATGCCTTCAACCCTGAGACGTCGAACGGGCAGCTGGGGTCAAGCAGCCAGGATCCGGTACGGTCGCAGCTGTCGACGCTGTGGAAGGAAACTAGCTTTATCGGACGGCGTTGACGGCTGGTATGCGCGTCGGAGGGTTCAACGACAAAGTCAAAACGAGTGCCCGAAGCGTACGCCAGATGCCTAATACTGTCAGAGCACCCGTCCCACATGCGCAAGAAATCCTCCCTTTGTTGAAAATAGCAGTAGATAGTAACGCATTGGAGGAGTGGGCATCTCAGCAATGTCTGCATCGTGCGGACGACCACTTCGTCCGAGTCGTCTCGAACAACGAAAAGTCTGGCACGAAGGGTGACCAGCCTAGGGAACGAGATATCTCCCAGCCGCTTCATGTAATCTGGCGGCAGTTCTTCGACCCCGAGCTCCTGCACGAATTGTGCGAGGTGAGGAGAACGCTCGAATGTCGCCAGCAGACTACGGCAAGGCTGATATCGTCCGTCCTCGACGTGAAGCTGGATTTCCGAGAACAGGCGGCGCTGAGATGGGACACTCCAGGCGAGGTTTATCAGGGCGGTCGCGGGGAGGTCGTCGGTGTCCACAAAGCGCAGGATGGAGGCCAAGAGCTCCGGGATTTCGAAAGGTTTGGCCATCCGATGCTGTGGGAGCTTGTCAACGTCCAGAATGGTGTCGTAGCTTGGCAAGTACCAGATCTAGAGGCGGATGGTGGCAGAAGACAGACTTTTTGATTCGTATCAGCGGACCGAGTCTCCTCCTTCCACTCATCCCGCTCTTCCTGCTTTCTGCCCACAATGTCCCCTACGTGCAGTTGGAATTTGGCACGAAGACCACCGGAATCGCCTTGGCATATGTGCTATCTCCTGTATCATTCTTGACGTCCCAGGGGCACCAGCCCCTCAGACTCTAGGCGACAGCCGTCATCCTCGTCACTGCGGATGAAGAAGCTATTCCCTCTACCCACCAAGCACCGAATCGGCCTCAGCGTCACTTTTGTCCAAGTCGTACTCGTCGTCTGGTTTCTCAACTCGAGTTTTTGGAGGGAAAGGGATCCACGGCTCGCCGAGTCTTACCCTTCGCAGCTGCTCTTGAACGGGCCTCCGACAGCGGCTTTCCGAGGTGCGTGTGCGCAGCATGAGTGGTGGCATTGACTCACTCTGACGCAGATAATCTGCGCCCGGAAGTCAAGTATGTTACGAGCTGGCCAGCCAATGGGTGGTGTACGTCCTGTCCGTCTCCTCCACCTCGAGACAAACGCCACTCACAGTATCTTGCAGCGAACCAAGTCATCGAATTCGTACGCTGCGTCTTCCTTTTGCACCAGACTGCAGTCTAATGCGGGACAGATGAATCTGATATACCTGGCACAAATGACCGAGCGGGTGCCCATAATACCCAGATTCCGACCGGTCCACCTCGATCCCAGTCTGCCTCACATGGACTTTGGCGACGTTTTCGACGTCCCGCGGCTCCGGCGCGCCACGGGCATTCCGATCCTCGAGTGGCGGCAGGTCAAGGTACGTCGTAGCCTTGTCGCAAATCCAGCCTGCTGAAGAATCGTGATAGGATCTCAAGAGCGAGACAATCGAGGAGCTTGGCTGCTGGGACATCCAGAACAAGACATGGGATTATGGCTCCGAGTACCTCGACCCACCCGTGGACCTCAAACTCGGTACGATACCCATGTCTCCATCCGCACCACCTCACAATACATCCAGACATCTCGTACACCCGTGCCCGTGACTGGGTCCGCCTGGCCAGCCACGCCGAAGACGCGCCCTCCCTCCTCCTCTGGCCACTGGCTGCCCTCGTCTCCTTCACCCCGCGCGCCATCCAACTACCCACATTCCCTGCAGCCGAGCCGTCTCGAATTCATGGGACGTCCCATCCACCCGATACGCACCTCTTCTGCTGCAACAGCATGTACTTTGGACTCGAGGCGCTGGAAGAGACGGACATGCACCCGGCGTGGCAGTCTGTTGGGCGGCATATGTATTTCACCGAGTCGATTCAGGGTATCGGGGAGGCCTACATCAGGCGGGCGTTTGGGCTGGGGGAAGGCGAGGTCGTTCCTCCTGTGCGTTTCCCTCTCCTCTCCTTCAAAAGTATCTGACATTTGACAACGAATAGTACATCGCCATCCACGCCCGACGCGGCGACTTTTCCGTCTGGTGCGAAATCTGGGGCGTGCCCTCCACGGAATGCTTCGCACCCATATCCGCATATGCCCAACGCGTGCAAGAGATGCAGACGTACATATACGAAAGCAGGGGTATACGCGTCACGCATGTCTTTGCGACGAGCGATGAGGAGGATTCGGGGTGGTGGGCTGGCGTAAGTGCCTTGGGGTGGAAGAGGGCGGATCATAAGAGTGAGAGGACGGTGCAAGTTTATGGGGCTTGGTCTGTCTCATTTTTTGTCTCCCGGATGAAGTCGAAATTGACGGTGGACAGGTACCCAATGTTCATTGACGCCGTCATCCAATCCTCCGCTCTGGGATTCATCGGCACCGCCACGTCCACCGTGTCTATCCTCGCACGACGGCGTGTCGGGGAGCATCATGGGGTGTCCGAGATGGTGCAGTGGGGTTGGGAAGGGGCGGATGAGCATTGAGGATCTTGGAGTATTACTGACTCCAATCGTAATGGGACATGCTTGGTACAAAAGGACACTTTTACTTTCGTTACAATACACACTACGCAATTTCTAAGGGTTTACGATACGAGATAGCGAGCCACCAGGGACTCTTGAGGAATAAGTATGATAGAGTTTTTAAAGCCGAGAGACGGGGGAGGGAGCGACGAGGACCAAAATGGTGAGGAGAGGAGGGAGGGAGGGAGGGAGAATACAAGCTAACGTGCATCACATCCGAGGAAGGGGTCGCCGCATATCCCTATCCCTATCCCATGGCCCCGACCAAGTACCTCAATCCCACCCGTACAGGCAGCAGCACGAGCCACACAGGCCACAGCGCGAGCACGACGAGCGCACGGCCGAGGGCTGCTGGCGTCGCGGGTAGGAGTGCGAGGATGGCTTCACGCGTGAGCAAAGCCGGTTTGGGTTTTGCGTGGACGGCTACAGGGGGAGGAGCCGAGTACGCTGGTGGTAACGTGCGAACGGAGGACGACGTGGAAGCCACTGCAACGTACTCGACCTCCTCCTCGGGGATCGAGTCGAGGTGAAGACGGCGTGGGGACTGTATGGGCATTTGGAGCTTTGGAACGGGCGGAGGAGGGGCTGGGCGCATCGGGATGGGATTAACGGTGGGTGAAGAGAGCCATGTAGTAAGCAGGGACTTGCGCTGGGCAGGGACGAAGATGGTGCTGCCGCCCGGCGTCACGGGGGGCTCTGGCTCCTGCTCAGCCTTCCTAGCAGCCCGTAGCTTGCCTACTCGACGCTCGACACGACGCATGCCCTTTTCGAGCGGTGCGAGAGCATCCTCGACGTACGCATACAACGCCTCCTCACGCTGCGTGAGCCGTGCCACGGCCGCCTCGAGGGCTGCGACCTGGGCGGTGAGGGCTGCCACTTGAGCGTCGGGAGCTGTCGGAGGAGGAGGAGGCGGGGCAGTATAGGCGTGTGACTGCGTGTGGAGGATGCTCGTCCTGGATGTGATACGCGCAGTGAGCTCGCGAAGGGGCCGCAGCCCTGTGAGCAGCGCGAAAATCGAGGTGGAGAACCAGGAGATAGGGGTTGGTGAGCCGGTGGTGACGGTGGCTAGGGAGCGGAGGAGAGCGACGCCAAGGAGTGGGGCGAGGAAGCAGATGAAGAGGAGGAACAATTCGAGTCTGCGCAGTTCGGATTGGGCGCGGGTGGCCATTAACGGCTGAGCACTCGGAACGGCGGATGTGGGTAGACGACGGGGACGGGCAGCGTGGTAAAGGTTCCATGGAACTGTGACATCGTTTAGGGACATGTAAGGGGTAGGTAGATATGGGGGCAAACCACCTTCGATGAGCTGATGCAGATAGAATACCAGCAAAAGGAGTAGAAGCAAGTCTTTGAGGTGATCTCCACCCGTCAGCCAGTTGGCTATTGGCGGCGCGAGCGCAAGGAGCACGGTGTAAGAGGGCTTGTACCATGAACTGGATGGAGGTGGTTCGTATACGGCGTCAGGATAGAACGGGGCTGCAGTCGCAGTCGAGATGCCCCCGTCTTCGCCCACAGAGCCGTGCTCCTCCTCATCCTCGTCGTCTTCGTCAAAATGGTAGTCGTAGGATGTTGGTGGGGAGGGTAAGGGCTGCATATCGTCGTCTCCGTCGTCTGCGTCACCGTTGCGAGTGCTAGACTCGGCTGTAGCGAACGAGCGACTGGCACGTTCCAGGATGTGCATCCGCCGGCGGAGAGGTGTAGAAGAGAGTCGTGCACTTGTTTCACCGGACATGGGAATGGCACTGGCCAGCGGTACAAGCGGGAGGAGGTCCGAGGAAGGGAGTCGGGGACAGGGCTTGGGGAAGGTTACAGCCACATGATCGGATCACGAAATGATCTTCCCGCTGCTTTCGTCCATCATGCATCATGCCTCACACGATCTGTCCTGCAGCTGCGAGATGCACTCTGCCCTCTCTCAGCTTTTGCACCTCATTCAGATATCTCTGAAGCTAACCCCGCCGTTTTTAGGCAAAACAATCCCGCAGGCTGCTGTTATCCTCATACACGGCATCGGCAAGTTCGAAGTCTAGATGGGTCGGTCTGGTGCTTTTATTGCCCCAAATGAATAACACAATCCCGGCGGACGATGTGGGCACTTTTGTGTGTCCTGGACCTGACGCTTGATTTTTGCTGCGAAATTCCGGGATCGACGGCCTCCTCTTTCTTCGGTTGTCATCTCCGCTAATAGTTGGTGTTCATCCAATTGCGTCGCGTCCTTATTCCTTTTCACCCATGCCGAAGACAGACGCGCGTCTGTTCCAAGAAAAGCCAACCTTTTTTTGAGGGTGCGCCGATCTTTACCTCCCCAGCTGCGCCGACTCGTTACATGGTGAAATGCAGTGCGTATTTTGCCCTCTCTCAGCTTTTGCGCCTCGATATCAGGTTTCTCTGGAGCTAACCCCGCCATATATAGCCGCTTTTAAACGAAATGAGCCTGCTTTTATCCTCCTACTTGACGGCAGCTCGCACTTGGCCGCGACTTTTAAAGTCTGGATGGATCGGTCTGGTGCTGGTATCGATTCGGTGTTTCCCCACAAATGGCCGGCGATTTGGGTGCTTGGTGTGTTTACTCTGTCCCTTGGAAGTTGGAACACCTCGATACCTCGATAGGGCAACCCCTCCGGTCAATCGCTCAGATTCTGTGTGTCCAGTGTCTCTGACCCAGACGCCTACAGCTGTTTGGCATGTGCTTCAGCTTCACTCTGATGGGCTCCTTGGTAGTTCAAGTTTGTATGTGACTTGACCTGTTAGCTCATGAATTCCAAGCTTACATCTTTTTAGACCACTATTATTGCGCATTTCCCAACGATCGCAGATTTATCAAGGTCGTCGTGTACACCGTTCTTCTCCTCGACATCGCTCAGACTGCCTTGTCATTTTATGCCGCGTACGAGGAATGACCACACATACATTTGGTGTGCCATAATTTTTCTTAGGTGCAAATATTTCGGATCTGGATTTGGAAATTTCACGCTTCTGAGCGACGACTCTTTCTTCTGGCTCCCCGCAGCGATCCTGCCCTCTTTCATCGCTACCATCGTCCAGAGTTTCTATGCGTACCGCCTCTATACGTTTTCGGGCTCCATGCTTGCTGGCGGAGTCATCCTCGTGGTGCGTGGTCATGACTTGCCTCCTCTTCGTCAGCTCTCATCCCCAATACTTAGTTGGCGTTCATCCAATTGGGTTCAGGCATCGCACAAGGTATCGTCGCCAAGTCGATTCCGTTGACGGACATGCTGAGGAGGCCGCTGACTATGATCGTATGTGTGTTCTTTTTTTCCCCTTTTTCGAATCTTTTAGCAAGCTTGAACCGATAGGCCGCTAGGATTCGGCTCCCAACCTCCGCGCGTGCGATATCACCATCGCATGCAAAACACATGATCTCCAGATTAATTCGATACACCATTGAGACCGGGGCCTTGACCGCGACTGTTGCCCTCTTCCAACTCGTGATCCGATCGTGTTTCTCCAATGACAATTTCTTCGAAATAGGCGCCTGGACTCTCGGAAAGCTATAGTCGAATGCCATGTTGGTCAATCGTCCGTCCGCCGTGTCTCTGCCGGGTACCTCCAGACTAATTGTGGGCATACAGGCGCTGCTAAACTCGTGCGCTGTGACCATCGGCGGACGAGACGATCATCCTGATCCTCCTCCGACTTTACAGGACATCGCCGCCATGTCTGCGGTCCCCACCCTGACCACAAGCGGCGTCACAGGGAGCGGGGTGGAACAGTCGTTATCCGCGTCTGCTGCAGATATTGTTCGGCGCACCTCGGTGGTCCCAGAGGACAAGGACTCTCGGGCACTGAATGTCGTGTGAGATTCACATCTCACGCTATTTCTCCCTTTTTATTTATTTCTTTGAACCTGTAAATCTGTGACGATTCTGCGAGGTACGTCATCCATTTCTACCGTACTTTTGCGTTGATATTGACTCGCACCCGTTCCTAGTCTGAATTCATTTCTTGCCACGAAGACGCGTGAGCATCCCACGGACCGCTTCTGTCAGATTGCTGTTCCACGAATAGGCCTCTGGTATCTCGCTTGCAACTGCCACACTGTGCGATATCACCATCGCATCCTTCATGGTATACATACCATGCAAGTGTTCAGTTGCCCTAGATATATCATTCAACCTGTTGGAAATAGGCGCCTGGACTGGCAGGAAGCTATACTCGAATGCAAGATTGCTATTCCTCGAGTGCCCATATAAAGAAAGACCCGAGTCATCCGGAAAGCATATCGCCGTCTTGTGGTGATGATGATGAAAAATGCACGCCCTGGTGGGTCCAATGGCTGTGGGTATAAATAATCAGTCGAGCCGCACAGCATACACCCACCATCTCTCCTCCCCCGCTCAAGTCTCAATGAACATATTTGACATTCTCCTGCGCCTCATCAAGCATCTTGCCTCGCGTTCCCTTCACACGGGGACGCATTTTCTGGGATTCGGACTCTCCGGCTTGCGCGCAGTCGGGTCGAACCCCACTGTCAAGGATCTATTCCGTCTCATAACTCTCGGCACCATCGTTGAAGTCGGGCGCATGGTTGGGGAGAAGGGTCTGGAGTTTTGGCAGGAATGTACGTCAAGTACCCTAGCCTCGTTCTCGATGCTCACCGACGGCTTCGGTTGACAGTTTTTGTGGTACGAGTACCTCCCTCCCCATGCACCTCACCAACGCAAACACTCCAGGTCAAAGCTGAATTTCAGATGGACGACTTTGCATACGACTGGGTTACGGCCTACCTCGAAAACCAGAACCTGTGGAACGAGAGTAAGACGTTCAACGTCCTCGCTAGGAACTCAGCTGTCTACAAGCCATGCGGTCGCCTCCTTCCGATGCCCAACTCCGGCAAAATGACCAATCACCCTGCGCCTTCGTACGAAGCTGCTCCTACTCAAAGTCCTTCGTTGTTGCGGTGGAGGGGATACTGGATGACCATCGTATGTGTTCTGATTCTCGCTGCAAGAACAATGTATGCTTATCCTCGTCTTCAAAGAGAAAGCGTTCTCCTCGCTACTCCGATGCTGAGAACGCGCGCAAAGGGACCCTCATGATAACGTCGGGACCTTCAACTCGTAGTTCTCAGCAGCAGCACTAACGAGAAACTGTCCCAGGTTGTGGAGTCGCAATACACGCATTCTAGACGACTTCGTATCCACCGCTCGGGAGTTTTATTATGCCAATTCACAGCTCGTACCCCGGAAACAGTTTGACGTGCGCTCTGAGCCGGTGAGTCTTGGACCTCGATTCCGGCTCAAGGCAATTCATACTGATTCCACAAGTCCGAGTCACTTCTGAACGCTACTTTTTTCCACGGTGACACCGCATATCACTGGGTCCTCGAATACCTGGTGCGCTCCGAGTCCTTTCCTTTTGTGTACACACCACGGTACTCAGTACCTTCAGATAAGCATAGATGCCTTTAACAGCACGATGAACCTCGCCGTGACGAGCTGGCAGTCTGACCTCGGTTGGCCGCCAGCGCGGGCGGGTGATGATGATTCGGAGCGATAGGTCCCGGCTGCTGGCTCTATAGTTCGATTCTTCTTCACGTCGCCGAAGACGGGGAGGGGGACTTGGTTCCAAGGTTGGGAAGTTCGCTTTTCATGTGCACTCGATTCATGTCGTCTTATGTAGTGATCCTTCGCCTGGACCCTCAGCCGAGTCTTCTCATCACGTTCGTCGCCACCTCTTATAAACCACCTTTCATGAAATTGATTGTTTGTTCAATTGTATAGCTTACATTCCTCCGACCGAAAGGTCCTATCCGATTTTGTGGCCCACGTCAAGGAACGTTATTCCGGAAGGGACAAAGTCTCTGTTCACCTGGCCAACGGGGTGCGTAACAGCCTAAAGCAGCTGACACCCACTGATAATCGTTTGAATTGAACCGTAGAACGGCGTTTGGGGACGCACCATCAGCAAGTCTCGGCGAGCACTCTCCACGCTCCTCCTGCCGGGATCAACCAAAGAAACGATACTGAACGACGCCAAGGACTTTTTGGCAGGCAAGGAATGGTATAGCAGGGCGGGGATCCCGCATCGGAGAGGATACCTCCTTTGTACGTCTGCCTTCTGGAGTCTGATCTTCTGTTGATACTTGAAAGATGGAGCACCGGGGACTGGGAAGAGCTCGACGGTTCATGCGATTGTATGATTTGTGTTTGAAGTGATGCTCTATTTTACTGATATGTTTGTTCAGGCGGGAGAGCTCGAGCTGGAGGTACGAACTCCATATCTCTGTGCAATTGAACCTACATCTGACTGTCTCAGATATATGTAATCCCACTGGCCAACGCCGGGATGAACGATTACACCCTCGGCGAACTGATCAGCCACACACCTTCCCGGTGTATCTTGCTTCTCGAGTCCGTCGTCTGACTTCATCATCATATTTGCGCGTTTTCTTAGTAACGCCCTTGGTATCGCAGGGATATAGATTGCGCTTTCCCGTCGAGAGTCGACCATCAACACGCTCAAAACCACCATTCGGAGCCTAGATCAGCTGTAACACTCAGCGGTCTACTCAATGTTTTGGATTCAATCTCAAGCGGGGAGGGACGGATTACTTTTGCTACGGTGCGCTGTATATACTAAGTCCTCCGGGACACTTTCTGAGAAAACCTTCTCCAGACGAACCACATAGATCATTTGGACCCAGCGTTGATTAGACCCGGGCGAATGGATGTGAAGGTGAGAATCAAATTGCACGCGGTTCCTCGAATGAAGGCTCGGTTTCAGATCGAATTCCGTCTTGCCAGCACAGTACAGATCGAGGGCGTATTCAAGGTCTTCTTCCGTCCCCTGGATGCCGAAAATCCGAAATCTATCGACGAGAGTGGCACAAAAACATCGTCGCTTCCAGACACGGAGGAAGAGGTCGCTCGTTATGCG
This sequence comes from Roridomyces roridus, assembly GCA_029378245.1. Taxonomy (NCBI): domain Eukaryota; kingdom Fungi; phylum Basidiomycota; class Agaricomycetes; order Agaricales; family Mycenaceae; genus Roridomyces; species Roridomyces roridus. The sequence goes on from JARKIF010000061.1 coordinate 15,550, forward strand.
GCCGACTTCGCCGCCTCCGTGCCTACCGATACGTATTCGATCGCACAGATCCAGGGGTATCTGTTCACCAAGAAAGGTGATCCCAAAGCAGCTGTCGAGGGCGTTGTGGAGTGGGTTGTAGCTCAGACTCAGGACACGCTGAGTAAGTCCAGCGTGTCGGGGTCGGAGTTTGACTCGGAGGAAGATGATGATGACCATCCGAGTCCACCGCCGGGATACGCCAGGCCCCTTCAAGTTGAACCGGAATGCGGGCAGGCAGATACACAGCTGGTTCAAGCGGCGAGTGATGGAGGCGCGGATTTGGGACGGGGAAAACAAGGAGAGTTCGAGAGTGTCGATGGTGTAGATGACTCGGCGGTTTCTGAGACTGCGGACACATAGGTGACGACGATACGGCGGAACGAAATTAATCCCTGTGTCAATTTGTACCGGTCTTAGCGGACCCAGTGGATTTCCATTCTGCTTTATTTCGAGGTTGAACTTGAGTGGAACATAAGTCACGTTACTGATATCAGGTGATCAATTGATCCGAATCATTTTGCCGGCAAGTCTGCCTCCCGGTGGACCTCTAACCGGTGAGATGATGGGCTAGTGACTGCACTGAGTATGTGAATATTTATTGTATGCTCGAACCTCTCGTGCACCGATGGCCGAGGAACACAATGTTATTAGTCTAAGTAATTCCCCTCCTTCTCAGCCACATACTGCCTGCGAGGCCGCCAACGACCACCTTTTTCGTGCACAAGATGAATGTTTCGAGCGATGAAATGGTTTGCCCACTGGACCATTAACGAGGAAGGGGGTTTGTGACTGCAAATTCGTGAGAACCAGGACGACGGAAAACGGCATGAGTACGTACACCGAGGTCCAGTCGAAAGCATCGTGTTGAATTTCTCTAAGAGCGGGAAGTAACGTGGGATCGATACTGGCGAGAAAATCCACAAGTCGCGATTCTGTGTCTTCCCTATCCAGCAGTCAGTGGCCGTCAACCAAATGCGCCGAAACTAATTACACGAATCCGCGTGTCCACAGTACAATGCGCTCGATCGATCGATGTGGGTGACGCCACTTGGATGTACCCAACGAGATCTAGGATTCACCTTAGCAAACGCAAGACACAAGCAGAGGGAAGAATCCACTTTGGATCCCGAACGACATCTAATGGTCAGAACTTTGATCGACGGGCACAGAGTGAAGACGTCTGCATCGGAAGTCATATGAGCGGGTGCAAGAGTCAGCTCCTCCAATTTCCCGCCGTGTGTCGGGAGAAAAAGACCGTTGGGTATCATCGTAGCGTTTGGGTTGAATTTGAGGCTGCGCAAAGCCGGGAGCCTGTTGAGACTTGTTAAAAGTAGAAAGAGTCTGACATCAGAGTGCACGTACTGCATTTGCGACATGATGGTGTGAAACGACGGGTGGGCAGCACCAATGGACAGATCCTTCAGTTGGCTTAACATGTTGGTCACATCCGTGATGCCAGCCGTATCGAAGGCGACTTCACAGTCCCAGGTGAAGGACCGCATACGCGGAAATTGAGCCAAAATGGAGGGATCGATTGTTTCCGCCATGGAACCAACGATGGGCGCTTGGAAGGTCTGGAGACTGCCGCCACAATGCATGGCTAGTTCCGTGATGACTTTCCAAGACCAGCGGTACAAAGGATGACCGTCCAACTTGAACTCCAACAAGCCAGGAAGCCGTGTCACGATATCTTCAAAGGGAACGCTATCGGCGTAGTCTCCGTAGATCAACAGGCTGAGGCGACGGACATGCACTCCCAGAGATGGTTGATCCGCGAGCCGTTGCGATAAATTACCCAAAGCCAGGACCGAATCAAGATATGGATTCCGTTAGAGATGGGGAATGCCGAGGCGCTATTGAACATAAACAAGAGATAGTGAAAAGAATAGTCGGGGCTGACCGCGAATAGCTTGCAGACGAGTAGATAGGAACTCGGAGCGGGTGGCAGCTCGAATTCCATTTCGTCGTCTTCGTCCCACTCTCCGTCTTCAGGATGAATAATCTGGAACAGGTGGGAAAGAATACGATCCCAGATAGTGTCCTCGAGTTGTGGATTGGCTGTGAGCTGGGCGGGATAGACGAATGGGGAGATACCAAAGCGACTGTCAACACTCGGTCGGCGAGCAGGCAAAGATTGAAAAAAAAGACTGGGTTACCGAAGATCAAACAGCTCTGAAAGTCTAGGGTTGCCCTGCACAACTTGCGCAAAGCCGATACCCAACGATTTACGAGGCAGCACTTTGGGTCGGATTTCTTGCAGATACGGATTTGACGCGATGTCCGAAATATATTGGGGTATGATGCCATCGGCGAACAAGTGCTTCTCGTAGCCGGAGAGGACGAGGCTGCGAAGATTCTTTGCACTTTTCAACGGCTTGGCAACTACGTCGTTGTGGTCGGAGATGCCCTCCGGCGAATCGTGGGGCATCTCGACCACCGCCTGGTGGAAAGTCAGGACACCGAGTGAAGGGGACAGCTCAGAACGCACCAGATTATTCCATTTCGGAATGCATGTAACGACCGCCTCTATGAGGTCCAGCGTCGATCGCCGGATGGTGAATTGCGCTGGGTAGTACACGAGGACAAGACGAGCGGGGCTGATCAACTTCAATCCGTGGCATAGGCCCTTGCTACTGTCTTTCTCATCGAGGTCCAGGGAGACACAAATATCGGCCAGGTTTTTGGCTGCCCGAAGAACCGTGTACATGGAGACGCCGTATCCGCCCTCGATGCGGAGCTGCTTGATGAGGAGCCCTAGCTGGGGATTGCTGCGGAGGGCGAGTTCCAGAGCTTGGGCTTGACCTCTGCTCCGAAGGATGACGGTCTTGTACAGTAGTGGTGTCGCGATGCGGAGCCACCTCTTGCATACGAGTAGGATTGAGGAACCGGGCTCGTCGACAGCCTCCGGAGGGACAGAAGCGGAGCGATGAGAGGAGAATGTCTCGTCGGGGACAGACAGCGCAGAGGAGAAGATTTCGTGAAGAATCTCGTCAGGTACGCGTCTCGGAGTCATGGTAGGAGGTGGAGCTTTAGTCACGGTGATGCCATCAGACGCTTCTTGTGCCCTTTTGTCCTTTGGGCTTTGTCGACGTCTTCTCATCGCCAGGCCTCGCAGCATCCATGACCTCCGAGGCCGATACAGTCGTCTCCACAACCCTGAATTTCTTGAACGATTCCTCCCCTGTGAGGCGCGTCCCGCCCGAGGTGCTCTGCGAAATATTCGCGAGGGTACGACCGGTGCCTCGCCGGATAAGCTTCTATGAAGTCGAACAACCCCCGTGGATACTTGGCCATATCTGCAGGCTGTGGAGGGATACAGCTCTCGCATGTCCCAGGTTCTGGGATACCGTCACGATTCTTCATGATCCCGAGGTCGAGTTTTTCACAGACTATATGTACCGCTTCACATTCACTTCAATTGGGAGGAAGGAGGAGCGAAAGAAGCGTTGGGAGAGAACTCGGTGTGGGATTTACTCCTCCCCCTCTCGGATCGCTGGGGTTCACTCCATGTCAAATGCCCTGGGCAGGGGAAGGCGCGTGCCCTTCTTGAGCTCTTCCAAGCCACGAAAGGCCGTCTCTCGCATCTCGTTCAGCTCGAATTCATTGTGTATAGTGAGCTACCAGTATCCGACCAGGGTTGGGACGTCTTTTCCACCGCACCGCGACTGTCCGAGGTCTTCCTCACCGGCAGCTTCGCTGGAAGTCATTCTCCGTGCTTCTCCATTCCCTGGACGCAGATTAAACGATACCGCGGAGAATTCCCTGCCATGGAGCAACTTGACATCTTGCGGAGGGCGCCAGGATTGATTGACTGTGCCATTAGATGCGAAGACGAGGACACGATCGATGACGACCAATGCGTGGTTACCCTCCCTCTACTTCGCTACCTCTGCACGAAAACCCCACTTATGTCTCGCATCATTGCACCGGCCCTCCAAGTTCTCCTGGTGGAAGAAAGGGGGGCCACGGACACGGGCTCATCCGCCTCCGTGCTTTGCTTCATCACCCAATCTCGTTGCCAATTAACGACCCTGGTTCTCCTGAATCCGAAGTTCCTCGACGGTCTCGTCCCGCTCGTCCAGGCGTGTCCGGAGCTCGAAACTTTCATCCTGGACGGCAGGCCTGCGATAGACTTTCCGTACGATGCATCCTCCTTTTTCATAGACATGCAATCGTCATCCATTTGCCCCAACCTCAGCTCGTTCACATTCGGCTGGGGCCCGATGGAGCCTTGGAACCATGAGGATGTGGATCCTTGGCTGCCGCTGTTCCATATGATCAAGTCTCGCAGCGGCTGCCTCCGTTCCGTCACTCTCTTCTCATATGACTACAAATCTAAGCCGGACCTTGAAGGGTTGAAAGACAAAATCGCGGTGCTGACAGCTGGGGGATTAGGGTCGAGTATTACGATTCCTAACTTGATTAGGAATCGTTCTTTATGAACCCCCCCGTTCCATCAAACCATCCTCGATGCCCATTTGGCATGCGGATCATGATCCGGGCTGCCGCTCATCTCTTAGATCCCCGTATGTACTACGTTCGTGTACTTAGCTCGGCCGGTAGGTAAGTATTCTTTCACAGGTCTGAATACCGAGTAGAAGGTTTTTGAATATATGCATAGAATTCAGCGCCAGATACATCCTTGCAGAGTGTGAACGGACAGCACCCGGTCATTCCGAAGTCCGCTTCCAAGTTTGACATTTGACATTGACATGTGGATGCCGTCCGGCGACAGCCTCGAGAGGTCCACCTACCGTCTGTCTTCCTATTCTCGGGACTCTGTATGTTGCACAAAACCCGCTACTAGTCCACTGCACATAGCAATAACACGCAAATAACACGCAGAAAAGGCAGGGGGAGGTAGACGATGGATGGCAATCAGCCGGTAAGCAGATGGTTGCCTCGGTAGCGATTCCGATTCGTATCAGCATCTCTTGCTTTCTCCGCCCATGGTCGTGCTCTGTCTGCTCTGTCTACCTCTCCTGAATCTCTCCGTTATTGGCTTGTGGGGGCTTTTCTGGGATTCTAGTGGTCACACCCACCTTTCCTTTGCTTTCTCTGCTCGTTGGACCTACTCTGCTTTGGTGGATACCGGCATCTCGGGCTCAGTCTTTGAGAATACTCCGCGTCTCCTCTCGCCACCGTCGGGGGCCTGCATCAGAGTCTCCTCCCTCTTGCCTACGTGCCTTTTATACTCCGGTATGCTGTATCATGCTCGTCGCTGTGTGTCCCCAAACTTCTTTTGCAGCACGCGGCGGCGGCGCGTGTGCTGGTTCCCCCGATCTTGGGGCATCTGCCTACATGACAAGTATGTGTGCCGATCTCTGACGTCTTGAATTCCTGTTGACCAATTATGATTCAGACGAGGCCGGCGAGCAGATGGTGATTTGCCACTGCATCTGTGAGGGCATCTACATATGGGATGGTCAGTTTTGTCCTCTCCCTCTCCTACTTTCATTGATCAAAGCTATCGCAGTTACACAATCTACTAGTCATCCTGGTGCCCTCTGGGTACCCGTTACTTTGTGCCTTTGCGCAAGCGAGGCTGCCGGAGACGGTATAACGACGATCTTTAACATTGCACCGCACACTTCCGATGGCTGTACCGTGTTGAACGGTAGAGCTTTTCCGGGTGTTGCTGGGAATATGACGATTATGACTCCCCGCCCTCCTTCGAGTGGCATGCATAGTTCGCCGTTGGTCCATGACACAGTCAACGTGCATAATTGTATTATGAGATCAAATGCATTCGTTGCGAAACCTATGGCAGATGGCCTAGATAGCCCCCATTTTTTCAGAATCCCATGTGCTCCGGTCACGCTATCATACCGCCATATTTGTTCACTCCTCATTCTTGCTGCGATATTTCTTGGACTCCGTATCACTTGGATTCTACAAAATTCAAAGCTGTTACCAACTCATGTGATGCCTGTGGATCATGGGCCTGCCCACAACCTTCTGGGAGGCGGCAGACGAGTTCACGGTAAATTTTCAGCCAGCCTAGTTGTTCCCCACATCATAGATAGTCACGGCATCGAAAACCTCAATCATGGCTCCTTCATGTTTGAAATACAGTGCCTACGGACTGACATTCAGATCCAGCTGGCAAAAAACCCAAATTTCATTGCTGTGGATATACCTTTGAGTCAAATTCTGAGCCTCTTGACAACCCATGAGTTGCGTCACACTGCTGACCTGCATGGCGTCCACCTGTACCAGAAAAATAAACTAGTGGAATCACAGGCAATTGTGAACAACCATTCCTGTGACTCGAGCAATTGTCGATCCCTTGTCTCGATAATGCGGTTCATGCAGCCACCGGAGTCGGAAGAGAAGCCAAAAAGAAGAACTGTGCTCTGCACCATGTCCGACACATTCAAACACCACCAGAATGAGCAGAGAGCCAAGGAGGCTGCTCAACTCAGATATGCACGGCAAAGGGATTTGAATGAATTGTTACCAGCACCATTTCCTCCCGAACCTCTCAAGAAATCAGAACTGCATCGTATTCTGACTGGCAGCTGTACTGCATTCCTCCCCGAGAAGTTCGTTGAGGCTGGTTGTGCTGTATGTGGAATGCTTTATCCTTTAACTAAACTTTCGCAGCTCAGTGATTTTTCTGGGTCATTGGATGTTCTGTGTGCTCAAGGAGTTACCAGAAAGGAGCGATTTCATTGCAGGGACGCAATTGAGGAACTTTCTGGGCCTGTCCTTGCAGAAGGATGCACACATTTATGTGTTTACTGCGAAGGTTCTCTGGGTTCTCGGACCATCCCCAAGAATGCATTGGCAAACCATGGCTGGTTGGGACCCGTTCCGCAAGAGTTGCAAGACTTGAGTTATGCCGAGAGTGTCATGATTGCCAAGATAAGACATAACCGATGTGTTATGCGGGTCAATTCTGGCAGAGTGCGAATGCATGCCAATGCTATCATGTTTGCTCAGCCGGTTCTGAAAGTTTACTTGAAGTTACCTCCCTCAAAACAGGAGATGAGTGAGATCCTGGCTTTTGTGTTCACCGGCTCTGCAGCCCCAACTCAGGAGGATTTTGATCGAACTCCAATGCTGGTCCGCAGAGATAAAGTTGCAGCGGCGTTGAACTGGTTGAAATTGAATCATGAGGGCTACGCAGACCTTGAAATATCTGAGGAAAATCTGTTGTCATACAAGCATCATGATATTCCTGTCACAGTCGATTACAGAAGAACCAATGCAGATCCAGAGGACTCCATCCCAGCCGTTGCCCGAAGTGTTCACGATGACAATGAAGAACACGGAACCTCAGAAGGTCCTTGCTCATTTGCAGTTCATGGTTTGACTGGGGCCGAATACTCTACGGCCACGATGGACACAATCAAAGCTGTGGCACTCCAGCATCTCACGAGACAAGGAAGCATGCTGGGTATTGGACGCAGCGACGTGCCAGAGTCCATGTATGAAAATGTTGAAGCATATCCTGGAATGTTTCCTTGGTTATTCCCGTATGGTAAAGGTGGAATTGGCCATCCCAGCCACAAATATAAGACTTCAGATCTTAGCCGTAAAGGAAATTTACTGATGTACCACGATAAGCGTTTCCAGACCGATATGTACTTCCCCATGATTGCATTCAACCATGAGCAACTAAGAGGGTCATCAGTCGGTAGCAAAGCTTTTGTTAAGCGTTCACATTTTCCTGATGTTGCACGAAGATTGCGCAGAATAGATCACCAGGTGTCGGGCAATATTGCTGACCGCCTTGTTGAAGGCCTCCATGTTCGGCCCGAGACTGACAAGGAGAAAGACTGTTTTGACCTCATGCATGATCTTGATGGAATTGGAGCCTATGTACCTGGTTCTGCGACAAGCAAACGGCATATGCGGAACGAAATCTGGTCCAGCACAGCCTTTATGGGGGCTCCAAGCTGGTTTGTAACCATGTCCTGGAATGTCAGTGGTCATCCCCTTGCACTGTATTATGCCCAGGAGGATACCCTCTTTAGACCTGAGATAAAATCTGCTGATGAGCGCTACAGATTGATGTCTAAAAATCCTGTCGCAGCTGCACGATTTTTTCATTATATGATGGAGGTATTCATTGAAGAAATTTTGTGTTGGAAAAAGGAGGACGCTGGTGGATTCGGTCACACTGGGGGCTTCTATGCAGTTGTTGAACAGCAAGGCCGGCTGACACTTCACTCACATTGTTTAATCTGGGTGAAAAATGCACTGTCACCCCAAGATATCCGAGACAGGTTAACAGCTGAAGATAGCATTTTTACAATGAGGCTCATGGCATATCTCGAGTCAACCCATCAAGGTAAATTCAACCATGGCAAACTCGCTGATGTGCAAGCTCAAGTGGGTGTTGACTCGCAGACTTCCGATGCCACACCAGATAATAACAAGTACCAGGCACCCAGATTAACATTTCCTGAGTCTCCTCCTCCGTTATGTGACACTGATAAGTGCAATGGAACATGTGGGGGCTGTAACCGGTTGTTAGAATGGTGGGATAGATATGAACATGAGGTGGATGACTTGCTGGTTCGGTCCAATATTCACAGCTGTCGGCACTCAGTGAAAGATGCTGAAGAGGAGAACAATAAGAAAGATTGGCGGCATCTTAAAAAACGTAACAAAAGTAAAGTTCGGATTCAAGAACGGCGAGGGTGCCTCACCAAGTCTGGTGTCTGCAAGGCTCGATTTCCTCGTGATGTTGTTGAGGAAACAGTGGTTGATCCAGATGGTCATATTACTTTTGAACATCGGGAGCCGTACATGAATACAATCAATACTTTGATTACCTATTTCTCTCGGTGCAACACAGACTGTACTAGCCTCTTGTCTGGTACTGCAGTTAAAGCTGTCATTTCCTATGTATCTGATTATGTCTCAAAGTTGGGGCTCAAATCATACCAGGCATTTGCCTCTGTTTACGATGTGTTCGATCGGAACTCGGATAATGTTGACAGTACCAGCGCTGACGAGAATACCACAAGAAAACTTATGAGACAAATGGTCAATTCAATGTCCACGAAGATGGAAATTGGGAGTCCAATGGCATCCCTCTATCTCCTTGGAAATCCGGATCACTATGCTAGTCATGAGTACGCAAATTTTAGCTGGCGTACTTATGTGGCCTATGTGAAAAGAGATCGGGCAAGAGATTTGCAAAATAATTTGACCATGGACCTTGATGACACTCCCGAGGACTTCATAACCCTCCGGAACAAGAGAGGAGACATCATTGCATCTTCAATTGTCGATGATTACACAATGCGTCCGGTGGTCTACAACTCCGTCAACTTGTATGAGTGGATTCAATCACATCAGAAGAGGGCATTCACCAAATCGGAAAAAGAGCATATTCTCCAGGAGCGTGAACTGTACAGTGCATTTGAGAAAGATATCAGTGACTCAGATAGCTCCTCCTCCTTCATTGATGGAGAGCAAGATTTGACTCAAAGCAGTACCAATGAATCAGAAGATGAAATCCAATTTGAACCTGATGATGCAAAAACTACACCACTCAAGTACCCCTTCATTTGAGACCACCGACAGAAGGACACTCATGGTGTTTACTGTGACTTTTCAAGGCTCAATATGATTATCCCAAATTTCATGGGTGGTGCAATTCCACGATCAGACCGTGGAGACCGTGAATATTACTGTATATCTATTTTGACAATGTTTAAACCTTGGCGTTCACCAAGAGATCTCAAGGATGTGTCCTCCACTTGGGATGAAACCTTTAATGATCACACCTTCACTGAACGGCAACAACAGTTGTTGAGGAACTTCAACCTTCGTTTTGAATGCAATGATGCACGAGATGATCACTATGCAGCCATAAAACGCAAGCTGGCTGAAGCAGAATTTGAACCCTCAAGCCATTTCAACCAAACCATCCTGGGCCACAAGGATGATGTTCTAGACTTCATTGATGATGAGTTGGATGAATTCGAAGATTACTCTGCCAATGAAATTGGTCCCAAATCTCGTAAATTGAAAGCGCAGATGGAGGAGATAAGGTCCATACTTGCTGGTTGCAAATGGCTTAATAAAACAACTGATGGTTTGATCATGGATGTCCGCACCGAACCTTTGACTCCACCTGTCAAAACTAAAACGAGCTGGTCAAAAATTGTGGAAGCCGAGAGAAAGCTGCTCACAGTCAACAAATTGGCAAATATGCCCGTGAGCTATGCTGGTCATGCTGAACAATCCACTATGGCTACACATAACAAAGTAGAAGAGCTGCCATTCAACTATTTCACCTCTGCCCAAAATGTTGATGCAGACTCAAACATGAACATCAAGCTGGAATGCTGCAAGTGCTTCACATTGAACCCCGAACAGACCAGAGCATTTACAATTGTAGCGGACCATGCCTCAGCAGTCCAATCAGCACCGCTGAGAATGTATCTAGGTGGCATGGGAGGTTCAGGTAAATCACAAGTCATCAAGGCAATCAGCCAATTTTTTGAAATGAGGAATGAAAGTTACAGATTCATGCTCCTTGGACCCACAGGGTCAACCGCAGCTCTTGTAAATGGCTCCACTTACCATTCTGTCTTCAAGGTGCCCCGAGAAACTGGGCGTAAAAATAGAGATGACATTGACGGAATTCGTAATGAGACAACTGCAATGGCAGCTGTCAATGAACGTATCCAAGGTGTTGAGTATATTTTCCTTGATGAAATCTCCATGGTGTCCTGCAATGATCTGCAAATCCTTGCAAGTCAGGCTGCTAAGGCCAGAAATATCCATGATGTTGCATTCGGGGGATTGAATGTGATTTTGGCGGGTGATTTTGCACAGTTGCCACCGACCCGTGGCCCTGCTCTATATGCATCCTTGAAAACTGTTAGTCTTGCAGATGCGAATACAGAGTTCGATCAAGCCTCAATTCTGGGTCGGATGATTTGGCACCAATTCAACACTGTCGTGATTCTCCGGCAGAATATGAGACAGAGTACGTCTACAGCAGACGATTTAAAACTGCGCACTGCACTGGAGAATATGAGATATCGTGCATGCACAGCTCAAGATATTGAATTCTTAAGAACCCGTGTTGCAAGCGACAAGCCGGGTCATCCACGTTTGGACTCTGTTGAGTTCAGAAATGTCTCTGTGATCACTGCCTGGAATGTGCACAAAGACACAATAAATCAATTGGGTGCGGAGAGGTTTGCCGCCGACACTGGCCAAGAGCTCCATGGATTCTACTCTGTTGACCGAATGAGTGCAGCAAATGTCGATCGAAAGAAGTGGAAGAACTGTCCTCAAGCCCGAGTCCGGCGAATTGGTCCTCAGTTGCAGGAGCAGCTCTGGATGGCAACCCCCTCAGCGACGGCAGAGCATGTTCCCGGCTGCTTGCGTCTATGCATGGGCATGCCTGTCATGATTAAATCAAATGATGCAACTGAACTCTGTATAACCAAAGGTCAAGAGGCATACGTGCGTGGATGGAATCAATCTCTTGGTCCTCATGGAAAACCGATACTAGAAACCCTCTTTGTAGAGCTGGTGAATCCGCCGCGGCCCATACAAATTCCAGACCTGCCACAGAATGTTGTGCCTTTGCCACGAGCAACTATGAAAACAACAGCACTGCTTGAGGATGATTCATTGTTGAGTTTGAACAGAGAACAAGTGCCAGTCTTGCAGAACTTCTCAATGACTGACTATGGGGCACAGGGAAAGTCCAGAAATCCAAATGTTTGCCACTTGAATAATTGTCAGAGCCACATGGCCTACTATGTCGCACTCTCCAGAGGAACCAAAGCATCAGGAACAGCCATCATTCAAGGCTTTGATGAGAAGATGATCACAGGTGGAATCACTGGATTTCTTCGTCAGGAATTCCGTGAGCTTGAGATGTTGGATGAAATTACCACCTTGAAGTGTAATGGTGAACTTCCCTTGCAGGTCACTGGGTTCTACCGTGGTCAACTTCTACGTTCCTATTTGCAGTGGCGCAAAGACGATGGTGATCCAGCACACATACATCCTGCTATACGGGAGCATAGGAACCTCTCAAATATGTCCCCAGATCTCTATGACACCTGGAAACCCAGCCTTGACTCTGAGAAACGAGGGACCAGGCGCCGTGCAACGACCGATATCGATACAAGAAATTCAAAGATAAAAAAGACTGAGCATCACAACAGCACTGAAATGCAGGCAGGTTTGAGCTCAACTGGAAGTCCAATTGGCCTTGTCTGGGACAATGTGAACTGGAGTTGTGGGTATGATGCACTTTTCACTCCACTGGGTCATTTGTGGCGAGCTGACAGACAGAGATGGACCACAACTTTCAACGGTCTGAATCCAGTACTTGGGCTCTGGTCCAACTGGATGGTTGCACTTGAGGGAACTCCCGAGATACCGAGAGATAGAGCCAGGGAGTCTTTGACAGCATTGGACGCAACGAAATTTCCTCTCGGACCTGTGTGCCTGCGACTTGATGATCTGTTCAGCGCTGTGTCAAGTCAAGTCACATATGGCCATGCAAGAACTTATTGCAATGTTTGTGGGTACTTGGAAGCCGGTCTCACAGACACCTTTGGAATGCACTTGACAACCTACCGATCAAATGACTGGGATAATGCTCAAATGACCACAAGTCAGTGGTTGTCTCATCACCTCAACCGACACATCCAAAGGCAATGTCCACAGTGTGGTTCTCGAGGAACTCGCACACACCTTTGCAGACAAACAGATATAATTGCAGTGCCACCTATTCTGATCCTCAGTATAACCATGGGTGACCTTATTCTTGAAGACACTCTGCATTTCAGGACAGAGAGCACTGTTGATCAAATGAATCTTGTCGGACTCATCTATCACTCCCAGAGTGATCGACATTTCTCCAGTGCAACAGTGGGTGATGATAAAATTTTGTGGTATCACGATGGAATTGCAACAGGGCGTCGCTGCATGTCAATGGGTCATATCTCCTCAATTGAGAATCATTCATTGCACAACCGGGGCAGCTACAGGTTGTCGGCAGCCATATACAGTCATTCCAAGTCCACACCCATCTGAATTGTTCAAAAACCAGGAATCGTACCTGCCATGCACAGCAATGGCCTCAAAGCCAGGTCAAATATGTCGATGCATCGGCGGGTATGCGTATTATTGACAGCTTGAGACTGTAGTCCATAGACGGAACACGGCGACGAATTGCGCAGATGCATTACGACGACTCGGACAGTGGCAAGGTCTGTTCTGTAGACTGTCACGGTGTGCAGAAATGGACGGTTTTACCGTCAACATTATTATCCGTTCTTTAACATTGTACCACCATTTTGACTAGAATCTTCTTCTCCGTCCCCATTTGTGCAAACCTCTCTTTGTCCTCCTCTCTCATCTGAGCCTAGCAGCCAATGGTCTCCCTCGAGATGCATGTTCATTTTTCTCATGAAAACCCATAACTCAACAGCATTGGAACAGCATTTTAGGCCACGCGCCGCCAGCTCGAGGCGACGTATACCTGAGTGTTCATCTGATTTCACAGCAATCCGGCCGAATTCAGTTCCCTCTGTCTGCTTGACACGCTTCGTGTTACAGATTTCCAGCTTTTGCATCCGGTGCCGAACGCGCGTCGTTCCGGGTCCGCCTTTCCCCTCACTTCCAGACTCGGAATGTATTCATTCAGGACTCAACGAGGGCGAGTGACAGCTCTACAGCCTTGCGCGACAGATCGCAGTCGATTACAAACTCCACCGGCTCAACAGCTTCGAACGCCGAGAGAACGCGTCTCTCCGGCACCACCTGGCCCCGGGAGCATATAAACATGGCTGCCCTACGTGGTCGTTTGCTTCCTAAGGTAGCGGCCATCCATTTGCTGCAAACGTCACGTGAATTACAGAGATTAATGTGTGGCGAGCCAATGAATTCGTTTTAAGCTAATCGCTTCCATGAATCTCTAGATATGGTTCTTAAGAGTGCCCAAGTAACAGGCTTAAGCATGAATTTGAGAATTGAGTGAGGAGTTGTTCTTTGAAGTCGTCGCGCCACGAGCATCAGAATTTGATCGGACTGACAGATTTGACAGGTACCGACCTTGCAAGGACAACTCCTCTCTCAATTGTGGTTCAATTGCTTAGCCCTGTAGCTGACACACTCTTAAGATGCATTTCTAAAGATTCATGGAAGGGATAAGCTGGAAAGTGATTCTACGCTGCACTGTGCATCAATTTCGGAAATGTGACCATATATGGAAGACTCCGCCAAATTCACGTGACGTTGACAGGGAATGGATGGCCGCTACCTTATCACGCTGCGACCCTCCCTCCGCAACAACTTTGTGCCCCATCTGTCGGTTTTGCTCCACTCATCGTTTCTCGCACGACGTCCTGACTGAGAATGAATTTGGCAAGAACACGTTCGGGGGCTCTCGGCCAAGACCATTCAAATGCAACCCTCGCTATCGTTTCCGCAGCAACATTCACGAATTCCAGCGCATTTATTGAACCTGAACCGATATCAAGCCACTTTTCACCTGGATGTCTGTCCACTTGGACTGCCGCCCAACTGGTCTCTCTCTGATGTCTGGGGCCGGAAGGACAACATTGCCGTCTTCCTTCAAAACTGTTCGTACTCACATTGGACCTGGGTTCCTCGGCTCTGTCCTGCGGCCAGGAAAGATTTCAAGTACTGTAGTATTTCATTCAATTCGTATGGTCACGGGTCACACCGACTTTTTTATACGGAAAATTTCGCATGTCACAGGGTCACAGACCAATTTTTTCGCCTGCCGAACAATGCCGAGGTTAGCCGAGATCAAATCATGATCAAATTTCCTTTTTGGGCGATGCCGGCCGTCCCATACGAAAGGTTCCATTCATATTTGAAAGTCACACGTCGAACTGCCATTCGAATTGAACGAAATACTACAGTACTCCTCGTGGCGCGCACTGTTGGTGTAGAGTGCCCCATGGGTCAACGTTGCAGGATTCATGCCGACGGCCCCGGACAAGTATACCGTGCGTGCTTTGGGGTTTTTACCCGTTCCGTACTCAACGAGCCACACAGTCTTTTGACTCCTGACCGTGGCAACTGTAACACACCGTAGGTGCGCATTTCAAATAGGCTCTTCGCTCGAACTCACAAACATGGGCTGGAGTCCCATTTCCACTTGACCCGCTCTCTGGACATCCAAATCCTACTTACCTGCATGGTTGCTGTGGTAGATTGGTGGTAGATCATCTTTAAATGCAATTATTCCTTGAGGAATGTGTCCTTGGAAGTGACTCGGATTTTGTTGACTTTGAGCCATGCATCTTGGCAGAACAGCTTCCGGAGCGAAGCGGAGGAATGTCTTGTTCCAAGAAAACGAGGGGAAAAATACAGGCGACCAATGAGGTCACGCAAGAAAATCACACAGAGTTGCCCCATTCTACTTCCCAATCTCGCTTTCTCGTCCACATACTGCCTGCGAGGCCTCCAACGCCCGCCTTCTTTGCTCACGAGATGAATGTTTCAAGCTATGAACACATTCGCCCACTTGACCAATGCCGGTGAAGGTGGAGCAAAGCTGCGAATTCGTGAAGATTGAGACGAGCAGAAGAGGCGGGAACAACGTACTAGGAGGTCCAGTCAAAGTCATAATGTTCAATTTCTCTGAGAGCGGGAAACAACGTGTGATCAAAACCGGCGAGAAACTTGACAAGCTGCGATTTTGAGTCGTCCCTACGAGAGGAATTCAAATAACAAGCAGTCAGTTGGCGTAAACTGAATGCGGGGAAATGTATTACGTGAATCCGACCCCGTGGATTATGAGGCGCTCGATCGAAGGGTGAGGACCACGCCACTTGGAGGTATTCAATAGGATCTACGATGGACTTGAGTAACGGAAATGTTGAGCGAGATGATGACGGGACACGTCCTTTTGCCAACCACAGCTAATGGCGAGGACTTTGAGGGGATGAGATGTCAAGATCGGAAGCCATTCGGCCGGAAACCATAAGCTTCTCCAACTTGCCGCCGTGTATCTGGATGATAGAGTCCTGGGGTATCGTCGTTGAATGTTTCCAGAAATTGAGGGTCCGCAGAGATGGGAGTCTGGTTCGATTTGTTAAAAGTAGAAAGAATGAAGAAGACTACACAGACCTCATCTGCGACATGACCGTGTGAAACGACGGGTGGGCCTCGTCAATCCACAACTCCTCCAGTTGGCTGAACACATTGGTCAAGTTGGCGACACCAACCGGGTTGAAGGCGATGTTAGAGTTCCAGGAGAAGGACCGTATCTGGGGGAACTGGGCAAAGATGGAAGGGTTGATCGTTTCCTCCCTAGATCCAACGATCGACACTCGGAAGGTCTGGAGGTTGGTGCCACAATGATTTGCCAGCGCCCCAATGATCCTCGGAGACCAGGTACAATGGTCAAACTTGACTTCCAACAAGCCAGGAAGTCGCCCCACAATCTCTTCGAAAGGGACGGTATCAACGCGGTCGCGAGCATTAAAGTCTAAGATCTCCAAGTGGATGCGACGGACGTGCAATCTCAGAGAGGGTCGACTCGTGAGCTGTTGGGTAAAGGTACGGAAAGCGTGGGATGATGGAAAACGTGGATTTTCATAGAGATACGGAATCCCGAGACGCTACTGACCATGAATACATGGTAAAGGAATAATACCAGCGACTGACCATGAATCGTTTGCATACGAGCAGATAGGAACTCGCCGCGGGCGGCGATTCCATGTCTGTATCGTCGTCGTCGCCCGAATGCGAATGCACAAGATCTGCGCCTAGAGAATCGCTATTTTGAAACAGGTGGAAAAGAACACGATCACAGATAGTGTCCAAGAGTTTTGGATCGGCGACGAGCAGCGTAGGATAGACGAACGCTTTCGAGGAGAAACCGAATTGACTATGAACGCTCGGTCGGCAAGGGCAAACATCGAAGAAGACTGGATTACCGAAGATCAAGAAGCTCGGACAAACGGGGGCTGCTCTGCACAACTTGTTCAAATCCGATACTCAACCGCTTGCGAGGCAGCTCTTTGGGTCGGATTTCTTTCAGAGACGGATTGGACGCAATGGTCGAAATGTATCGGGGTATGGTATCGTTGCGGAATAAACGTTTCTCGTAGTTCGAGATGACGAGACTGCGAAGATTCTTGACGGATTTCAAAGTGAAGAATCGTGTGCATCGAGGTGCCATATCCGCCCTCGACGCGAATCTTTTTGATGAGTCGACCCAGCTCGGGGTTGCTACGTAGCGCAAGTTTCAAAGCCTGAGCTTGGCCTCTGCTACTGCTACTAATGATGGCGACCTCGTATAGCAGCGGCGTCGCGATGCGGAGCCACGTCTTGCAAACCAGTAGGATCGAGGAACTCGGCGCGTCAAGGGCCTCCGAGGGGACGTATCCGCGTCGATGCGAGGAGAATGTCTCCTCGGGAACGGAAAGAACAGGAGTGAAAATCTCTTGCAGGATTTCGTCGGGAATATTGCTCATGGTGGTGCCAGCAAAAGAGCAGGAGCTTAGTAGTATCGACACTGCCACTGATGGCCCCCAGGCTCAAATTCTTTCGTCAGCTTTTCGAAGGAACTCATCCAACTAGATAGCTCGTCAATGAATCTTTCAGTTTGCCGATTTCTATTCCTCGTCCACATACTGCCTGCGAGGACGCCAACGACCACCTTTTTTGTTCACGAGATGGATGTTTCGAGCGGCCAACTCATTTGCCCATTGCACCAATGCCGAGGAAGGCGGCTCGTCGCTGTGAATCTTTCAGCAGAGGAGTGCGCAGGGGTATGAAGAGTGTACACTGAGGTCCAATCACAGTCGGGGTGTTGGATTTCTCTCAGAGCGGGAAACAACTCCGGATCGAAACTGGTGAGAAACTTCAACAGTTGCGTTTCTGTCTCTTCCCTATGGAGGGGAAAAAAATCAGTTGGCATAATGTGCTAAAACTACTGCTCACCTGTATCCGATTGAACTGATTACAATCCGCTCAATCGAACGGTGAGGCTCGCGCAGCTTGGAGGACATCTACGATGCCAGTCAGCAGCCGACGCGAACAAGAAAATGGAAGGACATACGTCCTCGGCCCAAATACAAGCAATAGTGAGAGCCTTGATCGAGGGGCAGAGGCGGAAAATGTCTGAATCGGAAGATATTTGAATAGGTGAAAGCGTCAGCTCCTCCAGCTTCTTGCCGTGTTTCTGGAAGAAAGGATTATTTAGTGTCATCCCCGTGTCTGAAATTAGATTGGCGGTGCGCAAAGATGGGAGTCTGGTTGATTTAGTACAGTCGGAAAGAGGAAATTACAGTGCACGTACTGCATTTGCGCCAGGACGTCATGAAAGGATGGGTGGGCTGCCTCGATCAACAAATCCCTGAGTTGGCCGAACGCGTTGGTCACATTGGCGACTTCAGCCAGATTGAAGGCATCATGACATTCCCAAGTGAGGGACTGCAACCGCGGGAATTGCGCGAAGATGGAGGGGTCGATCATTTCGCCAAATCCAACAACAATCGGCGCTCGGAAGATCTGGAGACTGGTACCACAGTGGACGGCCAGCGACACGATCATCCTCAAAGGCCAAGCGCAACCGTAAGCGTTGAATTCCACCACGCCAGGAACTCGAGCAATGATCTCTTCGAGGGTGTCAATATCGGGGTAGTCGTCCTCGATTTCGACGCGGAGCCGACGAACATGCAATCCCAGTGAGGGCTGATCCGCAAGCCTTTGTGAAAAGGTGCGTAAGCCCCGGTCCGATTGCAGATACGGATTCTCATATAGATAGGGAGTCCCGGGACGCTATTGACCATAAATAAGCGACGACGAGGGTGAATGCGAGCGACTGACCTCAAATCGCTTGCATATGAGCAGATATGAGCTCGCCGCGGGCGGCTCTTCTATGTCCGCATCGTCGTCGTCTTCGTCCGAGTAATCGCGTTCAGGGTCGATGATCGGGAACAAGTGGGAAAGAACGCGATCCCAAATAACGTCCTCGAGTTTCGGATGCGCTGCGAGTTGCGGAGGATAGACGAAGGGCTTCGGAGAGATGCCAAAGTGACTGTCAAAGTACTCAGCGAGCCGAAAGAGATTGAAAGAGACATGCATACCGAAGATTGAACAATTCTGCAAGTCTGGCGTTGCTCTGCACAACTTGCCCGAATTCGGCGCTCAACGGCTGGCGAAGCAGCCCTTTGGGTCGGACTTCTTTCAGACACGGATTGGATGCAATGGTCGAAATGTATTCGGGCACGGTGCCATTGGCGAATAGATGCTTCTCGTAGGCTGAGAGGACGAGACTACGAAGATTATTCGCATCTTTTAAAGGTGCGGCGATCATTTCGTTGTAATTTGCTTCGCTGTGCGGCGAATCGTGGGGCATCTCGACCACCGCCTAGTATATCAGAAAGTCAGGAAAGTGTGATCAAGGGAGCTGCTCAGAACACACCAGATTCTGCCATTTTGGAATGCATTCAACCATCGCCTCGACGAGCTTGGGAGCGTCCGCGTCGATCTCGATGTCAAACTGCGTTGGGCGGTACGCAAGTATAAGGCGAATGGGGCTGATCAGCGGCAGACCTCGGCACAAGCCCTCGGCGCCGCTTTCCTCAGCATCGAATTCCAGGGATACGCAGATGTCCGTCAGGGTTTTGGCTACTTGAAGAATCTCGTAGATCGCCATCCCGTATCTACCCTGAATGCGAAGCTTCTTGATGAGTCTACCCAGCTCGGGGTTGCTGTGGAGCGCAAACTCCAAAGCTTGTGTTTGGCCTCTGCTACTAAGGATGACAACCTTGTATAGCAGTGGAGTCGCAATGCGGAGCCACGTCTTGCATGCGAGCAGGATGGTGGAACTCGGCTCGTCGAGGGTCTCCGCGGGAGCAGAAGCGTAGCGGTGAGAGGAGAATGTCTCGTCGGGAATTAAGAGAGCGGGTGAGAAGATTTCGTGAAAAATTTCGTCGGGAATGTCGCGTCTCATGGTGACGCAGGAAGAGAGGGCAAGGCACCACGTGCATTGATGTGATTATCATGTGATACCCCCGTCTCACATCTCCTTTGCCTCCCCCAACACTCTCAAATCACTCTTCTTCCAAGCCTGCCTCCCACAAAGCCTGTACCGGGCTCTACACGCCCTATGTCCTACGCCCCGGTCAACGCGACGCGCGCAGATCTCTTCAACGAGGAGACTTGGCTGCAAGGCGCGATCCTCTGCAGCGTCGGATATGGGGTGGTCCTCGCCCTTTTCTCGATGTGCTTCTACCTCCTCGTAAGGCAGATGGACGGCACCAACCGGAGAAGGAGCGTCTTCTTCCTCGCCTACATCTCGATCGAGTTCATCCTCACCTCCCTCTTCCAAGGCTCGATAGCCAAATTCGTCCAGCTGGCCTTCATCGAGAACCGCAACTACCCCGGCGGCCCCGCGGCGTTCGAGGAGAACGAGTTTGCGATTCCTGTTGATAGACTTGGGAATGTGGCGTTTGTGTTGACGAATTGGTTCTCCGACGCTCTTGTGGTACGTTTGTCTCACGCATCTCCTCACACGGTCTGATTACTTTCTAGGTTTGGCGATACATGGTCATCTACACCGACTGCGGCGTACCGCTGTATATCGTGATGGCGGTCCCCTGTCTCATGTTCCTGGCCTCCATGGGTACGCTCACTGTCCATCTCCTGCATTCGATCTGACCCTGAGAGTAGCATTGGGCATTATGTGGCTCATACAAATCTGCACCAGCTCTCCCTTCGGTATCTTCAGCACCCTCAATTGGACAATCCCATACTTCAGTCTCTCCCTCGCGCTCAACATCATCGTCACCATCGCCATCACCGTCCGCCTCTACATGTTCCGCCGGCGAGGGGCTAAAGTGTTCGGCCGAAACTACGGCTCGCAATATACGACCGTGGCAGCCATGCTCGTCGAGTCGGCCTTCCTCTACTCTTCGTTTTCGATTCTCTTCCTCGTACCGTTCGGGATGAACAATCCCCTTTCACAAATCTTCCTTCAAGCACTCAGTCAAGTTCAGGTGCGTGCGAGCTTGATTCCTGCGGAACTTATGATGCTGATCCGAATTCAAGACTATTTCCACGCTGCTCATTGTGTTTAGGACTGCGCAGGGGAAAGTCTGGAAAAACAATACGCAGCACGAAGTCACGCTTCAGACGATTCAGACGTACTCGAGCGGCAACCCAATCTCCTTTGCTCCCATGACGTTTGCAGGGACGACGAATTCAACTCATCAGTGTTTTGACAATCATCTTGTGGACTTGTGGGGCTTGGCAGCTTGCCGCACAAGCTCGCAAGCTCGATTCCAATGAACAATGCATCTGAAAAAACCAAATTTCAGCTCAGAAATAATTCTTTAAACAGCAGGACAGCCCTTGAGTCCACTGAGCACAAAGGTAAATGCAGGAGCGGCCAAGAATAAATAAAAATTTGCACTTTCCAGGAGTCGAACGGCAGACCTTGTGGATTTCAGGACCTGGCTTGTGAGCTTGTGAGCTTGCGGCGATTTGGCAGAAGCTTGTGAGCTTGAATGAGCTTGTACAAGCTCACAAGTTTCATGTCAAAAGTCTGATGCTCTGGAGACTTCTCGAGCGACGACGAGTGGATGATTGGGATTTTGTAGGCTTGAAGCGGACGTTCCTTCTGTATCTGGTGGAATGTACTTGTATCGTGTACAATCATGTAACAATTCTACGGGTGGATATCGAAAACAGCGACGGAATCTATGAACCGAGGACTCGGCATCATTACGTAACATGGATCCGCTGTTGCGACGGTGCTCGCTGCGCAGTGTGTGTCTTTACATTAGGCATTATTGTGGACAGAGTATCTACGTGCAAAGTCGTCTAATCTGTACTGTAGATTTTTGCCAGCAAGATTCTTGACCCGTGAATAATCGAAAGCACCGTCTAATGCGATGTCCGAGAAGGCCTTGACCCTCGATAGTCCAACAAAGGTCAAACCAACAGCAAATTCTCGTTTGCCGAGACCGAGTTTGATTTTAGGCAACGTTAAGCCCTGCGACTTGTGAACGGTCACAGCCCACGCCAAACGAAGGGGAACCTGAGTTCGACTGAGATGCTTGTCGCCAACATCAAACAACGATTTAACTGGAGGGACAGGAACAACTGGGATGCCTTCGGGAAAGCCAGGCCGAGGTTCCGTTCGCCACAGTGTGGGGCCCGTGTAGTCCTTGCAAGAAACCAAGACAGCGAGGGGAAGCTCTGCGGTAGAAGAAGCACCCTCGGCCCACAGCACATCTTCAACAATTCCGAGTGTTGCGTTCACAAGGCCTGGATCTTCATCATTTTCAATCTCCCAGCAGTCAATTTGTACGCACCATGTTCTTGCCATAGATTACGCGTAATCATGACTTTTGCACGGCGTGAGAGCACAAACTCCGGTTCCAGCCCTCCTGCGTCGTCGGCGGAAACCTTCTTTGCTGCAGGTCCACCGTTGTGTTGAGCCACGAGACGCGCACAGGGCTCATTCAGAGCCTGGATCTCCTTCATGTTGAGGGCATGAACGTCTTCGCGCGTGGTGTAGAGGCAAATTGCTTCGTCAAACTCCGCCTTTTCAGCGTCAGGGAGGGAGGAAAGAAGTCGACCTTTCAGTGATTGCCACTCCTCAACATTGAGTCCCCCTTTCGATGCGTGTTCGAGGAGAGTACGGAACTGGCGCTGCTCCAATGATTCACCCTGCTGCCGATGAACGATGCGAAGTCGATAGCTGGTGGCAAACAGCTCGTATAGTCGGTGTCCGTCGCGGCTTAGAGCTCCGTTATCAGAGACATCTGTGGACGGTGGACAGTAAAGAGCACGATCACCAACCGGTGGCAACTGTGCAAAGTCCCCGACCAAGGCGAGATGAAATCCTCCGAAGGGAAGGTGGGCGCCTTCGGGACGAATTTGGCGCAAGCGAGAGTCGATTTGTGCGAGTATTCTTTGCCCGAGCATCGATTTTTCGTCGATGAGGATGAAGTTAACTCCACGGAACTGCTCTTGCAACGTAGCCAACCGAGTTCCTGCCAGAGGCACAAAAAGTGAATTGACTGGAAGACCAAGAGCAGAATGGGCGGTACGCCCGCGTATGTTGAAGGCAGCGACACCAGACGGCGCAAGAACTCGAACGGGATCAGGGAGGCCATGAGTTGTTGCCATGGCGCGTAGTTCTTGGCAGATCGCATGAATGAGGTACGTCTTGCCGCAGCCCGCGGTCCCATCTATGTTAAGGAGGACTGGAGGCACATCCTCGCCACCAAGCATTCGCGTGAAAGTGGCCAGATATTGCTCGAAGATCGTCCGTTGTTCATCTGCAAGCGTGCCGACATCGACAGGTGGTGGCTGATGGGTTTGAAGGGCGCCTGCCTCCCGACGTTGTTCGTCCAGATAGCTAGCCATCTTGTCCACGTCGTTCCAGCGCGTTCGAGCCGCATTCACGTCCCACGCCGCGTCGAGAGGTCGAGTTCCGAGATCGGAGATGTCAAAAGACGGAATCACCGCATTTGGGTGATCGCGTGCGAAAAGTTGCCAGTCTTCTTCCGTCATGCGCTCAACATCGGCGAGTACTTCCTCGTCGTCGTCCTCTTCTTCCTGTGGCCGGTTCTCCTCCTCCCAGCACCTCAAACTGTCCTTCGGATGTCCGTGATCGCTTGTACGGCATTCGGCGAATAGCTCCGGCCACGACCTATCGCCCTCGTTGTTCAGTTCGTCCAGCCGGCGGAACGGATGATGCAGCAAGACTTTGGTTCGACATTACTCGTCGTACTGCTCGCCTTCTGGACTGGGAGCAAACCGGGGGAATGTCCGCACGACGACGTCAGAATTACGACTCCGCGGTCGCCACTCATTCTTCCGCCACGAGTACTTTTGGAAGACCTGCTGCAAAGAAAGGTCGTTCATTGCAGCTGGTCTCCTCATGTATCGCTGCAGCCACGAATCCTTTGTGACGCGCCGTCCGCCAGGTATGTCTTCCGTTTCCTCCGCACCCAATTCCTCCTCGGCATCCTCTGACTCGGTTTCTAGCGGGCGCATACTCCCCTCCTTGTGCAGGGAGAGCGTCTGAAACGCGACGGAAGTCCGAACTAGGGGAATCCCAAGAAGGAGGTGAGCCGTCTCTTGGGCAGAGTACGTTCTTTCACCGAGCATCTTGTTGAGCATCTTTTGACAGGCCGCTTGTGCTGTACCGTTGCCACCAATCTGTTTGACGACGTCTTGAAGCAACTGCGGGAACGCCGGTGCTTGCTGCTCAGCCTTGGTGGCATATTTGGCGATGTAACTGAAAGGTGGGTGAGCTCCATGTACCTCGTCAATCGAGCGAGACTCACTTTCGAGCAGCCTCGGAATTCATCACAGGCTTGATGTCGATATTCGCCCTCCAGGCCAGCATCATCCCCGTGTTGTAATTGTTCAATAGCGGGTCGTTTCGGCGGGGCTCAAAGCGCACGCGCCGCTTGCTGTCAAATCCAAGAGTCGCCGCTTGCCCACACTCCATTGGATAGTCGAAACGACAGACCAAACGAGGCTCCTGCTGTCCAGGTACCTTCCGCTTGACCTGGCAGTACCCAGGTAGGCACTTCGTGTGCCGCTGCACCCAGTTGAGTAATTCAGACAGCTCCGCCTTCGTGTTCTGCAGCGTCTCGCGCTCTAGAGAGCAAGGGTGCTGGCCCATCAGAGGTGTGTGTTCGTCCTGTCTTGGGAATGGATTCATCGCGGTGACAATCTTATCCCAGAAGGTCTTGAACGCATTCATCTTGGCGTATTGGTCGTCCGGGATGGCCTGCGAGCCGTTTTTCAAGAGGTCCCAGTTGATTTCGTCGGGGTTCGGGGCATCCTTGAGCCATACAAAGCCATGTACGTGCCCACTGCCGCGCTCCTGCCACTCATACCGATACCAGAAATGTTTCACAGGAAACAAAGCTCCGATGTAGTGCTTCATGAAGATCTGCACACGTTGGTCGAGGTAGGATGCAGCGATGTGGGGATTTCGCTCCAAGGCCAGTCGACGCTGCCGGCGGGCATGCGCTGCCGCATTAGCCTCGTCAGGCCCTGCAGGGGGGATCTCGACGGGCATGTGCCTGTGAAGGTCCATCCACTGCAAATCGGCAGCGCTTAGCGTGAAGAAGAAGTGCGGAGACCCCTTCACTCGAATCATGTCGATGAGCTCGTTCCTCCGCGCGTGCCAGTATGCGCGTGTCCCCCGCAGTTTGGCGCCGTATCGCATCATCTTTTGTGCAATCGACTGATTTCCCTCTTGCAGCAGTGTGGCAAGCTCCTCTGCGGTGAGTTTCCCGGCGTCGTGATTCTGTTTGACGAATATCTTCGACTGACTCCGTGTTCTTTGTCGCTGCAGGGTGTTGAACGCGAACCAAGGGAACCGCCTGTGACGTGCAAAGCGGCCGCCCTCGAATTTCATCAGGTGCGTGAAGTATTCGCCAAGGTCAATCTTTCGCTGACGTGGCAAATAGTAGTCTGCCGTTCCATCGGGAATAGCGTTGGGAAGGCCGCCGCCATGTACCCCGGTGTCCACTCCGCGATTGGATTTGCATCGACAGCCGGTGCTTGGATCTAAAAGAAATCAATGACGGGAAAAGGGCTGCAAGAAATCGAGCAGACTGACGATTGTCTGGTCGTACGTAGGTCCGGCGACACGCCCTGCAGCTTGCCGTATCTCCTCCACCTCGGGTCGTTCGACATTACCGAGATTCGGAATCCCACCGACAAAGCTTTGACCCCCCTCCTCGGTATTGTTCCCGGCAGCCTGAACAGGCCCTGCGGGGCCGGCTTCACGGTCCTCTTGACGTCCTTCACGGCACGTAGGTATTCGATCCACAACCGTTCCGTGTTCGGGAAGCTGACTCAAGGCCTCTTCATCAGGTGCTCCTAGATCCCGATACGCTTCGTCGTGCGCAATTTTGTACTCCAAAGCCTTGCGGATTTTCTCTCGCCTGACGACATAATCAACGTGGCGGGTCAAGTCGACGCTATCACGATGAATGATGACCATGTCAATGTCTTCAGGTAAGTGCGGCAGCTTCGTCGCTATTTCTTCGATATTTTGTGGCAGATTGACGATATGGTCATTGTAGCACAGTTGTCGGCCTTTCGTGTAACGCACTTGCATCACAGTCTTGCACCGGGAAATGAGCATTTCCTCCATATCGGTGAGGTTCTGCAACTCGGGAGGCACTGCACCTAACGTGAAATTGAGTTGCAGGACTCGATGGAGAGACAGTCAACTAGTACGCAC
The DNA here is from genome assembly GCA_029378245.1 of Roridomyces roridus. Lineage (NCBI taxonomy): Eukaryota > Fungi > Basidiomycota > Agaricomycetes > Agaricales > Mycenaceae > Roridomyces > Roridomyces roridus. The sequence goes on from JARKIF010000061.1 coordinate 41,783, forward strand.
ATGGATTTGTATTGTTTTCATCCGACCATTTGCGGACATCATTCGCAGTGTCGCCGCTGCATCGAGTGCAAAGAGTGGGTGTTTTCATTTTAACGTCGAATCCCTCCTCACGGCAACCCGCACAGTGCCCAATCGTCAAATCGGCCAACTTCTCGTTGACCGTTCGGATCGCGGCTGCCTCTCGAGGGCTGAGAGCAGAGTCCTCGGGTAAGTGCACATCTAGGAGATCCGCGCTGTCACCGAAAACAGCGTCATATTCGTCCACGGGCTGCTGCTCAGCGCCCTCCCCTTCGTCACCGAGGATATCTTCACCGTTTTCGACGTTGCCAGGGGGTTGTTGCGCATGCTGAGCTGCAGCCCTCGCGCGCCGCCGAGCCCTGCAGTTGTTGCAGTTGCTGTATTCGCAGCCGTCCTCTGTGCAGTCTGCAATGTCCACCACATGGTTCCCGATGGTGCAGAAGCGACGGCCGTCAGCCTCTGCTGCTTGACGCTTTCGATGCGCCGAAGCAAGTACACCCTGCCGGCAGGCAGCACAGGTTTTGTACAGGCCGCGCTGGCCTCCCGGCTTTTCAAAGTGCTTTCTTTTCCTGATTTTCCTACAGTTAGCCCGAGAACAGCGCTCCCGAGTTCGACAGCGTCGGCATCGATCACTGAGGTTCTCGTTGCCGGGCAGCTGGAAACCCTGTAACGGGAACCATTCCTCGCACAACGCACAATCCTTTCCGGGAGCCGGGGCACGGTTAGGGATACGAATCGTCAGTCTTGCACGACGGTGGGCCTGGTTCTCCGCGGTCCGAAGGACGCATAGTCGGCACATTCCACGGATATCATCAAAGTGGTCATCGGCGACTGGCCGAGCGGGGGAGCAATGCGTGCATATCCTGTTCTGCACGAGGCGCGGTGCCAATGGAAGTCGTATGCGACGGGGAGGCGGGGGAGGCGGGTGAGAAGGCCGAGAGAACACGGGTGGCATAGCAGTGGACGAGCAGCTGAAACGGACCTCCTAATTCGAGGACAATACGATTGCACGTGATCGCGGTGGCACCACTCGCCAAACGACGAATTGTCCTTGGACCGAGCTCATACTTAGACAGAATGTGTATTGATGCTACAGAAGGTGCCATGCCAAATTGTAGAGCAGGAGAGCGAGAATTGAACGAGTTTTTGGATGGGTCGCAAGCGACCCATTCCCATCAAATCTTCGACTATTTGTTCTTGTTTCTCGCCCAGCTTCACCCTCTGCTCCTCACGTGTTACTGAAGAATTGCTCGCTTCGCTCGCAACAAACAACGTACAAATTACGACTTTTGACTCTTAACCACGACGTCCGAGTCTGCCCGCAAGGTCTGCCTCAGTGCCTGTGCCCATCTGCCTTTACATCGGCCTCTACCACCTCGCTTTCAAGATTCTGTTACTCATTCCGACCCCATCCGCCGAGACAAAGATCTTTAAATTCAGACTGTACGCATCACTGACTCATTGTGAAAGATTTGCCCGCCGATGCGACTCACAGACTGATAGGATATGCAAACCTTGGAACCACCTGTACCTCTCGCAACAGTCGTGTCATGGGGCAATGAGCTCGCTCCACCTGAAGCTCTTGCCGCTCGCCCATGGATCGCAGTGGCCGAGAACGAGCTTTCCTGCATCGAGAGCGAGATCAAAGCCCTAGAGACACGTCGAAAGACTTTGAAGCACCAATTATCCGCCTATCGCGTGGCTTTTGCACCGCATAAAAAGCTGCCCCCAGAAATCCTTCGCCAAATCATCATTCTATGTGTCGCTGCCGAGTCACGGTACGTCGGCAAGATTCTCAGAATATACTTGAATCAGGTCGTGCTCGAGCGCTGGGACGTGCGGTTCACCTTGGGTCGGGTTTGCTCACTGTGAAACCCGGGGCACATGAAAATCATGTCCCTCGGTACCCCCCAATTCATGTCCGGATTGCCTGAAGATCAAAGTGGAGCGCATCAAAATCACCTCCCTTTCGGTGAAGTACGCAATCTCGATTCATGTGCGTTTTTGACGTTTTCATGTGCCTTTTTCATATCCTCTTAGCATGGAAATGACCGGCAAAGATGTGAGTCCAATTTCAGTCATGCTGTACGATAATGAATATTATTTGCGAGGCACTGAAATTCGGATGGAAACCAGATGGATTTCAAAGTAAATGTATGTGATACAACAACGTGCTACCACCACGCCGCCCAGTCTCGCCTCCGCCTCCACCCAAGTCACATCCGCATAGTCGGTGTCGATAACGTCGTCGGCTAAAGTTCATCCCATTTAAGTAGAGCATCTCCGGGATATGGCCACGGAACATACCTCGAGTTGCGACTAGCGGAGCGGGAGGACATCGTAGAGAATGATTCCGAGTGCATCAAGGGGAACGGCAATTAGGCAATGGATGGGGCACGCACTAGATGTAAGAGACGGAGCGAGAGCTCCCGGCGTTCCAATCTGCTCCACGGACTTGAGAACTTCTTGAGGGTCATATTCGTAATGGGTCAGAACAGAGTAAATAAACAGAGTTAGCGACGCAACCGATGCCCGCTGGCCTCATCAGTGAGCCAGGATCTCCGACGCTCGAGCCCTACACCCATTTGTGATGGCCACGGCGGCTTGGGCTTCAAACCGGTACCTGTCGGTGGCGAGGCTTTGAAACTGGTCCTGAGGTCTACGGTACCATGGAGTGTAGTTGACGGGGCTCCTGACGGAAAGAGGTCGAAGAGGAGGGCGTTGACGAAGCGGGGGCAAGAGGGACGTGAGGGTTAGGAGGAAGGAGTGGAGCGCTGTGACAAGCGTGACACCACTGACATCATCCGCAGCACGCGCTCCACACAAGGAATATTTCGCTTTTCGCAAGCTCGGCTGCCTGTAATATGCCACTCTGGAACGGTATGCTTGTCGGGCATGAGCAGAATTGCGATAGGCTGAACGAATAACACTCTAGCTCGATCAATGCTCAATTGCATCTTTTGCGTTGATTTTCATGCCCTTCTCGCATGATTTTGGCTTGACTGTTTCAACACCGGGGTCCCTGAAATTCACCGCCAAGCACATGATTTGGTCCTTGGTGCAGAGTGAGTAAAACTCACCAAATAACGCCTGAATGACCCGAGATGCATGATCCATTCATTTCAGGCCAGCGGCCCTGATTTTGCGTCTTCATGGCACGGCGACGTGAATTTCATGCGCCGATGTTTTCACAGTGGCTCTAAATGGCGTTCCATTGTTCTGGGGACGCATGAACTCTGGAACGATGTGTCGATCAGCTTTCCAGTTTCCAAGCCTGGTGGCACGGCTTCACGTCCGCGGACATTGAAAATCTTGCGATCCTGGCTGTCCTTCAGTGGCGAGCACCCACTGCGGCTGGATCTCTCTGTGGATTTGGGCAGTCCCAAAAACAATGCCATCCAACCCATACTCCTTGGCTGCGCACACCGGATTCGATTCCTGACAGTTCACCCGCTCAGTGCTCCATGCGTTCAAGCTCTCCTTGCGTTACCCGCTGGAGATATGCGTTGCTTGGAGGAACTCTGGCTGCGAAATTCCAGCTCTTCCGCTTCCCCTCCCACACACCACTCGACCGTCTTCCTTGGTTCAAAACATCTTCGTCGTGTGACCTTGGATGGTCTCTCCGACGCGACGCTGAAAACCATCGAAATCCCGTGGGGTCAGCTCACGGAGTTGAACCTCGAGCGCAGCGACTTTTCAAAGACTCGGCTCGAGTCTATCCTTGCTGATTGCTGCGCCCTCACGCACGCAGGGTTCAGTTTACTCCCAAACAAGTTCCCACTCTCCCGGAACATCACTTTACCTGCCCTGCGCAGTTTGAAGTTGCATTGCCGAACGCTTGACGATGCGCTCGGATTTCTGCAAAATATCTCCACACCCCATCTGATAGAGAAACTCGCCCTCGAGTGCGAGGACCTTTCCCAATCCACTCAGTTATCCCCAAACCAATTCCCATTCGTGCGGCGCCTTTCAATTGCAAAATTGGGATACTACAAGCCCAAGGCTATTGGACCGGCGTACCTACCCTGGCTATTGGCGTGTAACAATGCGGAGGAGATCGTCGTCCCTCAGTGGGTTTTGGGAGCCGCCGCGTCCCAGATCTCAGCGGGCTCGCTACTCCCTAATCTCCGACTCCTCGTTGTTCATGCGCAAGATTTTCTCAATGTGCTCCCGATCCTGAAGGCGCGCGTGATGAGTCAACAGTGTTCAACCATCACCGAGTTGGGACTCAATGGACAGGTCCGTAGCATGTTGAAGGTGAACGCAGAGACAGTGGAAGGCTTGAACCGCCAGCCCATGCTGTAGTGTTAATGCAAAACAAGCCGTGAACACTCCAGCGTGCCAATGCAAAGTTCGTTGAGACTTGTCGGACCACTAAAATTTGGTAGGGGCAGCTCTCCGGCAGCCCTTCAGTTTGATCGGCACACCGCGGCAGCACATCAGAATTCGATGGTAAACCTATATACTGTTGAAACTGAATAATTTACTGTTTGGCAGACTTTGGCCTTATCGGGATTGGTAGAAATGATTGATGGCCGTGCCAAAACGTGATATTAATCCCTGAGTGATTTAGAACGGCGGCATGCATCAAGAATGATCCGGCCATCAAAAAAATCAAAGTTGTAGAGCCGCTCAAGGGCTACAGGAGTTGTCAATAGTGTTTGATATCAAACTGACTGGTTGGCCCGCAAAAGGCAAAATACTTTTTCAAACACGAGTCTTTTATATCTAAGTGGTATACTTGTGATGCCCACTGGGTCTCACAACTCCCTACACACTCAATTGTGGTCTTTACTGACCTTGGGGTGCCGCCATCAGCTCAGGATCTCAGAATCTTTGGCATTTCTGATGGTCTTCCTAATTGGGCCACTACGCCTTTGGCCCAGATAGGCAATTTTCTGCTTTTGCACTCCCATTGTGCTTGCCTCTTGAAGCCTTGCCTGGTCTTGCAGACAACTATTGTTGCTATAAGCCTTTCACATGGTCTGACAATACCTATCCTCATATCCGGTGTAGGAACCTGCTGTAAAAGTGCAAATGGTGTGTTTATTTTTGCATGCTTGATATCATTTCCATTCTGTCTTGCAATTGTGTGATCTGTGGTCAAAACATGCTCTGGTACCACATAGGATACTAGATCTGAGATATCGGCCTGGATGTGACCCTTGGGAGAGTAATCTAAGTGAATGAGATAAAAGGTAGATCTAGGTGTAGGTATTGATAGTGGCACTGGATAACCCGATCTTTGGTGCCCCAAGGAATGAGTATATATTCTGAATGGAGTCTGAAGTCCCATTGTATAAAGCTGCTCAATGGGCTAGGGGAAAGGGACATATGCCACTAGAGAAGGTGTTCCTTGTAATGCTCAGGCTCTTCAATTTTCTTCCTTGGGCAAACTATAAAATACAGATTCTATTACCTTCATGAAGCCTGTAGAAGCAAAGACTAGTTGAATATCTTCTCAGAAGGGCAAGTTATATGCACAGAGATTTTCCAATCATTCTGCTAATAGGGAACCAATGGTGTTGAATCTGGCCCATTGGAAGTGACCAGTATGGAGAGGGAACTCAAGGGGTCCATAAAATGTCATTGATCTTGAGGATTGGTACAGAATCCATGGAGTTCTGTTCAAGACCTCTACTGGCCATTTGACCAAATTCTTGCCCTTCAATGCGGACAGACCTCAACTCAACCAGAGGAATATTGCAAGAACCTTTACATATATGAGTAGAGGGAGTAATCATAAGATGTTCCATATAGTTTTGAACCTCTCAATGCAGATACATGGCTCTCTAGGTGCAGAATAAGAGGGATCAGCTGAAAATGATTGCACTCAGATCTCAGGTCTTTGCCCATATTTTGGGTAGTTTCTTGCATCCATTAGATTCTAATGGCAAGGGTCATGTCCACTGTGGTGTTGGAACCAGTGTAGTGGCTACCTGTATTGAGAACTGGGGTCCAGCTACTGCTCCCAGAGTTCAGCCATAATCTCTCTGAGATCATGGTCCTTAGTTGAACCATGTTCAAATATGGGCTACTGTAGGTTAGGATCAGACTTTGAACACACAGATCACACATCTGGTCAAGAATAGCAGTCACTACCAAGGAATCAATGTTTTGAATCATTGAGTAGTTGCCCCTCTTAGAGAGCATAAATGGCTGGTGTAAAGACATGTGGCCCATCTGAAGGAGTGCTAGAGTAAGTATACAGAGACTCAAAGGATCTGAATGGAGGCATCACAGCATATGGAGGCTACAAAAAAGGGATGTGCGTGCCGGGATTTGAACTCCAGACCGTTGCAAAATGAATGACTAACCCATAGGTTGTTAAGAAACACAGATACCAATACACTAGACAACTATGATAACTGTTGCATACAGGGCTATTCGATGCAAGGGCCCCACATGTTGTACCTCTCTTAACCCTGTCCTGTGCCGTGTGCCCCAAAAATCTTCATCAAAACACCCTAAGAAGTGGCCCACACATTTTGAACCATATAGTAAAAGGGGTTTCACATTCTTGAAGCCGGGGCTTGGAAAGTATTTTGCATTTCCTGAACCAGCCAAGCTTTTTGGGCTAGTACTATATAGGGTGAATCTGTAGCTAGAAATTTGCTCTACAACTTTGATTTTTTGATCCTGTATCGTTTTTTGATCCATGCCGGGGGTGTTCACCGATTGATAAAGGTATCAATGATTCCTTGGGTTGTTCTGATGGCATGAATCAATGTTTATGGTTATCACATCTGCCATCAGCTATTTTCTCCATTTCCAACGGATATGTGCTTGCCATCAAACTCAACACTAACCGAGGGATGCCGGCGTCACCCAACACCTGCCGGGGAGCTGGCCCTACTAAATTTCAGTGGGCCGACAAGTCTCAGTGAACTTTGCATTGGCACACTGGAGTGTTATCGACTTACTTTGCATTGGGACCACTGCTACGGGTGGAACCGCTTGATGGAGGTTGGGGTTTTTGTCTGCGACGGCGACTTCTTCGAGCTGTGCGAGAGTGGGACTCGCGGAGAGGTCCGGGTTCGATCCTTCATATGTTTAATTCATTGGCTCACAATATTCACGGCAGATTGAACGTCATGCTCGTGAACGCGTCACGAGACGAGAGGGTCTCCTTGCAATGGGGCGTTAATTTCATAGCTGGGATCTCGATAGTTTTGATCACATAGCAAGTACTTATGACGCTAGGTGTTCCGAAGCGTCTCCGAGTTGTTCAAGATTAGCACAGGAACCGAATCATATTGGAATCATGATCTTGATGCTTGTCGGTGACTCTCTTTCTCCCACCACCACGTCCCAGCTAACGCGCTAGAAAAGGTAGGCTCTGAGGCGTCGCCGTTGAATCGAAAGCACTTATCTGGATTACTAGTTGAATCCACCCGCACGAAACAGGATGTTCGGCCTGTTCAAAGAGACGTTCAAAGTGATAGGTGATTTTTCGTCTCGTTCGACGATTCCGAGCGGATGCTGAGTTCTGCGACCTCCCAGAGGAAGCCATCGTCCAAATCTCCGAACCCCTCCTCGGTCCCAAAGCCTCCAACAAGAGACGCGCGGTAGAATTGCACAAACAAGCTGTAGTGCTCTCGAATGCTGGCCGCCGCGAAGAAGCCTTGGGCCTCAACACCGAGGCGGTCCCGCTCCTCAGAACTCTAGCTCCGGGGCATGCAGGGTTCACCCGAATCCTGGCACGGACGCTGGCGAATATTGGTGTGGACTCGTGGGCGCTTGGCCGGCGCGGGGACGCGGTGCGGATGTACATCGAGTCTGCTCAGCTGCTGCGCGTGTTGGTCAAGACGGATCCGGAGGCCACAAGCCATTTGGACAAGGCATTAGTCCGACTGGGCTTTGCGTTGAAGGAGGTGGGTCGGCTGGACGAGGCGATCTGCACGTACGAAGAGCTCGTTCAACTTCGTTGTGGCCACATTCTTGGGGAAAGGGATGTACCCAAGCCGAGTGAAAACCTTTGTGCGGCGTTGGATGCATTGTGCGCTACGCTCAAGGCTGCCGGCCGCTCCAAAGATTCATTGCGTACCCACGAGGAGGTCGTCAAAGTTCGTGGCCAACTTGCAGCCAACGACCCCGCAGCCGTCAAAAAGCTAGCATTCGCAGTGACCGACTATGGTGTTGCTCTGAACAGGGAGGGGCAAGCCGAAGAGGCTGTTCGTCACGGCGAGGAAAGTGTGCGGCTGCTTCGCAAACTTGCAGAGGCCGAGTCGGATCCAGCTCTCACGGGTTACCTCGCCGTCGCACTTCACGACCTCGCCGCGCACCTCAAGGCTGCCGGACGCGATGAAGAGGCACTGAAAGTGAGCCAAGAGGCGCTCGACATCCGCCGTGAACGAGTCAAGACCTGCCCGGGTCCAACGGCCATCGTCGACCTCGCCACATCGCTCCACAATTTGAGCGGCCATTTACGAGCTGTCCATCGCAAGGCGGACGCCATCCCGGCAATCCAAGAAGCCGTCGATCTGCGTCGCAGTCTCGCAGAAAAGGACCCAAAAGTCGAACCGGTTCTTGCATCCTCGCTCTATTTCCTCAGTCAGTATCTCGCCGAGGCACAGCGTCACGACGATGCCTTGCGCGCCCACGGAGAGTCGGTCCAGTTGCGTCGAAAGCTCGCTGCGCAGGATCTCCAAACAAGCAACTTGATACTGTTCTCAGTGTCGTTGAAAACTCACGGCAAGATGTTCAAGCAGGCTGGCCGGTACGCCGATGCGCTGGATGCAAACGGCGAGGCAGTGGCTCTCCTCTCAACGCTTTCGGAGGCAGACCCGGAGAACATACAGGTGGTACAAGAACTCGCTGGGTCGCTGAAACAGCTTGCCGTGATGCTCAGCGTGGCGGGTCGTCTTGATGACGCGTCGGAAACCGGGCAACGAGCAACTGAGCTGCTTCGTTCACTCGCCGAAAAGGACGATTCCGACGTCGGTGCCACCATTGCTTTCGCCTTCTCGCTTTATTACCTGGGGATATACCTCAGAGATTCCGGGCACCACGAAGCGGCATTACGCGCTGACGAGGAAGCAGACAATTTGCGCTCCTCGAGCAAGATCCCAGAGACGGATCTCACCGCTGCGCTGGGTGTGTTCCTCGCCCTGAACGGTTTCTTCATAGATCTCAGGCTGCTTGACCGCCACGAGGAGGCGATCCGATTCGCGGAGGAGCTGGTAACGCTCGGTCGTAAGCTCGCAGAGACGGAACCCTCGGTGAAGGACGACCTTCCTCGCATGCTCGCACGGTACGGGACGCAGCTTATGAAGGTCCGCCGGTATGAAGATGCGTTGCCTGTTTGCAAAGAAGTGGTCGACCTGCGCCGCGCAGAGATGACGGCCGACTCGAGCTCCGTCGAGGAACTCGTGACTGCCTTGTCCTCTCTCGCAAGCGTTCTCCAGGCACTTGGGCATCATGAAGAAGCGATACGTCTCGCTGAAGAGCAGGTAGACCTTTGCCGGCAGGAGGTAGCCAAGGATCTGTCCTCCAGCGAGGAGCTTGCCGATGCACTAGAGTCGTTAGGTGTGCATCTCAATCAGCTATATGACCGAGCCAACGATGCGGTCTGTCTACAAGAAGAAGCCGTCGAATTGCGACGTCAGCTCCCCGGGACGAGAGACTCCATAACTCCACTATCTCTCGCCCAAACCCTCGGGAACCTGGGGGTATCGCTGAGAGCGGTGATACGACTGCGTATTTCGCACGCGTGAAATCTGGCTAATTAGCTGTTTTGGTGCGCACACCAATGCCTCTGTCAGGTGATATACAATAAGGGATAGGACCGAGCTCCGTGTCGCTATTCGTGTATTAATGAGACAAGTACAAGTCGTCAGTACACTACGCTTGGCTATTCGTTCAAGTGGTCGGTTGTAGTGACTCCAATAGGCGGTTCGCGGGGACTACTACTTGTGGAGATACCATACCCAAGGAGATATACCAAGCCCAGGTGTATTCAGAAATGAGCTAGACTAGCTATAGAGCAAAGACGAAGGTTGCGCGGACGCGCAGTACTATCATGACAAGGTTCGCGGAGTACCTCGCGGACCGGTATAAGTCTATATATATGTATACAAACAGAGTGGCTCGCGTAGGCGAGTTGGAGGAAATACTACCATTCGTTCCGGTATTGCAGAGACACCCAGAAAAGAGATGACAAGTGGGCGAGTCGAACTCGCGCAGGCACACTAGTATGATCGAGAACTGATCCGAGTACGATCATGATCATGAAAAGCGGCGGAGTCGCGGCAGACGATCAGAGCGATGATCGCGTCTGACAGAATATGCCAGGAGTAAGCTCTGGATGACGAAGATGGCGGACCGAGGTTATTTATGGACCTGGGTCGAGGGCTGTAGTCATAATGGGAGCTGGCTCAGCAAGAGAGTGTAATGAAACGACGGAATCAAATTACCAGGCCAATCGGCTCGAATGCCAAGGCGGCATGACCACCGATCAGACGGGCCAAGCAGCAACATAAGCAACAGGACCATGCGAAGCGGTTCGAGGGGATGTAATATAGGTGACAGGGCACCTAGGGTTATAGGGAAAGTACGGAAATAGGGATGGCAGGCGCGTAATAGTAGTTATATCATCAGACCAGTAGGGAGTAGTATATAAGGCCTGTAGATCCCGCCCTTGCAGCATTGCATTGTACGCCTTCTTGCCTAGACATTGGGTCGAAGCTTGATCTGTGGTTATAGTGCAGTCTTGTGACTTCCGCGGAGATTTGTTGTATCATTTCTCTTAGCTTAGACGCAATATCAAAGGCACCCGAGCTCTGGTTCAACTTGGGTCAGCTATAGTAACATACTTAAGGGGTAGTGGGTTGCCCTCTGTGCTATAGTTCCTCTTCGTGTTGTATCGAAGTTGTATTGGTGTTTGGATATTGTGTGTTTCGGTCAATAAAATATAAAACCTTTTAACATCGTAACCTCGTGTTCGTTGTGAGCAGTCTACAAACCAGTCAAGAGATTCCTCTTAGTTCAAAAGACATTGAACTTGGTGTGAAACCTCGAGAGCCAACCTACAAGCTTCCGAGAACCAAACCGCGGAGTATCAGTCTTATCTGTATACTTCAGACGACCCCGAACTCAACCGTTAGGTGTCAGCGTGCTAGTCAAGGAATTGTGTGTGTGTTGTGTGTGTTTTGTGGTTAGTGTGTTGTGGAGTTGTATCGCTTCGCGGTCTACCTCTAGGACATTACCTACTCGAGCTATCTACTATACACTAGTGCGTGTGACGCTGCGTATCATCTGGAGCCCACCGCGAGGGGTCAATTTTGATATTTCGCATCAACGAAGCTTAACAAAGTCGAATCTTGAGATTCCAAACAAGTCTACTTGTTTAGATCCGAGAAGAAAACTGAAGCCGGTTTAACAAAGCAAATCATTTCGAGCATACCTTAGGCAAACTGTCTTTCGGAGTACCCTCTCAGAAACAGTCCGCCGCGCAGAAAAGCCTTGTACCCGAGGCATCTGCAACCCAGTCCCAGAACAAGATCACTAGGACTACCAAAAACTCTCAAGCAGCAGCCGCAGGCTCAGCTAGAGGAACCCCTTCGCAGCGAAACGCTACACCCGTGGTCAGAGGAAGAGCAGCAGCTTCAACCCGAGTCCAAGAACGAGTATCAGCCAACGCCGCGGATCAACAAAAGAAAGTCGCTCAAAGAACGAGAAGTCTTTCAAACAGTGCAATCGAGCTTGTCGCGAATTCGAACCCGCAGCTTCAAACTCAAACTCCGTTTAATCCAGTAAACAGACAAACAACCATGTCGATGGATAAAACAAAATTTCCGTCGCCTTTTGGTGGCAGAGCATTGCATTTCAAGGCAGATGAACCCCATATGTTGGGGTGGTATTTAGACAATGTCGAGGAGCTTTGCACGGCGTACCATGCAAAGACAGATGATGAAAAGAAATGGGTGGCGATCCGATATGCAGCCCCAGAACTTCAACGAGAATGGGTCAACTTGGAAAGATACAAGGATGGCACCTACGAAGAGTTCGTGAAGGAGTTGTACATGAATTATCCCGAAGCCAAGAAGGCTGAGAAGGGATCCGTCATGCTACTAGACAAACCTACAAGACCAAGAGCATGTTTAACCTGAACATCCTCCATTTCATGTTTGTGGTATACTACATTATCTCTAGGCAGGGTGATGATACAAACAGGGTAAGAGAGCATCCTGGAACTCAAAGTTCAGTTAGAGGCCAGGATACCTACTAAGAATACAGCAGGAAGCTGAGATATGTATGTGATCAAATTTGGATCATTCCCTTGATACTGGCTCCCAGGTGGAGTTTCAGCTTCTGGGGATATGAAAAATGGATTCCCCTTGAAAAACTGGTCCAGAATATGTATTCATTGTCCCAGGCTGGTTGAGATTTGCAGGTGCACTGGTTGAGCCCGAGAGCAAGTTGAGTAGCATATATGCACACCACTCAAAGTGGAGTGTTCATCATACAAATGTTCATAACTCAACAACCAATGAGGCAACCCATGTGAAACTATATATATTCTGAATCCTCTGAGACGGGAGAGTTCATTAGAGCCCACCATCAGCCCATTTGACCAACCCCTTGACCTGTAATTCATTGATCACTCTCAGGTTGATCTCCTTTATTCAAGGAATTACAGGACTCAAAGTGTGATCTTGTATGGTAGGAATGGCTGTCTGGGATACCTGAGCAATATAAGACAAGCTGACAACCCAGGGACATCCTGAGTCTGAGGAATGGGACTGTATCACTGTCAGAGGAAAACTCACTCTAATCAGTAGTTTTGATCCCAGGCTACTCCAGATTTGCACCATTTCGGGCTTATAAAGTCTGAAACAAAATTTAGAAGTCCTTTACAGATTATCCTCTCAAGGAGAAAGGGCCTCAAACCAGCAATTGATCTCCAATCAACCCTGGTGTCTCTCAACCATATTGTGGCATAGACCCCAGTAACAAGCTTTCAAGGAGACCAAGGACAAAGCATGAGCAGGCCCACATGATTCCCAGCCAGAATGGATCGCAAATAGCCATGAAATACCGGGGACTTCCCCTGCCCAACAAACACTGATGTATCAGCCTGGCATTGCTGACCTATGGGCATTTGGGGCTTGTAAATGACATTAATACACCCATAGAACCTCTCCTGACATTGGCTGCTGTACAGGGTTGCATGGAGTAGGTGCATTGGGCAAAACTTCCTTTTTGGGCCACTTGGAGTAGTGGTCCCAAATAGGACTCGGCATCAAAAGGGTCTGATCATTTGTAGGCTTCCTCGTGCGCTCGAGCAAGAGTCGCAAGAACCCCTACGCCAGTTTTGCTCGCCGGCTTCGGGAAATTGCCCAAAACAATGTGATCAAGCTCAAGTATCAGCTGTCTGACGAGCTTGATCTCTCAGATCGTCGAGAGGAGGAACGCCGAGGCCACACCATCGCGAGTTGTGAGTCAATTTTTAATGTTTGTTGAGTTCGATGGTCAACCCACTTCCACAGACCCTGATATTGCTGTCCTCCAGCCCCACATCTGTGCACCACTCTCGGCTCCCGTTTTAAAGGCAGTCAAAAACTACCTGCTGCAGACGTTCGAGGTCTCGGAAGACGAGGTAAGTGGATGTATTCCTGATGAGGTTTCACAGTGGGGGAAGATTTCGTTCCTCGATGGCGGTGATAAAATTCGGGGAGCTGACCTTGTCGAGTCTTCGGAGAAAAATATGACCCGGGAAGCCTCATTCATCAAGGTTCGTGCGGAGATCACACTGTTTTATTTGAGCTGACGACTAAAGAAGTACTCGCATGAGGTCGACGTCAATCGGAACTTTCGCCACAAACCGGTTCTTCTCCAACGCGAGATCGTGTACGGCCAGCTTTTACGCGTGATCGAGTTTCACGCGGACATCCCATCCGCTCCCGACGACAACGGACGCCTCGTCCAGCAAGCTCGCACTGTTTGGCTCGCCGTCATACGCCCTGTCAAATTGCTTGGCAAGAGCAAGCGTCTCGGAATCCCTTTCTACAAGGATAATGCCCCAATTGAAGTTGTTGATGTGGATGATCTCAGCTGTCTCGTGGCGCGTATTCCTGACCACGAGCCTGGCCCGCCGCGATGGGCGCTCTGCGAGCGCCAGGATGCCATGGGAGCAGGGGAAGAGAACGAAGAATGATTCAATTCGATGTATTTTCCACCTATGTACATGTTCGAGTTCAAATCTGTTGACTTCCATCATGTTCAATTCAGCTCCGAATGACACCTGGAAAAAGTACCTGAAACCTCGACTACCTGAAACAATATTCAGGTCAAAAGATACTGAAACCTGAAAGTCAGTGTGTGGATACCTGGATTCCAGGTGGTTTGACATCCCCAGTGGTACTCGAGCGGCAACCCAATCTCCTTTGCTCCCATGACGTTTGCAGGGACGACGAATTCAACTCTGGAGACTTCTCGAGCGACGACGAGATTGGGATTTTGTAGGCTCGAAGCGGACGTTCCTTCTGTATCTGGGTGGAATGTACTTGTATCGTGTACAATTATGTAGCAATTCTACGGGAATGGATATCGAAAACAGCGACCATCGTCTGTGCCTTTCTCCCACTCGAAATCAATGATGAGCAGGGCATGGGCGGTGCGTAGGAGTTGGGTTTCAATCATATCTTGGGGAAAGAAGCTAGGGTGGCTTGTGAGCTTGAATGAGCGCCATAGGAGCGGACACTGCAGAAGTGTTTCTCTCCAGGACCTGCAGATAGGGCCCAGTATCCACGGAGGCTGCTCTATCATTTTGTCTGCAATTTTTCGGGTGCAGGGCACCAGTCGCATGATATCGGCGACAAGTCCTGGTGGAACATGACGTATGGGCGCAAGAACCGCCCGGCATTGTTCAGCATGAGCAACGAGATCGTCTTGGTCGCGCACCAGATTCGCTAGTGCGGTCTGTAGAATGTCGATTTGGGTGTTTAGCGCAGCCACCCGGGGTTGAGGGTCCGCGATGGAATTTTCAATGTTGGGTATCTCGGAATCAAGAGGGCAAACGTTGCTGGTGAGTAGCTCCTCTCGAATCGAATACGAGGTCGTCGATGGCATCCTCGTGCTGGTCAAGTCCACCGCGGCACCGCAGTGAAAACAAAGCATCGAGCGGTGCTTACTGGGATATTGCTGGCATCGTTCCTCGCTGCTTCGCACGACTTCTCGTGGCGGATGTCGTTCCTTCCTTTTTGGGAGATTACATCATCACCCGCCACCATGCTACATCGTTTCTTTGCGGCGCAGGCTGGGTTCTCAGGGCATCTTCAACTAAGGGAGAAGGTGCCTGGAGGTGTTAGGCAGCCGTCCCCGTGCTTTCATCCCCTCTGGGAGCCTTGACGAATCGCTTTGTGTTATTTCTCTACCTCATGGAGTTACTCCGTTTTGACCACGCGGTTTTCATTCATGCCTTTCCTTCTTGATTCATCTGCTTCAATATCTACTTATCTCGTGCTGACTCTCCGTACAGATTGTCGCTTTGACCATGGGAATCGGATGGGCGCTTGCGAGAGGCGCGCGAGCAATCCATCATACCTCTGCAGCACCCGACATGTACGCTCAGCGCTGTCGGTGCTGTCGAAGTATTGCTACGACGACGAAGTCTCCGTAATTGAGCAGGGTAACGACGTGTGTCTCCTTACTATTACTGCGTTTCCTTCTCTTCATGAAATCGTCCACCAGCTCCATGTCTTCGAGACGGAGATGCTCGTGGAGCTCTGGAGCCATACTCCCAGCACTGCGCGTCCCTCATTCCCGCTCCAGCTCGCGCCCGTCAACCCCGATGTCCGTCTAGAGGGCGACCACTCTCCTTTTGATCCCATCCGCCATCTCCATCGCCAGGCCCGTCATCCATCCTGGCTACGACATCGAGTCGGGTGAGATGGTGCCCAAGGGGGCACCGGGATCGAAATTTCGTACCGGGGGAGGGGGGGGGGGGGGTCCCGAGAGGGCTTGAAAAAAGTTTCTATATGTATATTAGTAAATGTGTTTTGGAGCATATTGGACACTCTTGATTGAAATTTCCAAATCGGGACTGATATATTACATAATACAGCTGCCAGTCTCATCGACTCTCACACGACATTGCCACAGACAACAAGTGTATCATTGCTCAAGTACACATGAGATGGGTCTAATTGACACTGGGGTCCTCTAATAAGTTTGTAATACATATTTTTCCTATGGTTGGGAGCTGCGGATTGCTCGGACCGCCGGTAAATCACATGATCGTGGGAATGATCTGCCTTATATAGGAGGGGGGGGTCCAGCCAGGGTCGAAAAAATCTTTTCGACCCTATATCCGAAATTCCGATCCCGATGCCCCCTTGATGGTGCCCTCCCCGGCTGCTCTGAGGTCGTCGAATCGTCGAATCAGCCCATTGTGCTGCCAGCAAGATCGACCGCACCAACCGCTCCTCCGCACGCCCTTATCCAGACAGACCAAACCCCCTTGGCCTCCCCCCCAATGACACCGATAAGGTCATGTGACAGCCGATAAGGTCATGTGATTTGTCTTGCGTGAGTTCGATACAGTGTGGGGTCAGTTCTTTTTTTCTGTAAATTCCACCCTAGCCTCCTCAAGCTCCTCAAGCTCCAACAACCTAACTTAACCAACTGAGCCTAACTTGAACCTGGTCTATCAGATCTAGCCACCCATTCACCGTGGATACTGTACCTAACTGCCCATTCACTGTGGATTCTCAGAGGGGTATTCACAGCCGAGGCTGCGGGGGAGGTATTGACAGTCTGGGTAGGACAATGTCATTCAACTGAGCCTAACCAACCAACCCACCCTTCTCTCATTGTAGAATAACAAAATGCTGACAAAAAAATTGACCAGCACCAAGAATTGAACTCGAGACATTCAAGAAATGAAGGATCATGAAGATGGGACACCGGAACCGCAGAGCCACTGGGACATTGGTTAGTGGCCGCCACGTGGCGTCACAGTCCCAGTAGATGCCAAGAAACCCCCACGTGCCTTGATATCAATCCGATTAGCCTTTTTTGGACATGTCATTGGGGGGGAGGCGTGCGCCAGCTAGACAGACAAGAAACAAGGCGCGGTGGCCCATGCGCGCAGTTTCTGAGTGGGGACTCAGACTGCACTCGGCGGGGGGCCGGCGCTTTGCAGTGCTGATGCTCTCGAACGAGGAGAGTATTGCATCACATCCACCAGGAGCCGCTGGAGCTGCGTTTTGTGGGATGCGACACAATCTCCGTCTGCGTGCCACCTCAGTCTGTGCCCCATGTGTATCCAGCTCCACGTATCCCCGTCCCTCTGAATACCACCACCACCGCCTCTCGTGCATGCCATCGTCCTCTCCCCGCCCTTGGCCTCCTCTCGCTCGCCAGACTCCCTGTCTCGCAACGCTTCCGGTTCGCGCTCCTCGACCGACACATCACTCCCGCCGCGCCCCCTGCCTCAATCGGCACCCAAGTCATGCCCACGTCATGCCCGCAGCGTACCGGGGCGGGAATCACGCGGCGCGGCTGCCTGTCACTTCTCGCAGTACTCTTTTGGCGTGGAGAGGCATTTGGCTCGGAAGCCCCGTGGCGGCTTCATCGGTCCTTCCGCCTCGCCGCCACCTGCTTCTGGTCTGCCGGGGAGTGTGATTGAAGTGCCTGTGGACGGGAAGTGGCTGGGCAGAGAAGCTGGGGGATTGGGATGAGAAAGGGGCAGGTGAGCAGTGGAGAAACATCAGCCAACAAGGAAGAAGGTGGCCTTTATGTCTGTTATTTCTCTGTCCTCCCTTGGGTTTCGCTCATAGTTTGTGCAGATTACCCCTCACTGTCTCCTTGATGGACGGCGCCATGGGGAAATCTCAGATCATTTATGTAATCTGGGTGTTTACCCATGTCTGAATGTGCACCGGAGGCAGCAGTACACTATGTTGCAGCTCATCATATGAGCGATATTTAATGTGTTAATAACCAAGTGATGACTACGTTTAGCGGCAGGATTTCATGAGAAAGTTTGTACATGTTTGTCCTCTAAGAAGCTTGTACATATTTGTCCCTGCACGCAGGCATCTTCTTTGCTTCTTACCACCACCTCATCAAGTTCTCTGCTGGCTGTGAGCTGCTCTCTTGTTTTTTTGTTCCTGTCCGATTGCATAACAATCTCCAGATCAGTTTCATGATGTCTAATACCCACCGAGTCGGAAGAGTCCGGGATGTCATTATCCATGGTTTGTGAAATCTCAGTGTGGGATCCTGAATAAATATGAGCTGTGGCTATAGGTGGCCCAGGAGGTCAAGGTGGGGCAGGGAATGAAATTGGGGGTGTTGGTGGACCCGGAGGGAATGCCATTGTCAATGTGTAAGCTTTTTGACACCCACACTGCCAAGTTAACTCATCATTCTATGACAGTGTCCAAGGGTTTGTCACATTTTCTCCCAGCATAGCTCTTGTGGCTCATCTTTGGGGTAGATCAAATGAGGATTTATTCAAGTGGTTAGGGAAACCTTCGGATACACAGGACAGACAGCATCAGCTGCAAGGGCTTCGTCACGAAGGTACTGGGACCTGGCTGCTGGAGCATGATCAGTTTGTTAGTTGGAAAAACACATCTGGCAGCTTGTGGATCCAGGGAATCTGTATGTTGACCTGATTTTAGCTCACTTCATATCTGATCAATTCCAGCTGGAACGGGGAAAAGTGTACTCAGGTATTTCATTTATTTCACTACACCATCTCTGCTGACATGAACAGCTCAACCATCATCAATGACCTTGTCAAGACTGGCAAAGAAGTTGCATATTTCTTTTTTGACTTCAGGAATGACAGACAAAGCCTGGATATCATGTTGCGCTCCATTGTCTGGCAGCTCTCTGAGATGTCCCCCACTCCACATAGGACTCTTTCAACATTTCATGAAACACTGGGAAAAGGGAAAATACAGCCACAGATTAAAGATCTCCAACAACTCTTTCATGATTTGATTGGAGAACTAGGGCAGGCATACATTGTTCTGGATGCACTGGATGAATGCCACAAGAATGATTGGACAGCTCTTGTTGCATTTGTGAACAGACTATGTGGATCTTCCAAGAAATGCCCACATTTGCTGTTCACAAGTCAACATCGCCAGGAATTTCAAACAGGTTTCAAGGGCATTCCTTTGATCCAGTTGCATACATCAATCTTGGATGAGGACATAAGATCTTTTGTCGACAGCAAGATTTTGGCAATATCTGATGATGCGGAACATGCCAATTCAGTCATTGAGCAAATTGTGAGCAAGAGTAATGGAATGTAAGTATTTTTATTTTTATTTTTGGCCTTGTACTCAAAGGCATTGATAGGTTCCGCATGGCAGATTGCTTGATCAGGGAATTAGGTTGCTGTCATTGGGAGGATGAATGGGATGAGGTCCTTGCAGTTCTACCCACTGATCTCTTCAGCATCTACAGCCGTTTCCTTAACCGTGCCAAGGCAGAACCCAAACTGCCATCAGTTTTCATTCAGGCAATACTACGGTGGCTTCTGTTTTCAGCAAGGGAGCTATCCCCTGAGGAGCTTGGAGATGCCATTGCCTTTCGTTTGGATCTGCCCAATTTTGACTTCTCCAACCTGGATACATCAATTCATCACCCAGGCAGGCGCAAGGGAAATTCTCAAATTGTCAAGTTGCTTGATGGGCTTGTTGTTGCTAACACTGATGAGGCAAGGCAAGAATCAATTAGTTTTGCACAGTCATCTGTGCGAGATTATGTCCTTTCCAAGGAGTTTCATCAGGAGCATGTATCAACCTTTGATCTCAGTGAGAAAATCTCACAAACATTCCTTGCACAAACCTGTCTGCGTTATCTCCTTGTGTTCTCAGAAAAGGATCATGTTGTGACTCAGCAAACCTGGGTGCAGTACCCACTTGCAGTGTATGCAGCCAGAAATTGGTCACCTGTAAAGACCACATAAGTAGGCTAGTTAGCCCTGTACCTAGGGGGGGGGTAGTACAGGGCTAATTAGCCCTGGCTCGTGCTTCTACACCAGGCTTCTACACATGCTTCTACAACTCTAGAAATGCCTGCAAGTCTTATGCTCCTCCTGCCTTGGAGAAAATAAGACAAGTCCTTGCCGGCAAACTCGGCATCTAGCTGGGTATCATCAATTTTTGATGGAGGGGTAAATTAGTGATATCTCTGCCAAATTTGAAGCACAATAGTGGCAGAAATCATGATTGGGCTTCAGCCACTGATCAGATCTCATCAAAATGATTGATGGCATCAAAACACAGAAGCTGTAGAGGATGGCATAGGTGGCCACATATCAGCACATTTATGGCTGTTGATCACATTACATCAATGATTGATCCCATCAGCCAAAATGCAAAGTTGTAGTACAGCTCAAGAGCTACAAGAGTTGTCAGTAAACTTGTACCTAGAAGCGTCCCCATCACCCATAGAATGGACAACATTTAATAATCAGTGGCATCTGGAGTCTGGACTGGATTCACAGATATGCCAATGCCAGTGGGACGCAGCTACCCACCCAGGCCTTGTCTCCATGCTCATTTGGCTCAATGGTATCTTGCTCTTATGTTATCAACTATATTTTTGGAGTGGTCAGCAGTTCAAGTCCCATCCCTGCTTTTTTTTTTCACTTCACAACTTGTTACACACCTCAACCCATTCCATCTATCACCCTGGCCCCATTTGAGTGCAAAAATAAGTCTAGTTGTTCATCTGGATCCACCTATGCAGCTGATCAGACCCTTTTGATGCCGAGTCCTATTTGGGACCACTACTCCAAGTGGCCCAAAAAGGAAGTTTTGCCCAATGCACCTACTCCATGCAACCCTGTACAGCAGCCAATGTCAGGAGAGGTTCTATGGGTGTATTAATGTCATTTACAAGCCCCAAATGCCCATAGGTCAGCAATGCCAGGCTGATACATCAGTGTTTGTTGGGCAGGGGAAGTCCCCGGTATTTCATGGCTATTTGCGATCCATTCTGGCTGGGAATCATGTGGGCCTGCTCATGCTTTGTCCTTGGTCTCCTTGAAAGCTTGTTACTGGGGTCTATGCCACAATATGGTTGAGAGACACCAGGGTTGATTGGAGATCAATTGCTGGTTTGAGGCCCTTTCTCCTTGAGAGGATAATCTGTAAAGGACTTCTAAATTTTGTTTCAGACTTTATAAGCCCGAAATGGTGCAAATCTGGAGTAGCCTGGGATCAAAACTACTGATTAGAGTGAGTTTTCCTCTGACAGTGATACAGTCCCATTCCTCAGACTCAGGATGTCCCTGGGTTGTCAGCTTGTCTTATATTGCTCAGGTATCCCAGACAGCCATTCCTACCATACAAGATCACACTTTGAGTCCTGTAATTCCTTGAATAAAGGAGATCAACCTGAGAGTGATCAATGAATTACAGGTCAAGGGGTTGGTCAAATGGGCTGATGGTGGGCTCTAATGAACTCTCCCGTCTCAGAGGATTCAGAATATATATAGTTTCACATGGGTTGCCTCATTGGTTGTTGAGTTATGAACATTTGTATGATGAACACTCCACTTTGAGTCGAGTCTTTGAAAAGTCGCTGCGCTCGAGGTTCAACTCCGTGAGCTGACCCCACGGGATTTCGATGGTTTCCACCGTCATGTCGGAGAGACCATCCAAGGTCACACGACGAAGCTGTTTTGAACCAAGGAAGACGGTCGAGTGGTGTGTGGGAGGGGAAGCGGAAGAGCTGGAATTTCGCAGCCAGAGTTCCTCCAAGCAACGCATATCTCCAGCGGGTAACGCAAGGAGAGCTTGAACACATGGAGCACTGAGCGGGTGAACTGTCAGGAATCGAATCCGGTGTGCGCAGCCAAGGAGTATGGGTTGGATGGCATTGTTTTTGGGACTGCCCAAATCCACAGAGAGATCCAGCCGCAGTGGGTGCTCGCCACTGAAGGACAGCCAGGATCGCAAGATTTTCAATATCCGCGGACGTGAAGCCGATGCAGAACGAAATCGAAACTGTGAGTCTCTGGATTCGCCCCCGACAACCATACTAACTGGCCTCGCAGCGCTCCGTTGAATGAAACTTGTATGAAAATAATCGAGAAGTTAAGTATAATAGTCAGATTCTACATAGGATATACCCGCAACGCTCAGTCTGACAACCGCTTGCAGTAATCGGGGTTTCCCGTGGGATTCTGCACAACCAGTCAGCTCAGCGCGTATGAGGGGGAGGGAGGGAGTAAAACGCACGAGGGCCCAATTCGGGAACGCCGTCGTCTTGCCGCTTCCGCCACCCACGGCGAACGTGTAGACGAAGACCATGATCTGTACGGCGACGAATCAGTGAAAGAATGGAAGCAGGGCAAAGCGACGTACAGCAGTTCCTCCGTCCAACGCAGCAGACATCAAGAAGCTTCACCGAAAGGGTCAGCACCGAACCCAAAACGTCCGCGAAAAGGGAAACAGACGCACTTGTACTTCCGGAACCAAGTGGCACGATACTTGCGGAGATAGTACTGGGAGAAGATGGCGAGGAGGAAAGAGGTGAACACGCTCGAGTTGATGCCGACGGAGAGGTACCCGAGCTCGGCGGTCAAGACGGGGGTGAAGACATTCTGGAAGCCGAACTTTGGGAAGCGCTTGTGCAGGTACCACGTCGGGAAGGGGATGAGGAGACCGACGAGGAGCATGTACGGTACGAACTGGTGTATTATGCGTTAATGGTGGGAAGGGATGTGACGAGACGAAACGAAACGAAACTTACCCCATACCGCGTACCGGTAGCGTACAACGGCTTGCCGAGGGCACCCCACGCGATAGCGGCGGTGTTGAACGACTGCACCTGCTGCCCACTCCAAATGTTGGTACCTTGGACATCGAGTAGGACTTCGCGGTGGGCGTTGATGACGACCTTCATGATGACAAAGTTGAGCAACCCGCCGACGACGGAGCCGATGACTTGGACGAGGAAGGTCGCGCGCGGGGGTAGCTTCGTGTACTGACCCTGTATTCAATTGATTAATCGTTAGAATGTTGAACGCTGGACGAGCGAAGAGACGTACAAGCTTGAGATCACCAGTGAGGGCGTAGGCTTGGGTCACCGAGTTGTAGCCGTAGAGGGTGAAGTACATGTTGGCGACTGGCTTACCAGGGACAAGCGCAGCGCCGAGCATCTGCATCAAGTCCTGGACAGACGGCGCGTACCCGACGGTCGCATACAACTACAACACCGTCAATTGCAAGACACAAACAAACGAAGACGAAACACGCACCGTGCCAATGACGGGGAGCATGATAAAGCCAAAGATGAGCGCAATGAGGGTGGCCCACCCAGGGAGCTGCGAGTGCGCCCCATACGAGGTTCCCACAGCAACACCAAAGCACACCACGAACACACCCAAGTAGATCCAATTCGACAGCTCGGGGTACTTCTTCATCTTCTCGAAATGAGGGTCGTCGATGCCCTCACGTCCGGCGCGGATGATCTTCCAGACGTCGCTTGCGTGCCAGAGGAAGAAGTGCGTGATGGCGGCACCGATGTACCTGGTCGTGTGATCAGTGTGGTGCGCAACGACGGGCAAAAAAGAAAGAACGTACATGGTCCGGGAGATTAGGTAGAGCATCTGAGACGCAGCGTACCACGGCAGACCCTGCACGGCCAACTTTTCCTCGTTGAGCGAAAAGTCGTCTAGCCATCCATGAGTCAGCAACGACAGGGACGTTGGATGAATTAAAGACGTACCGTTGAGAATCAAAAGCTGGTTGTACTCGGTACCGTTTTCGTAGTACAGCAACTGCGTGAGGAAGGGGAAGTTCTGCGCATGCCATACGTTCATCTTGAAACACGCGCAGAAGGAGATGATGCAGATGACGACGCCGCCGTACAGAGAAAGCTGCGTCGACAAGGGCGTGAACAGAGAGCCGATGGCGCTACCGCCAGAGCCGACCTGCATGATGAATAAGTATGGAGGGGGGAGCGAGGAAACGGAACGCACGTAAGCCCAGTCGAAGCAAAGCGAGAAGAGCCCAAGACCCTCGTTACCCGCCGCACCACCTATAACGTCGTGAGTACCGACGAAATATATACCGTGTATGAAAGACGAACCAAAGACACGCGTGAACCAAGCACTGTCCTTGTTGGCGAGACAGAAGATGCTGACACCCGTGAGGGTGGGCGCGATGTATTCCTAAGATGCTCAACGTCAAAACCGAATAACACATGAAAGCCCAGGACAAGACGCACCGGAATCCACTCCCACACGAAGATGGCGACGAGGAGACCCCAGAAGAAGTTGCGGCGCTTCTTCTGTGCCATCATTCCCTCGCCTTTGTGCAGCGCCTCGAAGAGTTGGATGGTGGGCATCGTTTGCGGGTAAACGGCATATCTGATAAACGCAACCTGAGTCTCCAAATTCACGAAAAAGGATGAACGACGCACGTGGGGTATACGAGGAAGATTCTCATCAAACCGGACATCCCAAACCCAATAAGCTGAGAGGAGATGATGGTGAAGATACCAACAGCGATCTCCGTCTGGACGTTGTAGTACAACTCCTGGGAGGCGAAGACGGAGATGGCGAGCGCAGACGAAGAAGCGGTGGAGGCCATTATAACGACAGCGACGTGCTCTTTGAGGTTGAACCGGCCGTGGTTCATGAAGCGGAAGAACCAGTTGTCGGACGTGCGCAAGAGGGCGAATTCAGATGGGCCGGGGATGACGACTTCCATGATCTGAAGAGATGTAGGTCAGTCAATGAGACGAAAGAGGGGAGCGGTGGGGACGTACACGACCGAGAACGAAGGCGATGATCTGGATGAAGAGCTGGCTGACGGACACGGTCTGGGGACGGAAATACTGTGAAACCGAGTAAGCCAATGCACAGACGAGGATTGTTGATTGAGAGACGCACGAAGATCTGCCCAAGCACCGCAGCGAAGCAACTGAGGCCGAGACCGAGGAAGAACATGCGGAAAGTGTAGACCCTCATCGTCGGATCGTCATCAAGGGAGACGAGACGAATCGCATAGTCGGCGTCCGTCTCTGCGGCACGTTGAACGGTGAAAAAATGAACACGGCGTAGCACGCACCAATAGGCCGTTCTTTGCCAGACTCGTCCAGGTCGATCAACCGCGGACCGTCGGCGAAGACCTCGCCGACGTCGCCGGTGTCTTCAAGGTCGACCTTCTCGCCAAAGTTAGGATCCTTCTCGTCCAAGACGGAGTTGGAGCGACTCTTCTCGGGGTCAGCCGCCATGACGGAGAGGGAGAGAGAGAGGATGGGGGCGTCTCGGGATAAGCTCGACTAATCCTTGCTGCTTTTGACGAAATCGTCAGGACCACATGCTTATCGCTCCAATTTGATTTGCCGTCCGTGGAGCTGATAACGAGTTTGAAACGAAAAGATAACTGGAACTAGCGCTGCAACATGGCTCAATGGGCATGCCATACTAAATCTGAGTTAACAGTTGCTCACATAAATCCAGTAAAAGCAAGCAGCAGCACCCACCAGCGTAAAAAGAACCCTACTCTGGGAGTTGAAACCGTGTGGATTGATCGGTGATGGGATTAGCCGAGCCGCGACGGCACTCCGATCGTCGCTACAGGCATTCTCAGCCACCTCGAGTCTTGACTGCCGCAAAGGCAGAAGGCATGTTCTCTGCACAGATTCGAGGCTCTTGACTGCATACCGAGCAGAGCAGAGGCACCAAGTATGCACCTCCCTTCCAAAGATAAGCAATTTCAAAAGGACGATGCACACGACCACTAACCACCGCTAATCAGAGCGGTATCTATATCCGCTCGCCAAATTCCGGCCTCCGAGCAAGCGGGCGCTGCGGGCGATCAAACTCGGATACACGTGACGACCTGTTCCTGGTTCCTGGCAGACAAGTTGACAACGAACCAAATTTAACTCGAACCTTGCTCAAACCTGCTTTAATCCAACCGGCGTGGAATTTCCGACAGCGAGCTGGCGGCGACCGCGTCATAAGAGTAAGATGGTCAACCTTGATTGGATGGCAATGTTTCAAGTAAATACGGGAAGGATGAGGACGACTACTCACTGGGGTTAAATTGCAACTAAAAAGTAATCGAGGGTCGTGCTACCACAGTGCTAGTAGAAAATTGATCAAAAGAAGATTCACTGAACAGGAAACGGGATCCGGATGACTCGAGCACGAACCGAGTACCCTCCACTTCAAGCGCCCTCCGCGCAGGCGATGACTACGGCCTGCCTCGGAATGCGTCTGAAGCGGCAGCCGATCGAGTCCCCGAGTCCCACCATTATGCTGGAAAGCAGGGAGGGTTTTGCCAGAAAAATGAACAAAGTTACCCACTGACCGATACACCAAGCTGTGTGTTAACGTTCAGACCGAGCCTTTTCGAATCCCGGTGTCGTGCTCTATCGCAGGCAGGGAGACGTAGACACGAACTGCGTGTCTGCGATGCTGACAGCCACGGTCAATTTTCGCAGGGGCCAGACTGCTGCGCCCTCTGAGGTGTCGCGACTAGATTTGCAATCGTACGGATGGCAGCGGTGGGAGGAGAACGGTTCTTCGCAGTCGACAGACAGGGAGCGGCGTCGGACATCGTAGTGGGTGAAAGCAACAAGTTGAAGGTGGGATGACAAGGACAAACACAATGACAGCCCGCCGAGTGATGTGCCGATGGTCATGTGCCTCATCCACGCGAGCGTGTCAGTATCAACAGGTACAAAGTCGTCCAACATTGAAATGTCTGTCTATGCAAGATGAGTCCTAAGTTGAGGAAATAGGACAGTGGTACTAATTGCATCGTCCTCACCAAGAGAGTGATTCTGAATCGTATTGCGGTGTCATCATAACTCACCTCACCTCGCGGGAGTCCGCTAGTCTAGGCTAGTCTCCGCCCACATAAGGACTAATTGCGCCCACGCGGTGACACTGGGCGCGTCTCCATCGGCATCCCGGTCACATTTAATTTTAAAACAGTATAAAGCTCCCCTCCTTCGTGAGTTTGTTCAACCCAGATGTCCGGCTCCGCAAGCTCCCATGTTGGTGCCAGCGCCTACCCACTCCCAGTAAGCCCACTCTTTCAACATCCATGATTCAAGCGCTCAAGGGATGCACACTTTCAGGGCGCGGGGGAAAATCAGACGGAAATGGTTCGGTACATCTGGTCTCTCTTTCACCAAGGGAAAAGTTGATTCACACGGTGACAGTTTGGACGCAATGCATCACACAGTCCGAAAGTACCTCGGAGGTGGCCTTTCGTTCATCCCGCTGGAGGACGAGAAGCCGCGGAGAATCCTGGACGTGGGGTGTGGCAGCGGCGCATGGTAAGTGGACGTTCAAGTTGGCCTGGGAAGTACTTGTAATGATCGCACGAGAAAATTCAGGGCAATTCAAGCCGCGTTGGAATTCCCGCAAGCCGAGATCATTGCCTTGGATAAAACACCTCTTCCCGCTCGGTGAGTCGGTTTCGTTTCCCATTCAGAAGCTGACTGAACCACTTGCAAGGACACTTCCCGAAAATCTCCATTTCACCTTGGCAAATCTCCAGGATCCCCTCCCTTTCGAGAATCAGACCTTCGATGTCGTGCATGCGCGGTTGGTTCTTTGCCATGTAAGTCTTCATCCGGGGCAGATATTTATGCCGGGTTGAACAAAACTTACTCGGCCAAGGTGACCAACGCACGCGAAGTTCTCTCTCGCGTGGCACAACTGGTCAAACCCGGAGGTCTCCTCCTCCTCGAAGACTCCGACGTGAAAAACCTCTCGGAAACAGGCCAGCCGGCATCGTTGAGAGCGTGCATGTCGAACATGATCGCCGCGTGGGGGAGGCGTGGAGCTGATTTGGAGGTAGGCAGCAAGTTGAAAGAATTTGTTGAGGAGACGGGGCGGTTTGAGGAGGTGAGAATCAAGAAGGCTCTTTGTGCGTTTGGGGCGCAGAATCCTGGTGAGTTGACCGCCCAGAACACAACATTGACAGCCGACGCATTGATTGATCCGCAGATGCTTCGGAGACGGAACGCGAACTCGGCCGAGAGTTCCAAGACTCCTGGACACGATCGCTCCCGGCGATGGCGATGATGCCTGCTGCGAGTGGGCTGACGGAGGAATTGGTGAACGAGCATTTACGCGAGTTGGAGGAGTTTGGGTCCAGTGGCTGTTTCGGTCTTTATTTCTGTGTCGCCCGTCGCTCGCAGTAAAAACGAAATTTGGGTTCAATTTTGCCTCCCTCCCGCAATTGACACACCTCAGGGACCGTCCGCTTACATGCAGCGCCAAACTCTTTTACCTTGCTGACGGAACATTCAACCCAGCCTCCATCCCACAGGCAGATACCCGCGCTGATTTCGAAACGATGCTGCAGCTGTTGAGCCCCACGGGCGAGAATGGCGCTGTATTTTCCGGTGGCCTGACCTGTATCACATCTCTGCTAGTGTATAGAGACTTTTGTTATTGCGGAGTTTCTCAGCCCGGACTCAAACAGGTTGGTTTCCACCCGACAAGCACAAGTGGTTTGTCGACAAATTGTGGGCACGGCTAAATGATTGAAGGAGTTTACGAACCCCAGAGCAAATTCACGGCCGCGCAGGGCCAATACGAGGGGTAAGAGGGGTGAGAGGGATGCGAAAATTAGGTGCCAGGACCAACAACCAAAATTATGCTGTAACAAGACTCTGCACTACGGATTCATCGAGATTCAACCACCAGTCCAATGGCGAAATCAGCCTAGTTTACCAATCGCGGATTTCATGTCAATTGCGGCGTCTTTAACGGTACTTTTTTTTTTTTTCAAATCCCCTGAGCTCAAAAAGAATTAGAAGATCCCGCATATAAATACAAGACCCACACATCCCTCCGACACCGCGGCATTTACCCGACATTTACCGCTCGACAGCGGCTCAAGGTCTCAAGTTTCTTAATGGATGCTAGAAAGTTCAATGTGCGGCCTCCGTTGTATACGTGGCTCAGGTTCGAGGGGGCGGGAGTAGCAAGACCATCCGCCGCTCACGACTATACCTTTCAAGCCCAGCGGTGCCTGATTCTATCGAATTACATATGGCGCGGGTTCCTTTCCTGCGATGTCATAAATAGACGGACGAAGTCTGTTGCTAAATACATACATCTAGCGATGCGAGAACAAGCTGGATCGGTCACTTTGTGCAGCTCATTGTGCGAATCCGGCGCGCGGCTTTTCTAGCTACCTAGAAATCTGGCTTTCATTGACGAGACACTTGAGAGAATGTACTTATTCACCGGTATGTGACGAGACATGTACCGGCACTCGGGGTAGCTCGGGCTGTTTCACAACGGCGCTCGACGTCGTCAACCCGAACCAGTTACGATTCCTACTTGTTAGGAATCGTTCTTTTTACCCGCCCCCTTGCCATCAAACCAATGTCCCACATGACCTCGCCGCCGGGTGATTGTCGGAATTTCCGAGATAAAATGATGCGTGTACCTTAAATGTCCACGGAGATGTCCTTCCTGTACGGGAGATGATGTTCCGGTCCATCTGATAGGACCATGATGCCCATCTGATAAAGATATCTGGTACACGCGGCAACATCTTCCGGTACCAATCACATCAGATATCTGTCCAGCCGACAATGATTTGATGTACAGTTGATATGACTTTCCTGTACAGAGTTTAAATATCTCTTGAACAGGTCATCGGCAGGGAGTGTTTTTGCAGAATAGAATGGTCCTCTATATGAGGGCTATTCAGGAAAAATATGCTGAAGGCCCTGTGTGCACTTCCAAGTCCGTATTTTAGGAATTTCCTGTTGGACTCAGATCAGATCAGGAATTTTGATGGGGTTGAACACTGCGATGCCACACATTTCTCAAGTGCTCCTGTAACAATAACAGAGGTTATTGGAGCCAACTGAAACATAGTGGACTGCCAGGACTGGTGGGTTCCAAGTGGGCACACCCTCTTCCGTTGCGGAGAATACACTAAGATGATTGATCCGCCGGAAAATGATCTTCGTGTCAAGCTGACAACCAAGTGCCAGGCTGCCTGCAGAACGGTCACCTCGAACAGAAAAACAAGAAGGAATGGGATCCTTACATTGGACTTGCGTCGGTAGTCGACCAACAAGTCAACATCGCCGCGAGGATCTTCTTCTGATGATTTGATTTCAGCTTGATTGTAGATTGATGCAAATTTCGTGCCGGAACAAGCAACAGGTTGGGATCAGGGCTTTTTCATTTTTAATGAACTCCGACGACTCGATGGCATTCAAATATGGAGTTTTGGCCGTGCCGGTGCACGGGGGGACATGCCAGATAAACTCTGTACAGGAGCGCGATGACGGGGGACAGGTCAACGATCTCGGGTACCGGAAAGCGATCTCCCGGGACATTATGTACTTTTGCTAAAATGATCTTGACCAGTATGCCGGCCGGTTTGGGATCTGCCGATGGCCGCACAGGAACATTTGATCAGAATGGATCACGGAGTGACTCCGACGGCCGCCGTCCTGGGCACGCTGTCCAAGTAGCGTGAGCCCACTCAACGCGGCCTCCACAACGGCATCAGAGACGCCTCGGCAATGATTTGTTGAGACTTGATTAAGTATGCTGCCCTTGGTGCTGGTATCACTTCGGCTTGTCTCGGCATTCATCGTCAGAATATCGGTTATTCCCTGCCTGCCGGCATCAAGCCCGCAGTTCGACTGCTCGGCAATGGCAAGTATGTTCTAAAAAATGATTGTTCATACTTACTGTGATTGGGTTAAAAACTGTGTTGGTGCATTCAAATTAAGTACCTTGCTGCCGCGCTGCGCCCAGGCGTCAGCTCAATGCAATCTGGTCAGTTTCGAGCCGTACACAAATTTGACCTCGTAGAAGGCTCGTTCCATCCGCGAGATGCGGAGCCTGGACGCCGTTAGTAAAGCTAATGATCATTCAGTTTGCAAAAAAAGTGGAATCGTACCTGCCATGCGGAGCAATGGCCTCAAAGCCAGGTACAGAAACTTTGCTTGAACGCCGACGCAATGATAAACGACTTTGACATTGATTTTCCTTCTCAACTTCGTTTCCATGATGTCAAGGGAAGATCCTCGAGCTTCTTATGAACACATCAGCGCTGAAATTGTCCTGGACATGATTGCCTGGCGGAACACAGTCTGGTGATGGGCCATGGCCATGGGTGACCCGCGATATGTTCCGAGTTCCTTTCCGCCGGTGACTAGCTGCTAGTACGGGCGCCCGCGGGTAGATGCGGATCCCAGATTGCCGACAGCACCGTAGAGTAGATAGTAGCTCACTGGATATCGTTGAGCCTGAATGACGGATCAACTGTCATACATACCGAACCGGCGCAGACAATTACGATGATTTTTCATCTGGTCCGGAGTCATTTCAGACTCCCAAATTCAATGTCAACCTCGATATTTGGTCGACGTTGGCCCTGGGTCGGCGTAAGTCGGAATTCCTGGTGCATTCCGGGATATACCAACCTGTCCGGGTTCCTAAGTGGGACCCACGCTAGTCTATCTCGCCCGCATGTTGAATTTCCCGGCCAATTACATGTTCTGTGTCCAAATATGAAAGTTTCCGTATCTCTGGACGTTTGAATGAGAGATTGACGCTGATCATGCACACGTATTGAGTATAAAGGGATAATCGCACGGCCCTCTATCGTCCATTTTCTGCGATGAAGTTGTTTGCTCTCCTCGCCTTGCCTCTCCTCTCGCTCTCGGTCGGAGCTCTCTATAATGCCACAGTGGTTTACCAGAGTCCCGACCCCCTGCACCTACTCTTCGAGGACCTCGTCGCCCGCGCCTCGGGCCACCTCCTCCTCACTGCCTGCAACTCCTCGACTCTTCACTCATTCGATCCCAGTCGCAGCGAAACAGGCCTTACCCCAATCCACACCTTCCCGAACTGTGACGGGCTCATGGGCATAGTCGAGATTGAGCCCGACGTGTTCGCAGTCGCCAGCGGTTTCATCGATCTCATAGCCAAACGCGGAGCCAACATGACAGTGTGGACTGTCGACTTGAACCCCTCCCACTCCGCCCCTCTGGTCCGCAAGGTCGCCGTCGTGCCGAACTGCTCCATCCTCGACGGCTTCTCCACCATCCCTGGCAGCCCCCACCTTATATTGGCCGCCGACCCGGGAGAGGGCGTCGTTTGGCAGATTAACCTGGTCACCGGCGCCAGCCGAATCGCCTTCGACGACCCATCAATGAGTGTCGATGGTCCCCCACCCGCCCTCGGTGTAAACGGCATCCACGTGCGCGACGGCTTCCTTTACTACTCCAACTCGGATGCCACCACGTTCTCGCGCATCCCGGTTCAGCTCAACGCGAACGAGGACATGGTCCGTGCCGGGAACGCCGCGGCTCAATTGATGAGCACCGCGCAGCCAGCGGGATTTGATCATGAGTACGATGGCTTTGATTTCGACGCGGAGGGACGGGTGTGGGCTGCGACGCATACTGGGGCGGTTACGCTCATCACGCAGCGAGGGGATGGCAGTTTTGAAGCGGAGATTGTCGCTGGCAGTTTGGTTGGCCCGTCCATTATAGAGGAGCCTTCGTCGGCACAGTTTGGGCGAGGCTCGGCGAAGCAGGCGGCGACGTTGTATGTTACGACTGCGGCAGGCCAATTGCTCGCGGTCGATACGAGCGCTGGCGCCCCGGGATCGACGGAGAAGTGTCATGTAAAGCAGCCTAGGTGTTATTAATGGTTAAACAGATAGAGGTTTCAGTCTAGAATAGAATTGAATGTAAAGAGTGTGATTTCACTGAATTCACCTGGTCACCGCGGCACGACGTTGAATGTGATCAAACTCGACAGCCAACAACGGTACAGCGTCGCACAGGTCAGGATGTTATCGAAGACCAATCCAGGCATATTTGGCCCCCATCTGTGCAGACGGCAGGCCATTCATTCGCACTATCAAGCGGATTTTCTGGATCGAAGATGAGAGTAAGAAGAAAGAGGCGTCAAGTTCCGTCCGATGTGATCCGAACTTTGACAACTGTTGCAAGCAACCGATTCACACTTGCGTCCCGTCATTGATTTCTTCATAACTAGACTGGTCAAGCCAGAAACCGTAGTTCGCTGGGAGAGTGGATTATAATAGTCACTGAACGCATAAGTAGACGACAGAGAACGAGTCTGAACGACTCACCCCAGTACAACTACAAGCTGACTTTCATCCCAGTCACCAGTGATCCCACAGCCTGCTCTAGAGCTCTTGCAGCATGATAATGAAGAACGAAATCAAACTGCGGTCCCGTCTCCGGACTCTGTGGGTATCGAATGCACTTGGCCACGCCATGCCATTCGTCGGCAATGATACGCAGAGCTTCTACGCCGTCTTTGGCTAATCCAGTTTCCACAAGCCAGCAACTAGGCATACACTCGTTAGCAAATGGAATCTAACAAAGAATATCGGACGCACCCGACTACCATCCCAGTCCGGCCGATACCACCCCGACAATGCACCGCCGTCGTCCGACAGCGCTCCTCATTATCCCGCAAGACTTCCAGGATCACTCGCATATACTCGACACTCTCCGGGAGCGACCGGTCGTGGATTGGGAATCGGTGGTACTCGATCTCCTCCATGTCGATGGCGAGCAGCGCCGCACGTATCGGTAGTTCCGCAGCATACGGAGAAAGTTCGCGCGCCTCAGTGAGGTCGACGAAAGTGCGTACACCCGCGAGGAGCAGAGAGTCGATTTTGGGCGAGGAAGTGTTCCGGGGATCCCAAGGGTACTCGCAGGCGAGCAGGTGGGTGGTGACCCAGTAGGAGTTTGGGATGGGATGTGGGCGGATGTAAGGTTCGCAGGGACGCACAGCGGGCATTACTTGGTAACTGTCCTGAAGTTACTCCTTATAAGGTAGCCGGCTACCCGGGCTGTCTGAGGCGGTGAGTGGTCGAGAACATCTGTCATTGAACACACCCGGGCCGAGATCAGTCGGGCCAAGGTTCTAGACCGTCGAGACGTTTTGGTTGGACCAATTTTTCGCCATCGACCAGTCATGAGAGTGAGAGTGCAAGAAGGAAAACAAGAATAGTAGTAGCCTGGAAGCAACGTCCACCTCGTTCGTGACGACCTCCGACAGGGCCCGTTCGCAGACTGTGATGATTAAGCGCAAGGACTGGAGCCGGGAAACGATATATTCAGAAAAACAGGTCGGTACGGCAGTACGGTAGATCTGAGTGCGTTTCTCCAGACTGATCGCAGAGTCAGTTAGAAAGCATACATACGAAGAGGAGGAATGCCGCTCAGCCACGAACCCTTCCTTCTTCAAAAATTCAAAACCGAGCGCGAGCTTGGACGAAAGCCACCATATCCTCGATCACCTTCTCCCTATGCGACGGCTCTTGTACGAGCTCGTGGAACCCATCCTAATAAAATCAATCGTTGAGTTCATGATAGTGATGCAGCACACGCACAGGGTAAGTGATCATAGCCCTGTCGACGACAAGTCCCTCCATCTTGTCGTACAGCTCCTTCGTGGCGGCGCATGAGGTAATCTGGGCGGTGCGTATAAAAGATGAGTGTGAATGTTTGGGTGGTACGTACATTGTCTCCCGTGCCATGGAGGAATAAAACCTATTTGAAGTTGAGTGCCCACTCATTCAC
Source organism: Roridomyces roridus (assembly GCA_029378245.1). Classification (NCBI taxonomy): domain Eukaryota; kingdom Fungi; phylum Basidiomycota; class Agaricomycetes; order Agaricales; family Mycenaceae; genus Roridomyces; species Roridomyces roridus. The sequence continues at coordinate 76,364 of JARKIF010000061.1, forward strand.
AAAGTGGAAGTGCTCACCGGAAGAGACTTGAGCCACTTCTTGTAGTTCTCGCGTAGAAGGTCCTCACCCTACGCCAGATCAGCGCTTACATCCAAGGAACGAAAAGTACGCACCGCATCGAGCATATCCGATATCCCGCGCAACGTACCCTGAGCCTTGTGCAGGGGATCGGTAGTACACATGGCGTTGAACACTGGGTCGTGTGAGAACGCCTATGTGGAGGCCATAGTGAATCAACCAGCAAATGAGTAAAATCAAGAGCGTGCGTACGTCGTAGAAATCGCGACTAGCAGATGGGACGACAGTATACTGGTCGACATCGGCGGGGTGGTTGCTCAGCCGTGAAGCCGCTACGCGGGCAGTTGAGGTGAGGACGAGCGGGCTGCACGCGATGATGCCGGAAAGACAGGAGGTGTCGCGCTGGACAGCATAGTTGAGGACTTCGCCGCCGCCCATAGAGTGTCCGCAGAGGAAGATAGGGAGGGCGGGGAATTGCTGGTGTAGTAATTAGGATGAGCTGCAGACATTCAACGCGAGACACACCTTGGATGCGTGCTGGAGAGCCCATTGGATCTTCGTATATCGATCAGCCGTGTTCTCCGCACACAAAAACGGCCACATACATCGTCCAACTGGTTCACACTGCTAGTCTTCCCATAGGAGCTGTCGGGGCTCTTATTGTCCTCATCAAGCGCAGTCTTCCCGAATCCCCGCTGGTCAAAGGCGAACACTACAATCCCGCGCTGAGCAAGCTTCGCATGAGCCTCGGTATATCGCCCGATGTGCTCTGTGTAGCCGTGCACGAAGACGAGGAGAGCTTTGGGCGGCCCCTGACTAGAAGGGACGGGATAGGTACGGGCGTAGAAGCGCGTTGCGTGTGGGCCGACGAGCCAGGATTCGGTGTATGCGTCGGAGGTCATGTCTGCCAGGGAGTGGAGAGGCATCGTGGTAACGACGACGTGGTTTGTAGGGAAGAGAGGTTTCGGTTGGGGTCCGGCTAAATGGTGTGTATTAGTAACCGGCCGCCCTGACGCGCCATCAGCCAACCATCAGCGCGCAATTCACTCGGGCCGGTCCGCCGGTCCGACTTGTATTTTCCGATTCTATTCGATACATAGTAGATCTGCGCAGAGTCCTATTCACCCTCTGAAGAATCCCACGTCGGAAATCCAGCTGGATGATATGGAAAAACGGTCCTGAGCGCGCGCATCGCAGCATATCGAACATCCTCGTCGTCCTCACTAAACGCATGCACGGTCAGTCCTCCATGTCCCCGCGGATTGAAGAATAAACACCCACTCGAGGAGATTGACGATTTTTTCAGCCAGAATTTGCCTGACCTGAGGTGGTATGAGGATCAAGTCGTGTTTCCCCACGGCGTCTACGAGCCAACACGCGCGGCGATTCATATTCTCGATCTTGGATTCGAAAAGTTCGAGGATGATAGGAAAGTTGGGCGATGCCACCTCGGCCGCGGCGCCGTCGGGGTGCTTTGCTATCCTCGTCAACACCGTCATGGATTCGTGTACCACTTCCGGGGATTCATCCCTGCAGCGCAGTGAATAAGTTGAGTATGGAAAGCGAGAGTAAAAAGCTTACCGCAAGAGTCCGAATAATTTCTCGAGCGGTATTGCAGGGAGAATCGACCGTATAGGTCGATCGCGCACTAAACTCTCGATCTGCGCGCATGCTTTCCATCTGACCTCGGCGTCATCCGACTCGAGCAATTCTGGTATACGATCAAACGCATTTGTCGTGTCCACAGCCTTCGCGCAGTCCGGATGAGTAGAAATCTCGACGAGCGCTTTTTGAACCGCGGGGTCGTTGGCCTCGCTGGATCCGTTTCGTTCAGCGACAATATTTCATGGCCCGAGTGAACAAGAGGTACATACCGCAACATCGGGATAATCCTCCCGATGATCCCGGACATGACCTCCATACTAAAATTATGCGCCAGCAGGCCGCCGACGAGCAAGGAAGTGCGTGTACGGAGCACTCGATCCGGCGAGCCTAGCAATTCCGGGATCTGTCCCAGAATAGGAGATCTCAAGATTGCTACAGCGTCGTGCTGTCGATAAGCTCTGGCTCCAAGATGCTGAAGAACAGTCCTCTGTGTCGCAAACGAAATGTGTTTGCACCTACTCAAAGATCAGATGATGAGCGAAGCCTCTTTTCGTCGGGTGGCGCACATACAAAAGATAGGATGAATACAACTCCAGAGAGACCTTGGACAGCGGGACGTGGCGATTCTGTGCGATATAGTCGAGGGCTTGCTTATGGTGGATGAGCCGCCGAAGGGGTTTGGCCGCGGAATGAAGTTTCAGTGTCATTGCTGGCCAGCCTCGAGGAAACGGGTGGCTGTCGATCGCGAGCCACGGGCACCAGCTGCGGGCCTCTGTTCCGGATCGTTGGAAGGACAGCATGGAGAGATGACGGACGCTCGAGGGAAACAGGGGAGAAGACAGAGGATGGGGGTTCAATCTTTTCTAGTTTTAAACACGCCATGAGGAGGATGGGTGGTGGGGCTGCGAGCATGAGAAAGCCATTTCGCTAGACGATGCGTTGTTTTCTAGACGAATTGAAGATGCAGAGCTTTCGGAAGGAGCAAGGAGCTGTAAAATGATTAGTTAGTTGCATGCAACCTTTACAAGCGAATAGTTTGTGCTGGGGACGTACCCTGCAGGCTTGGGATCCGAAATGCGTCGCAATGACGCTGTATACGCAATAGGACCTCGTGGAAAGCATATACTCCCTCTGTGATGAAAACCGTGGTGAGCACTGAGATCGCGGAAGCTTATATGGATACCTTGCACTGGCGGATGAGACCCTGCAGTTTCCCTGCACGACAGCCTTGAATACCGTGGGGTGAGTGCACGAGGCTGCCACAAGCACTGCCTGTCCGATCCAAATTGACGCACAGCAGTAAATGCGAACGAAGTGAGGACCACAGCTCGGTGGAATCTAGAGCCAGGCGCAGCCCGGAGGATTACTGGAGGAGATGATGATTGTTCTGGTCAAGGAGCGTGATCGGCAATCAGCGATGGCTCGGGTACCGGCCCGGGTGCCGCCTGCCACCATTGTCAATCCACAAGGCCGCCAAATCAGCGCTTCCCATGAGGCTGCTTCGCCCTTTCTAACCAACCCATCTTGCACCATCCATGGGTATCTCAGACGTGCCCCCAGAGATGCTATGCCGCATTCTTTTGCTGTCAGATGCTCAGACGACTCTCAGATGCTGTTCTGTGAGTCCCCACGTGGTTTTAACTTTTGGCCGGGCCCCGAATTCACCCCCGCGAGCTGACAACTCTTCGCGAAACTTAGGGCTTGCCGCAAATTTCAACAGAATTGTTCAGATTTTGATCACTTGTCAAACTCTGGCTTATCTCCCGGCCAATGTCTCCGAATCCTGACCCATCTGTACATCTGCCATATGCCACTTTGACACTGCTTCGGGTAGAAAAATACGAATTGCCATGCTTGCAAACAACGTTAAAAGCATCATTTATTTCCTACTTCTCCTGCTTGACGGGTATTTTTTTGGTCTGCCAGGTGTTTCATGGATCCTCAATGTTCGTTTTTCAAATATCTATTGCAGGTGCGAGGACGTCGACTGCTGTTGGCGCTGGGGGTACCATCGCGCTCGGCTCATTGACGGCGATGGTAGACTTACCACTGACAGGTGGCAGGTGCCGAGATGTCAAATTCAATGAGACCGCGAAGTGCCTTGACAATATCAATCTTTCGATCTTTCAATCTTTCAATCATTCAACACCTCTCCTCATCTCTTTTCTTGCTCTCTCCCTCCGCTGCTCCCAGTTCACCACAAAGCTTCTCATCTCCATCCAACTCCATCGCTCACGGTGCATTAGCCCGATCCTCAGCGTTGCCTCAGCTAGGACTACCTTGAAACGTGAGTGCACACTCAGGCTGCACCCTCGGAGATTCTGCCCGTCGATTCGACTCACAGACCCACAGAACATGCAGACCATTGAGCCACCCATCAGCGTGGAGACGGTCCTGTCGTGGGGTAACGAACCTGCACCCCTTCCCGAAGCTCTCGTTGCTCGCCCATGGATCGCAGTGGCCGAAAACGAGCTTGGTCGCATCGAGCGCGATATCCAGGCTCTAGAGGGACGTCGAGCGTCGCTCTTGCGCCATATCACCGCCTACCGCACGGTATTTGCACCCCACAAAAGACTGCCCTCGGAAATCCTTCGCCATATCATCATTTTATGCGTTGCTTTGCAGCCCCAGCCGCGGCTGCCCGGCCACGGGACTCTCAGGGTCGATTTGACTAAGATCTTGAGCGACCGTTCGGACGCGCGCTTTACCCTGCGTCAAGTCTGCTCCAAATGGCGTTCGATTATTCTGGGGACGCATGAACTTTGGACTGATGTGCATATCTATTTCGGGTGGAGGGATCGAAGGGAAACGCGCATCTTGTTGAGGCTCTTCCAAACTTGGCTTTCCCTCGGTGGAAAGCATCCGCTGACACTCGATGTTTGCATACGAGGAGACCATGGTGACATCGGGCCGGTGCTTTTTGGGTGTCCGCACCGACTCCGATCTCTCACGGTTTCACCACTGAATGCACAGTGTGTTCAAGACCTCCTGGCCGGGCGCCACGGATCCATGGCTCATTTGGAGGAACTTACTCTGGACAATTCGGGCTCTTCCACGTCCCTTCCGACAAAGCACTCCACCATTTTCCTTGGTTCAAGTCATCTGCGTTGTACCACCCTGATTGGATTCTCCGATGAAATGCTGGAACCATTCAGGATCCCATGGGCTCAGCTCACGCAGTTGAACCTCGAGAACAGCCGCATTTCAAGGACCCGACTTGTATCCACACTGTGAGACCCGGGGGACATGATTTTCATGTACCCCGGGTACCCCCAAATCATGCACCGATGCCATGAAACTCACGTGAGGGTGGTCGAAAATCACCTCCTCCTCCATGAAATGTGAATAACCAATTCATGTCCGTTTTCGACGTTTTCATGTACCGAATTCATGTTCCCATGACATGAAAATGACTGGGAACTGAGTGGGTTTGATTTGAGCAATGCAGCTTCCTAATGAATACTATTCCTGAGGGACTGAATTTCGGATGAAAGGAATATGAATTTCAAAGTAATGTAGCTAATACAAGGAAGTGCTACCAGCAGCCCGCCCGCTATTGCTTCCACCACCACCGGGACTCAAGAGCCACACACGCATCACCGGATTCGAAAAGATCAACCTGCGGCTGGATGTCAGATCAGAATGCGGCTCGAAGGTGTACACTAGTACACACCTCAAGCAGTGGGAGGCCACGGTAGCGGCGTCGTAGATGGGGAGGGAATCAAGCTCAAGGACAAAAGCCATAGAAGGGCACATACCTGAAAGAAGCGAGCTCTGGCCCCGCCATCGACTCGAGAAGCTTGAGGACATCAAGTTCGTATCCGGTCAGCAGATCGTAGCAGGATGAGCTCGTGACGCACCTGAGGTCAACAGTGATTGGAGCACTGGGTCCCAAGAACCAAGCCCTACACTCAGTCGAGACAGCCACAGCGGCTTCTTGTGCTGTCTTCAAGCTGTCGTCCGAGGTTCATGATGTGCAGAGTGGAAGGGCATCAAAGGGTCCAGACGTTGATATTGCAATGAAGTACTGTCGACAGGGGGCTCCTGGGGAGAAGAGAGTGGAGGAGAGGTACATTGAAGAACGGGGGGGAAGACGACATGAGGGTTGGGAGGAAGGAGTGGAGCGCCGTGACAGACGTGACACCACTGACCTCATCCGCAGCATGGCTCCACACCGGCCTTCCCACAACTTTCCCAAGTCCTTCTCCGTGCAAATATCTCACTGTGCAACAGCGCGGTCGTCAAGGGACGTCCAGACGGGGTATAGGTTGATCGAAGAAGACCCTGGCTCGATCAATGTTCATTTCCATCTTGCTCCCTGATTTTCATGTGTTTCTCCCATGATTTCGGCTTCACCAATTCAGCGGAATTGTTCCTGATTTTCACCGAAGAGGCCATGATTTGATACATTGTACGGACTCTGTAAAAATCGCAAATTAACGTCTGAAGTACCCGAGGTATTTGATCTGTTCATTTCAGGCCATAGACTGTGATTCTGCTTGTTCATGGCACGGCGACATGAAATTCATGTGCCGTTGTTTTCACAGTGCCTCTATCTTCTGATTCCACCCCAGCCACGGATACTTCAAGTACCTAGCTTCACTAAGTCTGTCTGCCTCATGAAACTAGACCGTCGGGGTGATTGCCAGTCGTATTCATTGAAGATATTAAGATAACATCACTTTTTTTCCCGCAAGGCTCCGCCTCTAAGCCGATTGGGGACTACAGCTCGGTGGAGGAGATGATCAAATGATAGTGGTTCCGGTCAAGCAGTGTGATCGGCAATCAATGATGGCCCGTGGCTTCCTTCTCCCACCATGTCCGCCCGACATCCTGTGAACTTGAAGCTGGACTCGGATCGCCGCGCGCGCAGTCGACTCTTAATTCCGCTGCGCATCGGGCGAATGTTAGCTAGGCCCCATGTCCCCCACCAAGTCTAATGGCCTCATCCTGCCTTCTGCGTCTCCCCAGCGGCGACAGCGCTCCACTTCCAGCGGTATCGCGGTCTTCCTTCTCTCTTTGATAACTCTTTGGACTCTGTGCCGATCCTGGTGCTCTCTCAATACCACAAACGTATCTGCGCCCTCCGAGTCGTTCTACCACCGCATCCACAAACCAGCTGGGCTCTGCGGGAACTCGTCCGCAGTGTCGCATGCAGGACATATCGGTCTTCACGGAGACTCGGAAATCTCTCCCAAGCGTTCTTTCTTCTGGTATGCCCTCAATTCCCTTGCTTGATCCACATCTGAAGATTGTCCAGGTACTTTGAGGCAGACGGAAACCCCGCAGAGGCACCTATCATCCTGACGATAGGCGGTGGCCCCGGGACTAGTGGGATGATGAATCCTCTACAAGGCCAATCACCGTGCTCTGCGACCGAGGACGGACTCGTGCTCAATCCGTATACTTGGACGAGAAAACACAATCTACTTGCGTTGGACCATGTGCGTATGATATTCCATGCTCTTATGACAATTAACACTCAAATCCCACAGCCCATCGGCGTGGGCTTCTCCTACGGCACGCATGTTAACAATAGCAGGACAGCGGCTCACGACGTCTACGATTTTCTTCAAAAATTCTTTATCCTTTTCCCACATCTTGCTAGGTAACGTCTCGATAGCTGGTTCGACTTTCGCTAACTTGTGTCCAGGAACAAATTCATCGTATCCGGCGGTTCGTACGGTGGCATCTACGTGCCCAACATCGCTACCGTCATTCACGAGCAGAATCTTCTGCTTGAATCAAGGCGTGGCCAGCCCGGGGCGATTCCCATCCGTCTGGAATCGCTCATCATCAGCAATCCCATAACTGTGCGCTACCACTTCTCCGCCATTGACCTCGGTCGTTCTAAAATCATGATTGCAGAGCCCCACGGCGCACTTCCGCTGGCTCCTGCAATACCGCTGCCAGGAACATCATCTGCACAACGAAACCGAATGCGCGCAGCTCTACTCGATGCTCCCCGCGTGCCTCGACAGCATCGACATGGCTTTACAAGTCCCGACCGTAGCAAACCGCGTCGCCGCGGTGCATTTGTGCTACGGGATGAACGAGGCTGCGGATTTCCATGGGACTGTGATTGAGGATATTCGGCGCACGGTGCGTCCGAGTTCTATTGTGCTCTCCCGCCGGAAGAGATTCACCCGACGCTCAGTGCATCCCAAAACCAGGTTCAGATCCCGTCATCCAATGCCACCCGCAATTCAAGTGGTTCCAAGAGATCTTCAGCGACGCACACGTCCGGCGGGAGCTGGGTGTTCCCGCTGGGTTGAATTTCACTTCGTCGAATCGGCAGGTGAATGAAGAGTTCCATGCCGAGGGTGACTCGTGAGTGTCGCGTCTTATCCGTTGAGTTCATTGTTAATAATGCATGATGGATGCATGGTAGAATTCGTGCTCATGAGCTGCTCTACCCCCCTCTCCTCGCTGCGGGTATCCGCGTCCTCCGTGCGTCCTCCCACTTTTTCACCCCGAGCCCCTTCAATTGACGTGGTCCCGTCCTCAGATTACATCGGAAAACAAGACGCCAACTGTCCGTGGCTTGGCACGCTATCCTTCGTACGTCGATTCACCTCACGTTTTATTCATCGCACTCCGAAATTCAATTTGACCGTAGCTCAAACTCCTCAACACCCCACTCCAACAATCTTTCTTCAACGCACTGGACGTTCCCTGGCCTGCGAACACCCCCTGGCCTGCGAACACCCATGAAGACGTAGGCACGGTACGCGCTGTAGGCCCCGGAGCTGGGAACTTGACGCTCGTTTTGTTGGAGGGAGCAGGACATTTCGTGAGTTCTCATAATCTCATCTCATCTTCGCGGAGGCGGAGGAGGAGGACTGATATATGTGTCCCCATTTCAGACCGTCGCGGACCAACCGGCGCTCGCACAGAAGATCGTGGAGACGTGGGTGGCGAATGAGCCGTGGTTTGAGCCCGTTGACGTTGGACAATTGCAGGGAGGTATCTCAACGTTAACTGGATAGTTTTTGTGGAATCCGAAAAAAGTGTGCTGTCGATTCTTTGTCACGTCCTAGGACTAGAAATCGACGCGTTTCCTTTGAGATCGGTTTTTTGGAATGCGGCGCCACTAATCGAAAATCGAAACCAGAGCGGACGTACGTTAGTAAGTTTACGTCAACACAAAACACTCGCATACATACACCTGTTGCTTCTGACTCCCATCTCGACTCGGCGGTCTACACCGATTCGTCGATTGCGAATTCATCCCTGTTTCTTCCCCTGCCAGTTTCTTGTTGTTTCTCGAAAACCATCGACCCGAACGGATTCTGTGGATCTCCCATGGGTAAGTGACTTGGTCAACCCGTCGAATCTGTGCAATGAGATGGATAACCGGCCGTCTGCACAGATTACGCGCACCCAATCCCCGCCCCAATGGTCACACCTCCGTACTTCCTGAACCGTGTGACCCCCCCGCACTTTTCCTCAATACCGCGATCCCTCGTGGCTTCTACTCGACCCCCATCCGAGTCCCTACGCCTCCGTCCGACTGGATCTCAGCAGCAGGGACCGAGCTCAGTGCCATCGATCGTCAACTCGACTCGCTTAAAGAACGCGAGGAGGAGCTTGAGCATCACATTGTCGGATGTGGCGCTATAGTGGCGATCAACGACATCCTGCCGGCGGAGACTCTCCGTGAAATCTTCATTTCTTGTGTGGCTGAAGAATCAACCGATGGGAATCTTGCGGTTTATCTCAACCGTGTCTTGAAGACGGGGTCGGAAGTGCGCTTGACGCTTCGCCAGGTTTGCTCAAAGTGGCATGCCATTGTTCTTGGAACCCAGAAACTTTGGAGCGACGTGCGTATCCGGTTCGATTACCGGCCTGAACCAAGTGAGGGGATTTCGAATTTCGGCCAAGCTTTTGCTCTGCTCGAGACTTGGCTGTCTCTCGGCGGCGAGTGTCCTCTCGACCTGGCGCTACTTTGGACGAATGAGGATCCTCGCATTCTTCAAACGCTCGTCCAATGCGCGCCACGCATTCGCTCTCTAAAATTTTCCTCCAACCTGTCGCAATCCATCCATTCTTTCCTTCATTTACCTTCCGGTTCTCTTGCGCGACTGGAGAAGATTTGGATCGACAATCTGGCACGCGATGTCACTTCATCCACACAGAATACCACCGTCTTCTTCGCCTCTACCCGCCTCCGTTCTGTCGCGCTGCGTGGATTTCCCAATATGCAGCTCGACTGTCTTGCGATTCCGTGGGGTCAGCTCACCGAGTTGTCCATCGAAGAGGGGAAAGTTCCGATGACGGAGTTGTACTCTATCCTTCCCCTCTGCGTGCGCCTCACCCGCGCCGGACTGTTTATTTCTGGCACGGAATCAACTCCACATGGCATCACCATGCCCAGATTACTTTTTTTGAAACTAGATGCAAAGACAGCGGAGCACGCCGCTCAATTTCTCCAGCAGGTCTCTTTTCCTTCTCTTGTCGAATTCGTGTTGGAGTTTGATGACGTAGGTAGAAGGGCGCGTGGCGGCGGGGCCGTTATCAATCGCGTTGCGCGTGGATTGGAGCTTTCCGTAGTTAGTTAAATAGCGATTGGGGACGCAAATTGTCCCCTACGTGTTTGTACCCAAACTATTCTTGTTCCCTTCGAGATCCCTGGATAGGCGAAGTCAGCGCGTTCGGATCGACTCACGACGCTCACTTTAACAATTCGTCCTCAATTGTGATGTTTTTTCACTCTCTTCTACACCCCCGATGACCACGCCGTTTCTTCCGACCGTCCGGCGCTTGTCTATCACTCGTTCTAGCCGCAAGGAACCCGGTCCATCGTGGTTGGCGCATTTGCCCACTGTGCCTTACCAAGTTAAAAGGGATCCGGTTCCCTTGCCCTGGCTTGCGGCGTGCAACCTCGCAGAGGAGGTCTTCCTCCTGCACTCTCTGCTGGAAGAGGATCTGGCGATGATCATCTCCGAGGGAGCACTTTTCCCCGACCTCCAGCTCCTCGTCGTCCCTCAACACGACTTCCAACTCGCTATCCCGATGCTCGAGGCGCGCTCGACAAGCATCCAGTACTCGACCATCACGGAGCTCGGACTCAGCGGTCGAATCGATTGGTCGAGGATGGAGGAGCCGGAAACGCAGCGCGACGCAGTGGATGAATTGATGACGGCGGGGGTTTTCATTTGCGACGAGATGGTGTTGGATGGGTTTGAGGATCCGGTTGCGCCGTGTCGTGGAGAGGTACGGTTTTTCATTTGTTCGACGCCGATGCTTACCCACGCTTGTATATTACAGATCGAAGCACGCGCTCGTGAATGCTATAGGGATGGTGTGGGTTTTTTCGCCGCAGTCGAGACCGAGTACTCGGAGGGAGAGGAAGAAGACCAACGCGAGGAGTATGATTCCGAGGAGGGAGATGAGGACTCTGGTGGTGATTTCGATGAGGAGGATTGTGATGAGGACAAAGACCGCGAGTCCGGCGAGGGTGCAGAGGAGTAAATTGGTAGCTTTATCTCAAAAATTGGAGATCTTCCTCTACTGTCTCACTGCCAGTCGGGGTGGGAGACAAATGTGTGGTGTGGGGTTGGTGTGGGGCCAGGCCGCCTACTGAATACTCTTCAAGTTCTTGCAGTCAATTTGGAGTCTTCAAACTTGTTTATTCGGTCCCATCATGAATCCGGGTAGCGGGCTCTGCCGCTTGTCGGCCCTACTCGCCTTATCTATCACTTTGAACGCCAATGTCGAAGTCCCGAACCACTTAGAGCGATGCGATCACAGAGTACGTACACATCACGACTCGGACTTGACTCTTGACCACAACGTCCGTCTCTGTCTGTACCCATCCCTTGCCCTTCGGCCGCTCCCACCTCGGTTTTAAAGCCCCTCCAACCCTTCCAACACCTTACACGCACTGGCAGTCCTCCGAGTTTCACTCCCCACAAGTCTGTGTGCGTCACGAGATATCTGCGCGATGCGACTCACAGACCGCTAGATTATGCAGAGTTTGGAACCACCTATACCCCTTGCCGCTGTCTTATCCTGGGGAAACGATGTCGCTCCCCTGCCGGAAGCCCTCGTCGCTCGCCCATGGTTTACAGCGGCTGAAAACGAGCTTGGCCGCATCGACCGCGATATCCAGGCTCTAGAGGCACGACGAGAGGCTCTGCTGCAACAGGTCGATCCCTATCGCGTGGCTTTTTCACCCCACAAAAAGCTGCCCCCAGAGCTCTTGCGCGAGATCCTCACTGCATGCGTTGCCTCACAATCCGGCTACGTGGATCTGACAGCCGACCTGAATCAAGTCCTGCGTAAATTCTCTTCAGACGTGCGTATTACCCTGCTTCGGGTCTGCTCTAAATGGCGTTCAATTGTGCTGGGTACGCACGAACTGTGGAGCGATATGCAGGTCAGGTTCCGGGTTGCGCCCGATGGCAGGGGTTGGCATCCGCGCATCTTGAGACTCTTCCGATTCTGGCTCTCTTTCAGTGGAGACCACCCAATTACGCTGGCCATCTCCGTCGACTTGGACCGTACGGGAATCAATGACATCCGTCCCGTACTCCTGGGTTGCGCACACCGACTTCGATCCGTGACGCTAGCCCCGCTCACTTCTCAGACTGTGCAGGCTCTCCTCGCTTTACCCGCCGGAAACATGTTTTGTTTGGAGGAAGTCACGCTGGACAATTCCAGCTCTTCCGTTGCCCCTCCGACACAGCACTCGACCGTCCTACTCGGTTCGAATCATCTTCGTCGTGTAACGATGATTGGATTCCACGACTCGACGCTGGAGACGCTCCGGATTCCGTGGGGTCAGCTCACCGAGTTGGACCTCTCGCAAAGTAATTTCTCATCGACTCAGCTCGACTCTATCCTGGCTGTTTGTCATGCCCTTACACACGCAGCGCTCCGGGTGCCCCACAGCAATATCCCTGTTTCCCAAGACATCAGCTTGGCCGCGCTGCGTCAATTGACGTTGTATTCACGGACGCTGGACAATGTAGCCGCATTCCTGCACGCCATCTCCGCACCCGAGCTTCGGGAACTCGCGTTCAAGTGCGACAACCTTTCTCGGGCAACTATAGCGCCGAATCCGTTCCCATCCGTGCGCCGGCTTTCGATCGTCAGCTCCTTATTTGACGGCCTCTCATTTTCCCCTTCGGAGATCAAGCCAGTTGTCCTTTCCTGGCTCAGCGCGTTTAACAACGCTGAAGAGATCCTTCTTCCTCACTGTGTTTTGGGAGACACAGCTCCACTCATCTCGATGGGGTCGTTGCTCCCTCGCCTTCGGCTCCTCGTTGTCTATTCCCAGGATTTTCACCATCTGCTCCCGATTCTAGAGACGCGCCTGACAAGTACAGAGCATTCGACTATCGCTGAAGTGGGACTCAATGGACAGGTCGCCAGCCTAACGAATGTCGATCGAGACGCAGTGCAAGATTTGATGAAAGCTGGGGTGTTCATTTGTGACGGCGACTTGACGGCGAAAAGGGGTGTGCGTCGCGGACAGGTATGGTTTGATTCTTCGCATGCGTTTGGTTCAACGCTGATTGATTCTTTTGTTCTTCTTTGCCAGATCGAGAGGCGTGCTCGTGAATATTTGGCCAAGGGCGAGGGTCTCTTCGGATTGTTGGGATGAGCTTGAAGACGCACAAGACTCTGGCGAGAAACTGGATTGCTATGTATCGGGGTTCTCGAGAGTTGGAAAACGAGGATGAGACGAAGCGCAATGACAAGTTAGACGGGGATGTTGAGGACTGGATGTGGTCTCAACATTCTAATTTCCGTGATGTTCAATTCAAGTTCGAGTTCCTAATTTCTGCGTCCGCCCGGCCTCCTTTGCGCTCGCTATTTCCCATAATTTATTTGAGTTTCTTACATGCATGGCCGTGGATGGAAAAGTAGCCGATTCGTTGAGCACGGCGTTAATGTGAATGCCGAGGTGGGTCCAAAGTCATATGACGCGGCTCACTCCTCTCTGTTGAGGATGAATTTCCGATTGCTATTTACTCTTTGTTTGTAGTAATGATCGGGAGCTTTCCGGGTTGTTTCAGACCACCACCATCTACCGCGCAGGCCGTGCATTAACACTCTCCTCTCCTCTCCTCTCATCATCTCTCCTCTTTGAAAGGTTTGTGTACCCTGCGACACTCTGCCCGTCTATTCGACTCAAAAGCCGATAGAAAATGCAGACCAGTGAGCCGCCTATTCCCGTCGCGACGGTCTTGTCATGGGGCAACGAACCCGCACCCCTGTCTGACGCTCTGGTCGCTCGCCCATGGATCGTCGTGGCGGAGAACGAGGTTGGCCGCATTGAGCGAGACATCCAAGCTTTACAGAGACGTCGGGAGACTCTGCTGCGCTACATTACCGTCTACCGCGGGGCGTTGGCAGCCCATAAAAAGCTACCCACCGAACTGCTTCGCCAGATCATGACCATATGCGTAGCTTCTCAGTCCGTCGACGCAAGCCTCAAAGCCGATTTGAATGAGGTTTTGCGCACCCGCTCGGACGTGTGCTTTACCTTGGGTCGAGTCTGCTCTAAATGGCGTTCCATCGTCCTCGGGACCTATGAATTGTGGAGCGATGTCCAGATTAGTTTCGGGTGGGGGAATCCGAATGGAAAGGAAGCGCGCGTCTCGTTGAACCTCTTTCGGACGTGGCTTGCCCGGGGCGGCAAGCAACCACTGGCCTTGAATATCTCCATGCAATTCGACCGTCGTGGTGTTGGTCCGCTGCTCCTGGGATGTGCACGCCGACTCCGCTCCCTCGCACTTTCCCCACTCGATTGTCGGGGTTTTCAAGATCTCCTTGGCTTGCCCCCGGGATCGATGGGTCTTTTAGAGGAACTTTCTCTGCACGCATCCTCCACTTTTCCTCTCCAACAACACTCCACCGGTTTCCTCGGCTCAAGTCATTTGCGTCGTACAACTTTGGTTGGATTCTCCGATCAAACGCTGGCGAGCGTCGACATTCCGTGGGGTCAGCTTACGCAGTTGAACCTCGAGCGAAGCCGCATTTCAATGATTCAACTTGAGTGCATCCTTCATATTTCACCCGCCCTCGTGCACCTAGGGATCCAACTTCTATTCGACGATCCCATCATCTTTCGCGACGTCCCCTTTTCCGTGTTGCGCAGGTTGGATCTTTATTCACCCTCGCTGGACCAGGCCGCCAGATTTGTCCAGAGACTCATCTGTCCTCGTCTGCAGGCACTTGCAATCGAGTGTGATTACCTTTCTCCGGCAACCGTCTCGCCCAACCAATTCCCACAAGTGCGAAGACTTGTGATTGCGCTTCCTCCTTCCTCGTTCGGGGGTCGCTTCCCTTCTTCGTTAGGGGGTCGCTTCTCGCGCGTCGAAGCATTGCCTCTCTCCTGGCTCACAGCGTGTAACAACGCCGAGGAGATCATCCTCCCCCATTGCGTTTTGGGGAAGGCGGCCTGGCCCATGTCCACCGGATCTTTGCTGCCTCATTTAAAGCTGCTCGTTGTTCACGCCCCAGACTTCGCCAAAATTCTACCCGTACTACAGATGCGTCATGCCAGTCCAGAGCATTCAACGATCGCAGAGGTGGGACTCACCGGACTAGCCCGTCCCCTAGACCAGGCCGAACGAGACACGGTGAATGAGTTGAGGAAGGCTGGAGTGTTCCTTTGCGCTCTTGACGGCCCGCATGTGTATCGCGGACAGGTATGGCTTGTTTCCTATCTTTCTATCGTTCAAAACTACCCTCTCAATGCTCGTTCGCTGGTTTTCCAGATCGAACAACTTGCTCTTCAATACGCTTCAGGTCTTCCGGACGCCGAACGTGATTCAACACGACGGTAGTAGCCCGGGCTATAACGGGCGTCCGGTCTATGAGTACCGACTAGACTCGGGACTCGGAAGGCGGTTCGTAGTTCAATGGTAGTTTCTAAATATGTAAGTACGCCGGGATAATCTGTCGAGGTTTTCCAATTTTCGAGTTGTGTTGCTTGGATGTCTCATAAACTAATCAGAGGAAGGTCCCGCTTTCTGAACAGCCGGCGAGCCGAGCTGACGAAGATCGCAGATTACGACTCGACTCTTCTACCGATGCGACTAACAGACGGTAGGATATGCAAATCTTGGAACCACCAGTGCCCCTCCCAGTAGTCGTCTTGTGGGGCAACGAGCCCGCTCCACCTGAAACTCTCGCCGCTCGCCCATGGATCGCAGTGCCGAGAACGAGCTTGCCTGCATCGAGCGCGAGATCAAAGCCCTAGAGACACGTCGAAAGACTTTGAAGCACCACTTATCCGCCTGTTGCGTGGCTTTTGCACCGCATAAAAAGCTGCCCCCGGAAATCCTTCGTCAACCTCAGGCAACCACCCACCATGCACGTTGGCATGAGTTTCCTTTCTTACACTCTATTAGGTGTCCCTCAGTGACCCGCATCTACTGTATTCAGCCAGATTTTCACACCGTGCAAGGCCCTATTTCAAGATCAAGGCCACCAAAGAGCCGTAGCCAAATGGTGGTTGAAGTTCTTTGACCCTGATAGGGTGTGAGGTGGTCACAGTCACCTTGCCTGTGTAATTGGGGCACTCCTTAGTATTGGGAGAGTTGCCCTATACATGCTTGAGACCTCTCATTAAAGACTACTGGCGGACCATGGGCACCTTTGCCGTATTGGTGGTCACCACCTCATTGACCAATGGCTTCACAACCAACCCACTGGAGACCGGATTTTTGGGCCCAGAATTGCTCAACAGACATCAAACTATCATCCAGTCTAATTTCCAGTCGCCCCTGCCGCATTGAGTCCGGATAAAAGATCAAACACACGAATTTGACAGAAACCAGATTTTAAAATGGATCACTTTCATTTTTGTGATCACTCTGGTACAGCAAGGAGAGGGTCAGGAAACCCAATACTTTACGGGTATATACTAGACCCTATAAGCTTCCTTCGAAGACCTCAACATTGCCCAGAAGTGGCGTGGCTGTGAAGCAATGCATCAAACAATTTCAAACCACGCGTGATCCATTACTTTTTCCGAGTCAGTGTAGGCGAGCATGCAATCCTCGAAGGAAGAGAGCGACAGAATGAAGGAGAAAGTGCAGAATAGCCTGACGCCGCTGACCACTTTCGCGAGGAGGATGGGTCCGAGACAGACTCGGGCAGGCGAGTCGGCCACATCCGCACATCATGGCGCGAAAACGAGGCCCCGCACGTCCACAATCGAATGACGAGTGCTCGTCCCCGTGTGGGCTTCTACAGCGGGGAGCGCCAAAGTGGCGGCAGAAGGCACATCGACGTTACGCAGCCACCCTCGCCGAAACGGGTGTGTCGGCGTGCAGGGATACACACAGATGAGGCACAGCAACGCACCTCCAGCGGCCATGAGTGGGAAGACTCCATTTGCACGCCCGTATGGCTTGGAAGATGGTTGTGAGTACAGGTGACATATGGAAAGACCCGAAGATGGAAAGGAGGAAGAATCAAGGACGACAGAGACCTCTGGCACCGGGTTCCAGACGTTCAAGACCCAGAACTGGCGCGCAGGTGGCATCAACAGTGCGCGAGAGGAGTATACGAGCCTGTGAGGCAGCGCCCATGCGGGATACGGGTCAGAGCTACAGTCTCCTCCTACTCCCAAGCAGGTCCCCATTCCGGGTGCTCAAGCCGAAGAGCAATACCGGAGACAGACACAAAGGCGCCTCTCCGTAGGTCCGTAGGAGACACAGAGGCCAACAAAGCAGCTCCGGACGTCCCAGTGCAAATTGAGGACACTCCATACTAAAACAAGATACAAAGCCGCCATGGGACTCACCACTTGGAGTCCGAGTGAGCGGAGCGGCCGGATAAGCGACGGGAGAGCACAGAGGCAAACATCTGCACCATAGCGTCAATTCCCTCGGATTCCTGGACGACGAAGCGGCGACGCACCAGATTTCCATCCACACGATGACTATCCACTGCGGCCACCCATCTGCTGTGCTGCGAGACGACGGGAGTTGCTGGGTCGGTAGGCGGTGTCTGCCATGGGAAATGAAACGGAATGAGCCGCAAAGCCAGAGGATGTGGTCGACGAGGGCTCAGGGCAGCTGAGATTGATGCCATCAGCGGCCATCAACTACGATTCCAAGTTTTCTTCCTGGCGTCCACCACGATCGCTTCGCTCGACAAGAAGACTTTGGATCAAAATCGCCACGAAGGACCGGTCGGACGGTCCTCGCTCGACTAACGGATGCTGTATCTTGCTGCTTTAAAAAGGCGGAGAAAATTAATTCTGCTATAAGTATCTGGGCTACTCCCTAAACAGACAAACGATGGCGTGCACCCGGCTATAACTCCCGCTCGTGGGTCTCTCGGTGGAACGGTGGCCAACACTAATGCTATGGAATCTCAACGAGCAGTATGAAGACACTGGTCGCATCCGGTGTACGTTCCGTCTTTCTTGCCATTCAACGCCCACTCAACTGTATCCTTAGGACTTGTATACTTCTGGAGGACGCAGTGACTGTGGTCCGCTTCTCGCCGCCGTTTTGAACGGTATCAGCCCTCGAGCAAGCGGACGCGTTACACAGGGGGGAAGGCATCTTTTCCGCCATGCAGAAATTTTACATTTCCGCAGTATTTCCGCATGATTTCCGCAACATTTCCGCATGGCGGAAATGTGTTGATTTCATTACATAATCATCAGATTCTCTGCCAAATTGGCTGATTTTGATTTTTATCACCTATGTTTGGAGCTGGCGGAAATGTTGCGGAAATACTGCGGAAATGTTGAGTAAATAAAGTATTTCCGCACTGCGGAAAAGATGCCTTCCCCCCTGTGTTACCGACGGGCCCGTGTGGGCCAAAGACATCGCGAGCGACTCGGATTTGGGGATTACAATCATGGACTATGCCGTGCGTTTCAATACATTCCCTGCATACATCGATTTTCCTCATCAAGATGCATAGGTCTCCGGCGCGCGGTTGTGAACGTTACTCTGTGGCCGAGTAAAGCCCGTCAATCGGATTTCGTGCATCAAGGTGATTACTCTCACTCTCAGCGGCAAGTCAATCCAACTCGCCGCTCTGTTCCTCAGCCAAAACAATGTGTTGAATCCAAACTTCACGACACTCTATACGGTGTTGGTGGATGGCGCTCAGTCGTAGGCATCAGAGAGAGACACCAGTCAGCATGGAATGATGAGAAAGGGATAAGGAATGTGACGCACAAAGATGGGAGGAGGCCGAGGTCACCGCACACCCTGCTGGCAACCCCGGCTTCCCGACGCAACATGGGTTCCCGTGCGCGACTGGGTGGGTGGGCATATCTCCAAACCCATGTTGGTCACTGGAACAAATGCATGATTAGTGGACAATGTGCAGTTAGTCATAAGCAGTCAAAAGGGAGGGAGGGTGGGGAAAAGAAGGCCACCGAGGGCTACGACATCCAAGAGGAGAGCTGTGAGGTGGCAGGAAGCAAGAGGCAACGTCAGGGGGGTCTCGTGATCAGTAACCACCACCATCGTTTCGGCGCTGCAATGGTTCTGGCTACGAGCTCCCCCCCGTTGCGTGCAGCGACGTAAGGAGGGAGCTGGACGCACTCCACCCACTGCCATGTGGGCCCCCGCCGCGGGAAGCAACCTGCACGGTCGAAGAGGGGTAGAATACCTTCTCAGGCTGGCAGAGCAGCTTAAATTGGGACGGAGACTTCGTCAGTAAACCTAGAATAGTTTATCCCACTCATGCAACCCCCGATACGACGAAAAGATGAAGCCGCTCGACGCTCGTGATACGGCGGGCACGCTGGCGCGTCAACTACGTGGCAACCTCGGCTAACATGCAAGCTGATAACTTGTCCTTCGCCCTGGAAGACAAAACCAAACCCCGACGCCTCGTCCACCACACAAGAGGACCACCCAGCCGCTCGCGCTCACTCGAGTCCCCCGAAAAGCGCAACTCACAGCGCAAGTCCGGCCTACCTAGCGCCCACACGACCTCATTGGAGGACAACGACGTCTTCGGCCCAAACTACCAGAGGCACCACCCGTACAACAGCTCCTCCCGCCCCGCATCCAGGGCCAGCTCCTCGTCGAGCCATCGCTCAAGACTCCCCGACGAGACCGTCACCGTAGAGCCGCTCAATTTCAGCAGAGACGAATTCGAGGACGGCAAGATAATAGACAACCAACCCGAAAAAACCCCACGAGTGAACCGCACCCTCGACCGCGAGCCATCCCCACTCCCCCCACCCCAGTACAACCAAGAAGACGTTGCGATGAACGACGTCGAGGTTTTCACCGGGTTTCCAGACGCAGGGGCCTTCAAGGCCCTCCAACCCAAGTACACCGACGAATCCCCGCACGGCAAATACCCGGCCTTCGAGCCAACCGGCCCAGAGGATGCAGGCGCCGCGGGGAGGTTCATGCTCAACACAGGGAACCTCCCCCGCTTGGTTATCGCATTCAGAACGGCGGTGGAAGGCCTCGACCCCGAGCAGATCCGGACCATACTAGAAGATTCCGCCATCTCCGTTCTCATCCAACCCTTCCTAGCCGGTGATGCCTTTTGGCGCAAGCACCGGGTCGACTTCGAGTCGAAATTCAAAACGGCGGTCGAGCCCATCACAGGCGCTGACGGCCTCATCCTCGCCCTCCCCGCCAGCAAAAAAGAACCGGATATCAAGGGTGGTGGAGGTGGAGGAGATTCCCGGTACCGCGCTCCCCGAGTGGCCGTTGGTATCTGCGAGAACGCCGAGGTCGCGCGAAAGCTCGTACGTCACGGCGTCATCGCGATCGACAAGGAGATAGCGGCACACGTCTACCTAGTCGACGAGAAGAAGATGTCGTGGACACTGGTGCACTTGAAGTGCAATATGACCGGAGGAAATGCAAAAATCGCCGCATGTCTCCGCTACGCAGGTGCGCGCGCAGCCTTCGACGGCGGGCCCATTCGGAATGCCATTGTCATGGCCACCCAAGCGGGAGCCACCACCTCGGCGGACGAACGAGTATGGGAGTTCGTTCGCAGCCTGCATGCCGTGTTCTACCCAGCCGAAAAGGACCCCATGTGGGTTCTATACGGGAAACCATGCACGACCGACGTTGGGGCGTGGGAGAAGATCCGAGAGCTCTTCCGCCAGGTGCCGACCCTCAGACACGGCCATGCGATCTTCGAGCACATCAGCAACGTGTCAGGGAACAAGCTACGCCCCGCGAGCTTCTGCTACCTATGTGGGCTCGACGACCACCGGTATCCCTGCTGCCCGTACCGGTCCAGGACGGAGATACGCGATTGGGTCGGTCCGGATGAGTTATACACGGACAAGCCGACGGGGAGAAATGACGATGGTCGTGGTGGACAGGGATACGCTCCACGCGGGGCGTACCGTGGGGGACATCAGGGTCGCGGTCGTTGATACGACGAATACTTGTGGCTTTCTTTCTTTCGTACACTCTGTCTATTCACATCCCTAATTAATATAAAATCGGCGTGATAGCCAGTTTATTTTATTTTTTGCACTGCTGGAACTGTGGACCCAGCGAAAAGCCTGAGATGGCGAGTGCACCCCGAACCCGCCAAATTTACTGACCGAGTGGCTGCTACACGAGGGACAGGAAACGGGTGAGGGACAAGCGTAACTACCGGAGAGTTTACCTCAGGGGAAACCTTGAGGTGATTTCGACGGTGGGGACGCAACAACGGCGGGACCTATTTAGGTCGGGGGTCCGCCGGCCAGCAGTCCTGGCAGGCGCTTATAGTACCAGCTCGTCCCCACAACGAGCTGAGAAGTAGGCTGCTAACCCCCCAGCGGGGACATGTTTTGCAGAATAGCAGGCTGCAAGGCATCTCCCCAAAAAAACCAAAGTAATCTCATTAACGCCAAACCCCATTAATAACGGTATTCGACATACAGGCATGGTACAGACAAATTCGTTGGGAGGAGGCGGTGGTAGCCCAGCCACTAGCTACCAATCTGCCGATGAGAACCCTCGATTGGAAAGTGGAGCCACGGTGAATCGTTCTGAGGAACGCCCAAGCCGTGATGACCCCGCCCGGGCGAGCAGCTCGGGAAGAACCAATGAGGAGCGTGTAACCGGAAGCTCCGTGCAGGAGCGCATCGTGGTAGATGCGGGGGAGTCCGACCCTCCCCACAGGCCCGCGCTTGGTGACCTGGTCTGTACGGACGAAAGCACTGCATGTGCACGCCCGACACCTAATGAGGTGGGCGATCCCGCGCAGGGATTTGTAGCAGGAACTGCTACGACGGCGAGACCGTCTCAACAGACGAATGATCTGCAGAACAACCCCGCGAGGGCGAACACAAGAAACAGGGAGAACATGCTGGGAATTACCAGTAACCAGCGTGAGGTGCTGGACTACCTGGACACGGTTACACGGGAGATTCCCAGGAGGGTGAGACGAGCATTCAACCCAACCTCAGGCACGAAACGGGGAAAGAATGTCAAAGCGTCCCTCAAGGTGGCCGCATTGAACATTAGAGGAAATGGGAACGTGAATGTACATCACGGAGACAACAAATGGTCGCAATTGAACACCCTAGTAAATGAGAGGAAAATTGGTATCCTGATAGTTGGGGAAGCTCACCTGAACGACGAGAGAGCTAGAAACCTCGATATGCTGCACGCCCGTCAGCTCATGATTAAGTTTTCCTGCAACCCGCAGACCCCAAACGCCGATGGCGTGGCATTTGTGATGAACAAAAGGATGGTTAAAACGGACGACGTACACACAAGGGAGATTATCCCGGGTAGGGCGATGCTTCTGGAAACAAAACATCAGAATGGGAAAAAACTGTCATTCCTCGGAATATACGCACCCAACGCTCCAGCTGACAACGCAGAGTTCTGGACGAAAATAAAAGAATGGTTCATTGACCACCCCAATGTCCGCAGACCAGACATGATGGGGGGTGACACAAATATTGTGGAAGACGCCATCGACCGCCTACCAGCGAGGGATGACCCGGATGACCCAGTATCCGCACTGGATGACCTTAAGAGTGAGCTCCAACTAGTCGACGGGTGGCGAGACACCTTCCCGACATCAAAAATGTACACGTACCTCCAGTCTCACACCGGCTCGCAGTCGCGGATTGACCGCATATACGTGAAGCGGGACCTCCTTGAACACACATACGAGTGGGACATCCGCTCCGTCGGGATAAAAACGGACCACCGCCTGGTGTCTACCCGAATCACATGCGAAGACGCGCCAACATATGGCCATGGAAGATGGGCTTGGCCAAACTGGATCACCAAAGATAAGACATTGAAGGAATACATCGAAAAGGACGGACTGGCCCTTAAAATAACAATGGATATCCTGGAAAGGGAGAACAATCGGTCCGATGAGAATAATCACCAAACACTCTTCATGAAGTTCCGGGACCGAATGGTAGCCAAGGCGCGCGAGAGAACAAAGATAGTAGTGCCGAGGATTGACAGAGAAATCACTGAGTTGGAGACACAGCTAGAGACTGTACTCGCTGACGAAGAAATATCAGAGGAGATAAGGAAGCTGGCTGGGGCAGTACTCACCGAAAAACTTGCCTCCCTTCACCAGAAGAAAATCAAGACCAGGAAGATGGACTCCCAAATAAAAAACAGACTGGAAGGCGAGGTCATTAGTAAATATTGGTCGATGATCAACAAACCCGGGAAACCACGAGAGGTGATACACCGTTTGCGGAAGGACCCCACAGGTCTGGGAGACAACGTATCAATCTTGTATGAGACGGACTCGAAAAAAATGGCAACAATGGCCCGAAACTATCATAATAAGATACAAGACGAGAGGAGAGACATCACACCTGTAATCCGAGACCACACCATAGACATCGTTCTTGCACGCACATCCCGGAGGGTAAACGAGACACAAAAGGGTGAGCTGAAATGCCAGCTGTCCAGGGACGACGTCAAGGAGGCCTTGAGGCTCTCAGCAAACAACAAAGCCCCCGGGCTGAATGGAATCACGTACGAAGTCTGGAAAATCCTAAACGCCAGATTTGAGACTGCAACTGCCCAGAACAAGTCCGCTTTCGACATCTTGATGGTACTCCAGAGAGTGTATAACGACATCCAGGACCATGGAATCGTGAAGGGAACCAATTTCGCAGAGAGCTGGATGTGTCCGCTTTACAAGAAGAATGATAAGGCGGACATAGCCAATTATAGACCAATCTCTCTTCTGAACACCGAATATAAGATACTCACCAAGGCTCTAGCCATCAAGCTGGCGAGAATTGCCCCCGACCTCATTCACCCGAATCAAGCAGGATTTATTCCGGGCCGAAACATCCACGACCAGATATGGTTAACGAAGAGAATTATTGAGCTCTCAGAAGTCACGGAACGGAACGGCGTGATTGTGGCCCTCGACCAGGAGAAAGCCTACGACAAAATTGAGCATGACTACCTCTTCAAAGCTCTCGCGAGCTACAACATCCCCGAAGAATTCATATCGACCATCCGGTCGCTGTACAGCGATGCATATACATATGTCATGGTGAATGGCGAGAAAGGTGAATATCCATTTCAAGCTACACGAGGTGTACGTCAAGGTGACCCCCTCTCATGCCTACTATTCGATCTTGCCATCGAGCCACTGGCGGAATCACTGAGGCAATCAGGCCTCGAGGGAATCAAAATAAAAGGGAAAGACGAACCGCTCATTGCAACCCTATTTGCTGATGACACAATGGTGTACCTCGACAGCCATAACGACTTTGGGGCCCTAATCGAGGTGCTAGATGAGTGGTGTATCGCGTCAGGAGCGAAATTCAACATAGGAAAGACGGAAATGATACCTATAGGCTCGATTGATCACCGGGAACGAGTCCGAATGAACAGATTTGTTAACGGGCTATGCGGTACTCAAATACCTGAGCACATTAGGATAGCAGCAGAGCACGAACCTATCCGAACCCTCGGCGCGTGGGTCGGAAACCAAGTAGAACAGGTTGGTACGTGGGCGCGCACTCTTGAGAAAATTTGACGCCGCGCTTGACCTATGGGAAATGGGGAAACCAACGATGGAAGGCAGGAGACTGATAATCTTGATGGTCGTCGGCGGCATGACACAGTATCTGGCCAAAGTCCAAGGGATGCCCAAAGAGGTGGAGACAAAGCTAGAAAAAAGTATCAGAAAGTTCCTATGGGCCGAGAAGACGAGTGTTACAGTGAACCAGGAAACAGTATATGCACCCATAGACATGGGCGGACGCAACCTTCTAGACATCCTAACCCGGAACGAGGCCATCACAATTACGTGGCTGCAGTCTTACCTTAGATTTGGTAACGACAGACCATTATGGGCATTTGTCGCAGACGAAATTTTGGCAATAAAAGCCCAGGCTGTCGACAAGACAGTGCCTGAGGTGCTGAGATGGAACATGTACCTGCAAACATGGGACGCGAAGGTCACGGACCTGCCAAAGGATCTTGCCGAGATCGTCAAGACGGCCACCAAAGAGGGCCTACGAATGGACGGCTTAGCCATCTCGCGCGAGATAATGCGAGAAATGCCAATCTGGTTCCATCAAAAGTCAACAGCAAACCGAGGATTGTTCACGGGAGGAACCCACCACAAGCATACAATAAAATGCCTACAGGAAAACCATAAAGTGTTAACCGTAGGAGACGCCGAGACCCTGGCGAGGAAGCTAGGGTGCTCGCGACATAGGAATGCCTGGAACTGTAGATGCACCGCGTGCGAGCAGAATAGACAGAGCCACCCCGAATGTGCAAACCCACACAAATGCTTCAGTTGGTGCAAGAAGATGCTGGACTCACTAATTCCAAAATGGAACCCGCTGGAACGACAGCCCGAGGACTACGAAGGTAATGCACTGCTCGCCGAGCAAGACGAGGAAGACACAGTGAAAACCTTCGACACGAGAGTAACAGTCCATGGAACACTGGCAGACACGATGAGAATATTCACGGGTGGGAAGGAAAGCGCAGAAAACGCACCGGACACCAGGATAGAGCCAGAACCCGACGAGGAAGAGAATATAGTCTACACAGATGGATCAGCTATCAATAACGGCAAAGACAACGCGCGCGCAGGCAGTGGAGTCTTCTTCGGCCACAACGATGTAAGGAACTTCTCCAAACGAATCCCGGAGAAACTGGGGCCGTCAAACCAAGTCGCCGAGTTGGTGGCCATCAAGGAGGCATGTGCAGCATGCCCCAAGGACGTCCCAATGACGATAATAAGTGATTCAAAATATGCAATAGATGGACTCACGAAAAATCTGCCACATTGGGAGGACCATGGATACAACATGGTCTCGAATGGAGAAATCATCAAGGCCACAGTCGCCGAACTCCGCAAAAGGAAAGCACCGACAACCCTGAAATGGGTTAAAGGCCATGCCGGGAACGAAGGAAATGAAGCAGCCGACCTGCTAGCAAACGAAGGAAGCAATAAAACGACGGAAGATGTCATACACACAGAAGTCCCGGCATCACTCCTCGTCTCGGGAGCCAAGCTCCAAGCGCTGACGCAATCGACGGCGTACCGAATCCTCCGCAATAGGAAGATGAGAAAACCCAAATACGAAGAAGCGTTAAAAAGAAGGAAAACCCTAAGGAACATGGAATTAGTCAAAGGAGCGGCAACAGACGAGAACGACATCTCTCCATCCACCCCAGCAGTCTGGAGATCGACACGGCATAAAGATATCTCCCGTAACATCCGTTTTTTCCTATGGATGTTAATACATGATGGATACAAAGTCGGCAGCCACTGGGAACACATACCGGGCTTCGAGGACAGAGTTGACTGTCATGTGTGCGGAGTCCCCGAGTCAATGGAACATATTCTGACAAAATGCGACGCCCCCGGCCAAGCCGAGGTGTGGGAACTTGCAAGCGAAATTTGGAGGAAGAAAGTCGGCGAGGAAATGAATCCTACAGTCGGCGAGATCATGGCGTGCGGCGTAACGAAGAAAGGCGATAGAGGCACAACACGCCTTCGCAGAATCGTTATGTCCGAGTCTGCATACCTGATATGGTGCCTCCGCAACGAAAGGGTCATCCAGGAGAAGCCCGGAGCCTCAGAGCAAGAGATAAAGAACCGGTGGTGTAGAACGATCAATAACCGCCTTGCATTTGACTGCCTACTAACAAGAAAGGATCGCTACGGTCATAAAGCACTGGGGAAAGAACTCGTAATCAGTACATGGTGCAGAACTCTGAAAGATGAAGACAGACTCCTCGCAATCAAAGATTGGACAAAGGAGACCGGGGTTTTAGTGGGTGTGGGCTGATCGGCAATGAAGACCTGGTCTCCAGGTCGGAGTCGATTGGCCAAACCCCACACTTGGCACTGCGGTTATAGGGTGCGAGTGCGGTTGCGCATTTCCTCGGGTGGCGCTCTGTCGGCTGGGTTTCAATTCCTAGCTCTCTTAACGGGTGACGACGTGCCGACTTGGTCGGTCCGATGATCCAGGTGGCGGCGTTTCTAGAGTGGGAATCGGCCTGGTGATGGAGGGTGCCAACAGCGCCTAGGGCTCCGACCCGACCGTCAAAATGACGGGTCAACGAGCCGTCACGACGGGTGCCGGCCCGGCCGTACAGCCCTCTGAAGCGCCAATTTTGACGGCCGGGTCCGGGTCCGGTTCCTTGGCTGACGGGGTACCCGTTCCCGGCCGTCGACGGGTCATGACGGGTCGCGACGGGTCCTCGGCTAATTACGCATGCCGAGCTGCCATCATCACTGGATGCTCCACGGTAGTGCACCTGGGTCATCGGCAATCTTCCCGATGGCCCACTGCTGCGCTTCCGAATGCTTCCCGAGTACCAATCCGTGATATTGACTGCCGGCATCACGCTGACATCAATCTGATGGTTAATTTAGCAGGAGACATGGGCTGTCACCGCTCTGACCCGTCATGACGGCCGTGACGGGTCTGACGGGTACCACCCGGCCGTTTTGAGGCCTCGCAACATGGTCTGACGGCCGGGTGAGGCCCGTCCGACCTCCCATGACGGCTGTCAGAGCGACGGCCGTCGCCGTCAACGGCCGGGTCGGAGCCCTAACAGCGCCTCGCGCCTGATCCATCAACGTTCCACAAAAAAAAAAAAAAACAAAGAGGCAACGTCACATTGGTGTCATCGCTGATCCGCAAACGCGCTTTTACGGCACCCTCGTGCCTCGGACACCGTAAAGCTTCGATTCTTCGGGATCAAGTGAGCCAGTTCCAGCTAGATACGTTGAAAATCTAAACCCTCTGCAGCGATTTCTCCGCCTCGTCAAGTACGTGACAATCCCCCAGCCTCCCACGAAATGTAATCCGACTCACTCACTCACTACAGCCGACGGCGACCATCTCTCCGAAGCCGCCGCCGACTTCCTCGCACTAATCAGACAACTAACCCCCGCACCCACCAACGCCAAAAAACATCATCGTGCTCGACGACTACGGACGCGGAACAGACGCAGCCGCCGGAGACGCATGGAAGCAAGCTGTATTCACCGGTCTGGGTGCTTATCAACGTAGCCTACACATTGGAGGGCGGTTCTCCTGACTTTGCGGCTTTTGAATACGACACGGTGGGACGGTCCCTGGGAACTTGACAGCTTGTATACCGGGTCTTTCGCCGACGAACTTGACGGTCGAGTGTGGGGCACCGTTGAATACATTTTATTGGTTTCCGGGGTGAGGTTTCATTGGCCTTGAAATTGGTCTTTGGCTGATCAAGTGAAAAGACATCCCTCGAAAGACCCATCGGCTGACTCAAACCAGCCCTCATAGGCACTTTCGAGGGGGAAGGTATTCTTTCAGCAGGTATTTCCAATGCCGCAAGAAAGGGCTGGTCCGAGCCTACATCGGCTCCTGGCCAACTATGTAGGCGGAGTTGATTTGGGAGAACTGGGGTTTAAAAGTGGTTATCCGTGCAAGAAAATTAGAAATGGTACAGGACTCTTGGTGTAACTCTTTCTGAAATTCCGCCATCCTTCTTCTGAATTCATTACATCGAGTGATCACGGGAAATAGCTATTTTCACGCATGTAATTGTCCTCATCTGTAATATGGACAGGAACTTGTATTTACTCCAACAGGGACCCCGGATCCAACTTGAAGCTAGTATTCGTTACGAACAAGATACAGGTCGAATGCAAAGTTGTAGTGCAGCGGTGTGAAAGGTTCAGAGGACACTCTGTGGGTTAACTGTTCCAGTTCTCTCCTGAGTTTATGGGAAGCAGATGGGGTGGTAGCCCGTTCACGAATGCACTTGGAAATCCGGGCCATGTTGACAAGCGGCGCGCCAGCCTCAGAGGGTTGACCGAGGTCAGCCAATAGAGCTGCTGCTTTCAAGGACGCATCTTCATGCGCTTGCGGATTGCTAGTTTTGAACCTGAGATTTTTGTGAATCAAACGGGAATCGTGCTTACCTTACGAAATGCTCCAAACGTTCAATACTCTGGGGTGACTGGAAGAACCGGGCCACATTTCTCTTGTCTCTGGTCAGAAATATGAAAAGATAACAGGTGGTGCATGGGTAGCCCAAGTGGCACCGGTCTCTTTGCGGGGACGTAAGCAATTCCATGAGGTTTTCCATCCCACCGAGGGCCTCAACAATAGCAGTCGCATTGTGAGGGAACCGGGAAATTGAAGCAAGAGCGACTGCTGCTTTCCTGGAAACCCTGGGGACGTAGTCGTGCCTGATTCGCATCAGTCCAAGTCGCAGCATATTTGCACAGGGCCTCACCGCCAGCGTTCTACCAATTGTCCTATGATATTGGCCTGAATGAGGCCGGGGACAAGACCGTCGTGTTTTGCTAAAGCATTGACCAGGATACACAACCGCGTTCGGGTACATGTAGTCTTGGCGTCAGTGAACCCCTTTTGCAGATGTTCGGGGTCAATTCCAGCCCAGATAGCTGCAGCGAGGTCCGCATTTTCGGCGAGCTCCTCGACAGGTAGTTCTGCGCCGAGGTGACCATTGATTTCCCTGCAATCGAAGCGGGATTGATCCAGGCATCGACTGTATGCCCAAAGTTAGAAAGGACAGACATACGAGAGCGAGCTCGGACGAACCAGCATGCGTGAGCAAATTTCTTCACCAGGTTAGTTTTGAGGATAGCTGGGACAGAAAAATCCTGCTTGACCAGACATTTGAGGAGAGTGAAGATACCGTGTAAGTGAGCTGGTTTTTTCTGATCCCAGTGAAGGTCCAGAGCCTCCAGGATATCTGCAGTGATGATACCTGCTGCACCATTGGGGCGTCCAGCAATTTTGATAAGCACAGAAATCAACTCTTCCTGGAAGGACTGATTTCCCTTGCTGTCCATTGGCATTATTATGAGAGCAGGTGATAAAGATTATTAAAGTGCAACTTGCCTCAAAATATTTCCCCATTTTTCTGTGGGAATCATTTTAATCAAGGCTATCTGGGTGGACCAGTCCAAATCCTGGACGAGCAACCATGTGTACCGTCTCGTCGGTTCGTTATCCGATTCCAGCAACTCTGTTGCGATTGCTTCAGGAGTACGGCAGGCACCCAGTATGGACCTGATGTCCAGAATGGTAGGTATCATGGCATCGTTGGACTCCAAATCTCGCCTGGGAAGCTTGAATGAATGGCAAGGTCAATAAGTTCAAGACAACTTACCAGCGCCACAGCTTGGCGGTGTCCCATATTCGAAACTCGGATACGCTAGCACCAAGGCCACGGAGTAGAAGAGTTTCCATGACCAAGCAGGCCAAGCGCTGCAAACGAAATTCGCTGAAGTCCAGTGGGCCAATATTTTCCAGTGATTCCAGCACGTGCAGAATGTCATCGAGAACCGGCGAATACAGTTCAAGTCGGTCGGTTGCCTCGGGGTCTGCGATAACTCTCTCCCACACGTATTCTTGAACCAATTTTTGCGTAGCACGCGACACATGGTTGCTTCTAATATCGTGGACTTGTTGAGTGAATGGTGTCGAGGGTACTTGCCTCAAAATATGTCCCCATTTTTCTGTGGGAATCGTTTGAATCAGGGCCATCTGGGTGAACCCGTCCAAATAATGGATGAGCAACCATGTGTACTGCCTGGTCTCCACGTTATCCGACTCCAGCAATGCTATTGCAACTGCTTGAGAAGTACGGCAGACACCCAGTATGGACGTGATGTCGAGCATGATAGTCTTCTTAGCGCTGTTGGACTCATTCCTGATACTCGTCAATGAATGGTCAGGACAATGCTTTCAAGGAAGACTTGCCACAGTATCGGTTCCCATTTCCTTGAGTCAAATACGTTGCCAACCCCGAAGCAACGGAGAAGAAGAGTTTCCATGACCGAGCAGACCAAGCGCAGCAAATGACGGTCGCTTGATTCCAGCGGGCCAGTATTTGATTCCAACATGTGCAGAATGTCATCGAGAAACGGCGAATACAGTTCAAGTCGGTCGGTTGCCTCGGGGTCTGCGATAACTCTCTCCCACACGTATTCTTGAACCAATTTTTGCGTAGCACGCGACACATGGTTGCTTCTAATATCGTGGACTTGTTGAGTGAATGGTGTCGAGGGTAATGCATCAATGACATACGAGAGATAGCTCAAATAAATCTCCAACAACTCCTTAGAGAGTGGTGCATCGCGGTTCAGCTCCATGATTCCGAGCGCCTGCCGATGATACATGAACCTCATGAGAGGCTTTGCGAGGGCATGAATATTGATCGTCGGGCTGATGTGCAGCATTGGATTGCTGTCCGACCACCAGCTTCGTAGGCTTCCGCGCGTTTCCTGGCGTTGCAGAGGTGGCATGGGAGGTGGTGAGAGCGAAGGAGGAGAGAGGGATGTCCACAGCTTGGTGATGTACAGCCGTGTGGTACACAGCCTGGTGATGAGTCCTGATGACAGCCGTCTGGGAGCTCTCAATCGGGCGCCTTCGGTGAATGAATGGCAGTAGATTCCTTCCAATTCTGGCCAAATACATCGGGAAAGGATGACTGGAATGGTTTGCTACAGCACGAATATATCAAAACAAAACAAGCCAGGATTTCATACTGAACGCGCAAGCACCAATACGATAGCTGTTATAAAGGAAGAGGATGCGACTATGGAGCTGTGCCATATCAAGTACCAGCAGGCGCGTCTATGCACATCTTTTGGCTGTGCTCACCGGCTAAGCCGCCGGCGACGGTATATCTGGCAGACTTGTCCGCGCACAACACACCGCGCGGGTCTTGAAAAAATATTTCCCTCCGTCAGCGGGTCGAGTCGCACGGGACTTGACATCGAGACTCGATGCCCTCCACGCCTGGAAGCGCACGATCCGACGGGAAACGCGGAACGCAGCCTTGCACTCGGAGGGTGGCGGCTCCAAGCCGTGACAAACGAAAAAAAGATGGAAAAGAGAAGAATGGGGATGAAATCAGCCACGCATGAAATCGTTAACGACGCCCCGGAGACACAAGGGAGCCAAAGGAGAATTTGTATTGCACCTCCAGGAGCAGACCCAGCTGCGGGAACGAGCCTCTCCAGACGATCCTTGCTTCGGAAAGTGCGAAAGTGTGCAAGAGTGAAGCGCGCAAGGAGCTCCGACGCCACTAACATCTGGTGGGGAAGGTGGGGAGGATGGCTCCGAGACAGACTCGGGCAAGCGAGTCAGCCAGACCCACACATCCTTACGCGGCAAAAAAGGTGCTCAGTAATGCCCACGTCGACAGTCAGGTAGCGTGCGCTCCTCCCCCGTATGAGTATGCGGCAGAGAGCGGTCAGAGCAGCCGGAGACATACACATCGACGTTCCGCGGCCCTTCTAAGGCAACGGCAGCAACCTGGTGACATGCATGCGGAGAGACAGAAAGACGAGGGACACACACGCACCTTGAGCTCGCTTCAGTGAGCAGATTCGTGTGCGACTTGAAGCTGAGAGAAGGGGGTCCCGCATGGCCTGAAAGATTATCGTCAGTATGAAGAATAGATCGGGGCAAGCAGGACGAGAAGAGAGGAAGAAAGAAGGGCGAGGTGTGGAAGGCCGCGGCGGAGGCAGAAGTCCAAGGCTCAGACCAGACGCATCCCGAATCGGGTGGCATAGCATAAGGACGAACGGCGACGGAAGAGCACATGCTGTCTCCACGGAGGGTACAGGTCTTGGAAGCGTGTTCAGTACCAGGAGAAGCGGACTGTAGCGCCCACTGTCATGGGTCCCGCAGCGATTCGCAAGTAGTGCGCAGAAAGAGCCCAAGCTCCCAATGAGGAAGGCGGACAGGTACTCGTGCCACTCAGACCAAGCGCGGAGAGGCACGACGCGGCTCTCCTTCACGCGAGAACGACGTCCCAGCGTAGATCTTCCCGCATTGCCCTCCGTCGACACCAGATAACAAGTAATTGCAGGACTCACCACTTGAAAACGAGATTAGTGGCCAGTTATACGTCGGAAGCGAACGTCTGGCAACCAGTGTCAATTCCTCGGTCGAATTCGACGACGCAGTGACGCACCAAATTTCCATCCACCACTGAGTCGCGGCGAGCCAACGCGAGTTGTTGGCTCTGTTGATGGTGTCTCCTGCATCGAATATATATCGAGAATAGAGGTTCTGAAGCAGAGTGAGTGCGAGAAGATGGTGGTCGATTGCGAGGAAGAAATGATGCCCATCAGCGGTCGCCTTCACTTTGACCTTGACCTCCACCCGGTGCGACATTTGCCAGTTCTTCTGTATCCATGTCCCACGGAACCGATACAGCCGTCCCGACGACTCCGAACCCGAGCGAATCCTCCCCTGTGACGCGCGTTCCGCCCGAGTTGCTCTACGAGATATTCGAGAGGGTACCGCCATGGCCTCGATTGATAGGCCTCGACACAGTCGACCATGCCCCGTGGAGACTTGGTCATATCTGCAAATCGTGGAGGGAAATAGCTCTCGCATGTCCCACGATCTGGAATACCCTCACTATCATCCACGGCGAGGGCTCGGAAGAATCTTTCCCCCGTACCATGGTCGAAACGCAGCTTGCCCGCACTAGCCTCGGTGCACCACTCCATATTCATTTCAAGTGGTGCCGTGAAGAGGGCAAGCCGGTGGTCCCTTTGGAGGAGAACTCGGTATGGGATTTATTCCTGCCCCTCTCAGACCGCTGGGAATCCCTCCGCATCCAGTGCCCCAATACAGCGACTGGGCGGGTCCTTCTTGATCTTCTAAAGGCCACGAAATGTCGCCTCTCGCAACTCGCACACCTCGAGTTCCTCGTGGATAATGGGCAGCTATCGGACAACGGTTGGGACGCCTTTGCTACCGCGCCCCGGCTATCCGAGGTCTTCCTTACCGATATCCTCTACGAGCGATACTCCCCGGGCTTCCCCATTCCCTGGGCGCAGATCAAGCACTACCGTGGGGTTCCCTCCGGTGCAGAACAACTCGATATCCTGCAAAAGACTCCCAAATTGGTCGAATGTACCATTGGCTACGACGACTCAGATCTCACGCACGGCACTACCATGGTTGTGCTTCCCTTACTCCGCAGGCTGAGCGTCGAAGGGGCCTCTATCCTCGACCACATCACCGCACCGGCGCTGCAACTTCTGCTCGCAGACCAAGTGGGCGCCCTCACCCCATCCACGAACCTACTTTCCTTCGTCAGACGATCCTCCTGTCGTCTGACAACCCTTTCTCTTGCCGGCGGATTGTTTCTCGGTGGCCTCATCCCCCTCCTCCAGGCCTGTCCGGCACTCGAAATTCTCCTCCTCGACGGCAGAGCTGCGCCGGACTTTCCGCATACCGCTTCCTCCTTTTTCACGGCCATGCATCAGTCCGAGTCGATTTGCCCGAACCTCAGGTCCTTCACGCTCGGTTGGAGAAAGACCCGACCCGCGGCACCCGCAGAGCCCAATCCTTGGTCGCCCTTGTTTCGTATGATCGAGTCTCGTAGCGGGCGCCTCCTCTCCGTCACGCTTTTCACATCCCACCGCAGCACCCAGTCTATTCCACCAGGATTGAACGATGGTATCGAGGCGCTGAGAGCTCGGGAATCTGGGTTGGACATCAGATATGTCGATGTACGGACGGGGCAAGATATTGATGATGGCTTGAGACCGTAGCGTACGTGATTGGGCTTGGAAGTAGCAATAGCAGCGCCTTGTGATACAGAGGCGTGGTATTTGATCTGTTCGCAGGCTGTTTCTTCTGGCAGTCGCACTCAGAGCTCAATCTAAGAGACCAAGATAAGCCATGGTGAAGATTCACGGCGTTTCCGACAAGACTTTATGTATTAAGTACTATTAACTCAACCAAAATTAAACCCAGTACAATTTGACCTCAGAACACGAGTACATATATCCTTCCGTTTTTTTTTGAACCTGATTCTAACTAGTTTCCGTCAGCTGGTTTCAGAGGAATTCAAAACATCACTAACCCACCACAATATTTGGACAGTCTACGCGCGCATTGATCATTTAACGAGGAGGCTCGTACTCAGAACTATGGAGGCCTGGAGCATCGCGCTTTGAAACACGATGATAACCGATGATGGCCGCTGTCAACGAGCGTTCCGAAGTAGGACCCCGTAACCGTCGGGACAATCTTCCGTATTACAACATTGATTTGACATGCGGCGGTATCGCGCCGACTCTGATACGGTGAAGATGAATGATGGATGGGTTTTATAGCATGTACAGCTTAGTCAAATTACTATTCATCTGCATTAATGATGTCCTCGGGCCCTCTTCATCCTCAAACCAGACAAATACTTCCTCCTCCTCGGCATCAATGCGAACACTGCCGTCCTCCAAGTCTAGTTCCACTTGATCGACTAGATTGTTCAACTGCTGCAAGTGATCGGAATCTACGTTGAAAATCTAATTACATCAGGAAACCTGGGGGTCGCTGCATAGCGCTGGAGAGTGCTGCATAGCACCATAGTGCCCATAGCGACATCCCTGCTATGCAGTACTATGCAGCACTATGCAGTGCCTGCTTGCCGACGCTTCGCTCGAGCCGTTCCAAAATTAAGTGCACCGACAGGAAGGGAAGCAAATATAATTATATAACGGATCCGGACAGACAGGTAGAGCAAAAAAATCTCTGAATTCACTAGCTATTACATCCACAAGAGCGTACTACACAACACACCACCGACTCAAACGACACATGAAATAAGTACATCATTCCGGGCGCGAGATCACGCGTCGCGGCGTGCACGCGCCAAACGAAAGAAATCACTGCTGGGCATATGAGCTTAACCGCGACTCGCTGATGTATGTGCTCTAAACCTACTATAGAAATCGACAACACTCGAAGAATCTAACCAGATGAGTCGAGATACAGACGAATCTATATCCAACTAACCCAATCACGAAGCTCCGGGGCGAGTGACAACTATTGAATAGCGGGAATGTGGCGAGTATAAGTCCCTAGTACAGGGCCTTGTAAAGGTTGTAGGGAATTGAATGATATAGTCTCGGATACGATGTCGAAACAAAGTATTGCGAATAGAGATCCTTGATGTAAACCAAGAATGACGATTCTAAAGCGTTTTGTAGATGGTAAAGCTTCACAGCTAACACAAAAGATAGATTGAGTTTGGCTAAAGCCGGGGTTTTACCCATATCTCCGACTACCTGTCCCGGATACCAGCAGATACTAGTTTGGAGACTAGTATCCGACCCGGATCCTCCTTGTCCCGACTGCTGATGACAACTACGTCACTCCCTTCGGACCCGCTTCGGCGGTCTACTCATGTTTCAGGCTTTTCGGCCGACTTGCCCATCATCCCGTGAACTTCCGAACCTCCGAATTGCACTCGCACCAAGGTTCGAACGGCTGACAATCGTACAACGGTTAAGAACTTGTTTAATTGGTGTATCCCATTGGTAGAGCAGGTATCCACAACTCCTACATGTTTCGGAGTGAGCCCGTCGGTCATATTCAGGTAAATACCCTTCAACCCGTACAGTACTCTTAAGTATCCACCACACTGACTGTCTCTGGGCTCAACATCAGTCTTGTACTGAGATGACTTAGCTAGGATACTACCTCTGAAATCGTGCAAAACGCGCGTTTTCAAGGGCAGTCAAATTCCATGCTTATCATCTCCCCTATTTTTAAATCTTGACCGTCCCCGGTCAACTCGTTTCCTCGCGCTTTTGCAATTCGTTAATCCATGGGTTCCGTCATGATCGACTCTGTCGTGATACCGAGGAGGTGGAACCAAATTAATAGTCCCCGTCGATCCGTGTTCCGATACACGAGGCTCGGACATTTGCTCCCGGATACAACCTCCTGACCCCAAATACACCTTTGGTAACTTCCCCACCGCTTCAAGTCCGACGAAAATAGAGTTTGCCGGCGGCTGGGACTTTCCTCGGCGGACTTTCTGGTTGCCCTGAAAATCCATGAGTCAGACCCTGCAATTAAATAGCACTGCCCGCCATCAAACTTCTAGTTCGTAATTTAGGGGCGCCTTCGATTCTCCCAGCTTGCAGATTGCAAGTCTTTCTTTAGACTTGTTTTCCAGCCAATCATTAGCCATGAAAATTTTTCAATTGGCTCGATCGCCGCACTCCCTTCTCTTTCTCCTACCACCATGTCTACCAGTTCCTCGCCAGCCAAAGCTCAGGCCACCAAGAAGCTCACAATCGAGTGGACACCCCCTGTTGGGCCCGTCGGCGCTCCTTCTCGATCCTTCTTCGACTTTTTCCGGGGTTCCGACTGCGTTGGCTCAGCCAACTACGTGCTCCGAGTCGCCCACAAGGAAGAGGAGGTCGGCTCCAAGATCTGGTGCCAGTCGGTCCTTGAGAAGATCACCCCTTTCGTAGTGCGTACTCTCTCTTTTTCGTTCCGAGCTCCACTCCTGATCGTTGTATCTAGCGAACCGCGCTGAACTCTTGGGAGAGCCCAAAGGCCGTTTCTGGCTCGACTTTCCTCTTCTTCCGAGGACTCAAGAGGGTCTACCAGGGAAGCGGGAAGTCCGATCCTGACTATGAGAGCTTCCCCTGGCCTCCTTCTTCGGTATGTACCCACCGTTTCTCTGCTTTCCCATTCTTCGTTCTAACGACAGCGTGTTTAGTCCGCGTCCTTTGCCAAGATCTACCAGCTCGAGACGGACCACAAATCGCCCCACACTCTGCTTAGCACGGCCAAAGCCCCGTCCTTCAAAACCATATTCCAAGGCCGCGCCCCGCCTTCTTCAGCAAAGCCTTCGCCAGTAAAGCCTCTCTCGAAACGAAAGTGAGATACCCCATCTTCTCTTCGTTTGGACTCGGTACTGATTCCTTTTCTAGGCCCGACAATTCTGTCTCTGAGGAGGAGGAGGACGATGGTTCTGTCGCTGGATCAGTCACACCTCCTCCAGTTGGTAAAAAGGGTTCTGGGAAACCTGCCTCCAAGAAGGTATGTCCCTTCTTTGATTCGTTTTCATTTCCTAAACCCCTTTTCAGCGCCGCGCCAACGTCGAGGTCGAAGACGACCACTCTGAAGAGGAGGAGGGGCCCAGTTTTGCCGTGGTCGTGCCTCCTCGTCCCAAGAGTTCCCGTTCCGGCGCCAAGTCCAGACGGCCTAGTTCCACCATCGACGACCAGCAGCTTGATATCGTCCCCGAGGATCAGCCCCTGACTTGGAAAACGGTACGTCCATACCCGTATTCTTCCATTTCTTCCACTAATCCTCCTTCCTTCAGATGAACAACGATCAGAAGGTCGAGCATCTGACCACCCAGCTTCGCAAATTGGCCAAGAAGGTCATCATGGAGCGTGATACTTGGCATGGTGCGTGTATCTTTCTTCGTTCCCTCACCCTATCTGACCCTTTTGCTAGTGACCTCGGTTCCAGGCTCGATCCCTGGCTACGTCCTCTCGCTTAGCTTCACCCGCGCCAACGGCAACACCAAACTCCGCCTCTACGACCACATGCACGAGTCCTCGGCCCAAGCGAAGTCCGCCGCTCCCGAATCGACCATTCCTGAGCCGCTCATCCCTCATACGGCGACGGATGAGGCGGGAGGGATGCTCTCGACCTCTGTGGTCAGTTCCCATCTCTTCTCTTCTATCATGGCCTCGTACTGACCCATTTCTAGCCTCCGAATAGCTGCCTCACCTGCGCTCTTCGCGCTGCAGAACCCTGCGAACCCGCCGCGTACGGCCAACCCTGCCACAACTGTAATCGCCTCAAGATTACGATGATTTGTGACCACGCGCTTAGCCCGGAGAGGATTCGCAAGTTGATGTGGGCCTCGGAGTCATATCGCGCGCTCCTTTTCCCATCTGGTGCGTCCTCCCTTTTCGCTCCTACCTTGTTTTTCCTAACTCTGCCCTCCCTTTAGAGCCTCCTATCAACTTGTCGCGCATCTCTCGCCTCGTTGCTCAGATCCAGTCGTCCGAGGAGACATCCCGCCTCATTCGCGAGGACTTGCTCAACGAATTCCGCGACATGTTCCGTCGTTTCCGCTCCCTCATGGACCATGCTGGTGGAGCTGCCTTCGAGACTTTCTTCGAGCAGGTCCAAGGCAAGGATGACGACGAGATGCTGATGTTCCCCGCTCTTCATGGGATCAACACCCTCATCCACAACTTCAACGACGTCGTCTCCAAGTCCACACGCCCTCCTGAGGCTGACGAGCTCTCTTCCCTCCTCAACGCTCTTCGGCTCGATGTCGCCCAGGTTGGCCAACTCCGTGCTTCCCTCGTCGCCAAGCCTGTCGAGGAAGCGGATGGTTCTATTCCAGCAGGGAACGATGGTGGTGCGCCGGGTGGAGATTCGTCTCAATAGGGGTTGCGTCTTCGGGCGCCGGGCGCTTTTCGCCTTTGATTTTTGCAGATGTTCCAGTATCGGACTGCGCTCTACGCGCCAGAATATATCGAGTACTGTTCTTTTCTACACGCGTAGTTTAGATACAGTTTTTATAACACTTGCTTTGGGCCAGAGGCCAAATATCAAATGCTTTCCTGTTTCTAAACGTGCGAGCCTTCTAAGTCAAAACCTGAGATAAAAGAAAATCTTATATCAGGGATTGAACTGTCGACTTTAAGCTGGATCTGGCTTGATACACTAGGCTGTCTGTCGGCTATTACTCGTTTCTAATAGAAACGAGCCCGATACACCGGTGTTTTGACACAAAAGGTCAATCATCACCTCATACTGCCGTATCCACCATCGCGTATCACTGTTGATCCTGCTTCTTCTGTTCCTGGCTGCACATCCGCATCCCAGATAATCTTTCTCGCCGTAGAGGATTCAGTGGGCTCCCAACTTTAGTTTTTGGGAGAATATGCATCGTCTGTACTCTTGTCTTTGCCGGATACCTGAGTATCTCTGACATCGCCTAGTCCGAAACAAGTCTTTTCCTTCTTCCGCCTTCTCATTGGAAATTGTGGATACGCTGAGTCATGATGTAAGGTCCGAGCACGCTGATCATGAATCCTTGGAACGTATTCTAGAACTTCTTCTGATAGGACCCACAATATACCCCGTTTCATGACCGTATCCGGTCGAATACTCATGTATCCGGGTCTCGAGCTCGGTTTGTCTGGGTCAGAACTGGTTTGCCGTGCGGTTCATTTATCGGTAAAATTTTCCCAACCACATGGTAATACCCTTCCTCCCCCATTTGAACCTTTTGCTGTCCTCAGCAAAACGTAACAGACCGAATCGCGTAAAGTACCCGATGGAATATAACTTGTACACCCCATACGAGTTCCTCACCCAACTCTACCCCCGTACCGTCGACTTTGCCTCATCTCTCTATTCCAACATGAGTCCGCTCTCTGAGGCCGCCAGCGTTACCTTCCCCGACGCCATCCAACCTGTCTGGGTCGACGCCCGCGACGAGTCCGAGAACCTCCTTGGCAACAAGAACACCAGTTCCAAAGTTTTTCGCGACTCAATGGATCGCACTGCTCAGGCTTGGGTACATTTTCATCTCCCCTGGTCCGGATACTTGCAGCTAAACGTCTCTCAGCTTGCGTTCATGTCGGATACCAATTTGTTTGACGCTAGCCCGATCGACGGCGTTCACAGTTTGCTCTCGAGCACTGTAAACAAGGTCGATCAGGTGGTTCACAAGTATGGTACCGACTCTTCCTTCCAGAACCAAGTCGCGCCCGATTCTGTTCACCCGTTCCTTGAACGCGCCAAGCTCTTCCGCACCGTCCGCCAGAAAATCGCCGCTGGCGCGACTCGTGCCGCTGTTCGCCAGTACCTCAAGACTCCCCCGTCCGCGGAGAACAGCCAGAGTTCTAGCAAGGTGTGTATTCCGTGCACCGTGCTTTTTCGATACTCAGTATCCTTGTCAGAAACGTGGTCGTTCGCGCAGCTTGGACACCATCAACCTTTCCGGAGAGGAGGAGGTTGACGATGATGGCCTCATGGATGTAGATGAAGTCTCCGAGCCAGTGCGTCTCCCCTATTTTTGTGCTCTACCCCGTTCTGACCTTTTTCAAGCCCAAGGGTAAGACTAAAGCGCCCGCCATCGAGCCTACCTTCATTGTTTCAGACGAGGAGGCCGAGGTCGACACCAAGCCTCGCAACAAAAAGGCGGTGAGTAGCCATAGTCGGTTCCTATTCCCTCTCATACTAATTGCAGGCCAATCTTCGCTTCTATAAGCGCACGGACACTACCGCTCAGACCGTCACCCCTACGCCTCCCTCGAAGGCTACTCCCAAGCCTGACGTCAAGTCCAAAGACGTTCCTGGCAACAAGAAACAACCTCCTACCGGTCCCAAGGCTGGTAACGCCCGGGTACGATCTCGGATACCTTGACATACCGATCACTAACGCTCGATATAGGCTAGCACTTCCGCCAGCGCCCCGAACGACAATATTGGTATGTATCCTTGCTTTCCCCGCTGTACCTCTCTGAGCCTTTCCAGATATTGCGTCCTACGAGGATATTCGCAACGCTCTCGAGAAGGCCTCCCGGCTCTCTGAGCGTCACTCCAAGATGCTCGTTTCTGCGGACGGCCTCGTGCGGACCGATTGCGCGTATCGCACTCTCCTCACCGAGATTGGTGGTCGCCTCGCTGTCCACCTTCGCCACTACGATGGTGTCTTTAACGAGTACGAGCACGTTCGTCGCCAGATGGAGGATCGTAACTTGACGCCGATCGACTTTCCCACAAAGTACGTATCTGGTCACCCTCATTCCCTAGGTCACTTATTCTCTTCATAGCGACAATTCCATCCCGATTCCTGGAGGCTCCAACGTTCCCCACCGTGTCTTTACTCGCCATGGAGTGCTCATCCCTGGTATCGAGTCCGCCAAGGCCAAGAACGGCCGCTCTAACTAGAGCTTTCCCCTCCTTCTTTTCCAAATCACAATTCAAGTCGTAGCTCATACGCGTCCACTCCTTATACTGCGATTTTTCCTCGTCTAACTCCTACTCCACTCGTTTAACTCGATTCCCCTCGACCAACTCCTAGTACATTCCTTGTATCCGTCTCCCTAGAAAAGTATTCCTAGCTAGATACCAGCCTACAATGCAATGTCTTCTCGCCTGGACTCATTTCGCCCTGTTTCAAGGAGGGTATCCACGAGTATAGGATTCCTCAGCCGAGCTCCACCGCCAACCGGTTGTTACGTACAGGCTGATTGTCGGATCCTGCCAAATATCCGGTGTTCACGTTAGCCCGGCACCGTCGTCGATCTTTTTACGTCACTTCCACGCGTAGATACCGACGGTCCGGCATTTCACCAGATCCTTTTGGCTTGGCACCTCAAATTCCCAGGTATCCCAGCCAGACGGCCGACTCCCCGTCCCTACATTGTCGTAGAAGACTTGTATCCGTCTTCTATTCCATGTATCGGGAGTAAGCAAAGTCGTATCCAGCCCCAGCAATTCCCAATTGCCAATCCTCCAGTCTCCTTCAGGCACATCATTGTTTCCAGGACCCAAACCGTATGGATGGCGACTCTGCAGATCGGAATTTTCGATTGGAACTGTGGAGCGCTTGTTCAAATGGATTTATCAGGTCAGGGAGATGGTCACAAATAGGCCGAGACCAAAAATTTCGGTATCCGCCCCATCTTTCCTTCGTCCTGCTTCACCAATGAGCCTCCCCACCGTTCTTGACGAGTTCAAGCCTGCCCCTGGCTTCGAGATCCGTTGGGCCAGCGCTCGTACCGATTCTGACGTGTTGCTCAACCTCAGCCCCAACGCTCCTCTTCGTGCTACCTTCAAGCGCGCTACCGACTGCATGAGATCTTGGGTTCGTGGTCCCATCCTCTCTTTTCACAGTATTCCGGTTGAACCGTCCTTAATACAGGAGCCTTTCCTTACGGAACCCAACCTTTCGCTCGTTATCGC
Organism: Roridomyces roridus; assembly: GCA_029378245.1. Classification (NCBI taxonomy): domain Eukaryota; kingdom Fungi; phylum Basidiomycota; class Agaricomycetes; order Agaricales; family Mycenaceae; genus Roridomyces; species Roridomyces roridus. Next base: position 119,175 of record JARKIF010000061.1, read on the forward strand.
CGAATACGAGATTCAGGCTCTATTGTCGTCGGTCGAGATTCGTATTCTCCAGATCAAGTTCGAGTTCCAGCACACTGGCGTCCCTTACGATTCGAGCTTTGAGGCCGCCCTCATCACCTTCTCGTCTAGCTGCGACCGTTACCGCGCCGGAATTGAGAAGATCAAGGTCGAGCTTGGTATCTATCGATTTACCGCTGAAGGTACGTTTCACACATTCTACCCCCGGTCGACCATTGATTCTGTCCCCAGAATCGCGTACTCCCGTCGCGGAATAGAGTCGTTCAAGGACAGCCAGAGGCTCCAGTAGTAGCGCCCGGATACTTAGATTGTCATGTAAATTTAAGCAATAATCCGTTTTTGGCTTCTTCTGGATCACGGCGTCCCCTCAATTTCAAACCGCCCCGTCCACGCGATCACCTAAGACGGCGATTGTCGCACACATGGCTGTTCAACAGCCCGGAATAACACTACCACCGGATTACCCTTGCCACCGCCTTATAAAGGGCCGGATACAGGCAATCCGCAATTATTCATGGCCGAATTCACTTCCATCCTCGTTACCAACGCCCATAAAGCGTTCATCCCCAGCCCTGGCACTGCTACCCGTGTCGCCGCGGTCTTCCTCGCCTCGGACCACCTCCTCAAGACGCCGACGGAGTACAACACTCGTCTCACGCTTGTCCGAGTAGCGACCTGCCTCAATGCCTGGGTGCGTTCCTTGTATCCGAGCTCCCCAACGTGTATCTGACCTGGCTACTAGGAACCCCTGTTGACTAACCTCAACGTCACTCACACCGCTCGTTGCCCCGAGATGGTTGTGCTTGCCGTCGAAGTCAAGGCCAAGATGGAGCGCCTCACTTCGCTCCCGGTCGACGGCACCCTCGATAGTGGCCTTGCCCATACCATTATCTTCCCCGAGCGCGCTCAGTTTTACAATGGTTATGAGCGCCTCCTCAACGCCGCCCCGTGAGTTCATTTGCACTCCTGCTTGCAATACGCTCATCTCTCCCTAGCGTCGACCTCAGCGGACTCTAAGCTAGAATAACTCTCCGGCCGTAGATACTATCCATGTGTACCCAGCTCCGTGATAAATTGGTTATTGTTGACCCAGAAATCCCTACTTGAGACGTCCACGCGGTGATTTTCCAAGTACCTGGTTCGATACCTGGTTCAGCTGATCGAATTGTCGTATCCGGTGTTTCCGAAATGATAGGCGAGTAGTTTTTAGCGATTTTGCATTGAAATAGAGCGCCCTGGACCATGGAGTTCCCTACCCACACCCATCCCTGCGTCTTCAAAATGCTCGTCTCTCGCTTTACCCGTATCGTTCCCATGCCCGAGTTTACTCCACCCGCCGACCTCCGCGGAGACTGGTTGCACATCATCATCGCTTCGCACGAACTGCTTCAACTCGTCGGGCTCGGAGACCACAAGGAGACGAACAAGATCATGTCCAGATGCGCTAGACTCTGGGTGAGCTCGCTACATACTGGTATTCTCGCCGATATTCATCCTTGCAGCTCCGTTTCCTCGAGGAACCTTTGATGCTGCTCATCCTCGGCCAGGAGGGTGTCGCCACTCTCCTTGCCGCCATTGAAATCAAGATTACCCAAATCGTGTACAACCGCAAGAACCTTCATGGGCCCAATTACGTTCGCATTCCCGAGATTGTGAACTCGTTCTTGGTTGGCTGCAACCGCTATCGACTCGCTCGCTTCTAAATAAGCGGTATGTCCTACGTTCTTCTTCCGTACCCTCCCTCAACTGCTTCTTTAGCCTGGTATTCCGTCCCGACCCTTGATACGTAGATTTGTAGTCCATGTATCATCGCCGTTTCTTGCTAAATACCACGTTGGCTTCTCTTCTTGGTGCGAGTAGAACGCCTCAGCCCTTCCTCGAGTACCAGCTCCTCATCGCCTTCCAAGGCATCCTCTTCTGCCTTTTCTTCATCGCTCAACTCAGCAGGGTCACGCTGCTCCCAGTCCGGGTCCAAGGTGATGTCCTCAAACTGATAGTCTCGACCCGAAGTTTCGTCCCTAGGTTGTCGTCGCTCTACTAATATGTCCAATTCTTCTTTGGTCATATCAATCAGCTCTTCGATTTTGCTCTTGAACTTGATGGTTTTGCGCGCAAAGTATGGAACCACCCGAAACGCTCCGACCTTTCCAGGATACACAGCGCCGTTCATTTCACATACAATGTACGAGCCACCTTGCGTTCTTCGCAGAATTACCATGGGGCCCAAGTACTTGGGTTCGAGTTTCGTGTTGAGCGACTTCTCAACTCGAGTATTCCGAATGAGTACCAAGTCTCAAGGTTGGAAATCATGATTCTTGATCGAATTCCCGAATTCCTCAGCATAGCGCTTGACTGCTGCCAGTTTTTCAGCATCAACACGCTGCCGCATCTCTTCTACATGTTGCCTATGTTTTGCCGGTGCCCTAGCCCTCAAGCCTACAAGGTCTTCTGTCGAGATTATCTCTCCTGGATAATCTACTAACCAAGTCGCTTCCACAATGTCGAGTGGCACAGTGGGATGACAACCCGTCACTGCATAATAGGGTGAACAACCCAAGCCGCGTCGGGTTGTAATCCTATCAGCCCATACTACTTGCGGTAAGAACCAGAACCATTTCCTAACATCCCCCCCAGTGGCTTTGTATACCATCTGGCGCATTTGCTTATGACCAGATTCCACGGGTCCGTTGGCTTGTGAGTTGTACGGGGAGATACGAATACCTGTTATCCCATATTTCAGATTCAGCCATTCGAGCGCCGCTAGGAACTGTGGTGCGTTGTCTGTCACGATCTCCTTCGGACAGCCCCATCTGCAAATGATATGTTCCAACAAGAAACGTCCCAGCGCAGCTGCGTTGTCGGCTTTAAGACCTTTAGACTCCAGCCACCGACTGAGAGAATCCCTAGCCGATACTACGTAACGACAGCCGTTCGATATAGCCCCCATAATCGCAACATCGACATGGATCTTCTGGAACAGGCTCGGCGTGAACGTTGGGACCGGAGGTATCCGCAATAACTCTTCTTTTCGAGTCTGGCACAGATGACAACTCTGAACATACCATTTGATGTCATGTTCCATCTCTGGCCACCAGAACCTCTGCTCAATTAGAGATCTGGTTGCATATATCCCTCTATGTCCCAAACTATCGTGCGAAGCCCTCATCATGTACATTCTGTGCTCCTTTTCCACTACCAGTTTGTGAGCTGAGTCCGCTGAGCGTCGGAATAATCGTCCTTGGGGATCCAAGAAGAATTTCCTAGCGTATTGGATAAAACGCCTCAGTGCCAAAGGATTTATGTTCTTTGGCCTATTTTTTATAGGATCCAGTAGCCACTGCTTCACGTATCCGAGCTTCCAATCCTGATTCTTCGCTCCTACCGACCTCATGCCCTCCGGATACGTTTCCCTTTTTGCAGGATCGAACTTGAAAGCGTCTGGTGGTAAGAGAGGTTCTTCCTCACGGATATGGCTCATGATAAATTGAGGTATCTCCAAGTCTTTCTCTCGGAATTTCTCTCTGATCATTCTAGCTTCCCCGCGTTCCTCCAGATACGCGTCCATACACTGATGTTCGAATTGCAGGAGCACGTCAGTCGACTCCGTAGCCTCTTCCTTCACCTCAGCGAAGTACCCACCTCTGGTATCGATCCCAGCCTTGAAGTCTTCGAAGTCAGCGGGCTGTTCGATATCATAGTCCCAGTCATCGTGTTGCTCGGGCGGCGGGTTATCATCAAATCCGTCCTCCGGGCTTGGATAGTCTGGATCACCTGGTTGTTTCTTGCGTCGAGACAGACCATCCGGTGAGAAGGTACAGCCCTTCACATGCTTCAACGTAAAGTGGAACATTAGTATCTCTTCAATCCAACGGTTGATGGTTGCGTTAGGCCCCATGCCAGGGTTGTCTAGCATCCCTTTAATGTACATGGCATCTGTTTCCACCACCAAGCGCCGGCATCCAAGTAACCAGTATTGCATATGTTCCAGTGCACGCTTGAGCCCGTAAAGTTCGCGTTTTGGTTGTGAAAACCTAGCTTCTCGCTCGTTGAGGGGGATGGAGTCGAACTTTGCGTAGTACCGCTTCTTCGGGTCATTAGGATCGACTTGATATATCTCTATACCTATAGCCATCCAAGATGTATCCACAGCTAATACTATATCCGAGTCCCAATCGTAATTTAATGGCTTCAAGGCTTCGCAGTGCTCCACCGAATACTTCAATGTATCCATAGAGCCTTGCGCCTTATCCGTCCATTCAAACTCAATGTCCTTCCTCAGCAAACGAGTGAGCCAACGCGCCTTTGTCGAATAGTCCTTTATGAACATTCTGAGGCAACCAACTACACCTAGGAATTGTCGTACCTGAGAGACGTCCTCAAGAGGAGGCCATCTCGAGATGACACCAATCCTATTGGTGGACGGTTTTCGCCCTTCGAATGAACACACATGCCCTACTACTGCAAATTCAGCTTTACAGATAATCACCTTGAGAGCTGAGATAGTGCCTCCGCAGTATTTCAGTCTCTGGGCAATTCTGTTCAGGTTCTGAAAGTGCTCCCATACAAAACGTCGAATCCCCCGATTCTCTGGTATAGTCTCATAAGTACCATGTTTGTCCTGATATCGCGATCCTGGCCCTTTCACCGGTACATCGTCGATATACGGGATGGTTATATGAGGTATCTCGTCTTTGAGGATAAAGGTAACGTCGTCATGGAAGATGGGTACCGAATTCGTCCAGCCCTGCGGCAATTTCACCAATCTCAGAGCTCCAAAGGGCGTTTGAAAGGTAGTATAGTCGCGAGAGGACTCGGCAATATCCCTATGGTCGTACCCAGAATAGAGATCGAATACAGCTCCGCACGCTCTTCCTGCAAACTGACTCGCAATCTCATCTGTAGCTGGTGGAATTCCAGAATGCGCTATGGTCACCGCATTCAAAGGTTCCAGCGCATGTACCAACCGGATACTCTTCCCATCCTTCTTTAGTACTCCGAAAAACTTCGAACGGTACGAGGAGTTGGACGGCTCGTACACTCCTGCATCGATCTTCTTCTTGATCACTCGACAGAACTCATCTAGCTGACCACGAGGTATGGGTATAGATCTCTCAACCCAGACCTTATGTTCAACCGGTGGGAAGAATTCATGTTTCCACGATCCTCTCTCGGAATCATCCCATGCGAATGTGTCGTTGTGCTTAGATACAAAGTCATGCATGAGTTTCCGCTCCTCATCCCACAGAAAGCCTTCATCATGAAGCTTGTCTATGCCCTCCTTCCGTTCTTGGGTGTATCGTCCTGTCGGGACAAAATCCCCTGGATTAGTTGGCAACGTAGGGAGGTCCTTCAATGGGTCCCCAATAATCTGCCTCTGTATCCGGTATTTTTCGGGTAACTCGGTGAAGACTGGTTTCGTCTTCAGGGCCACAGGTTTGTACTTTTTGCCGGCAAACGCCTCCAGGACCGGGATACCAGGATCTAAGACTGAGTCCGATTCCAGTCGCGGTACATGGCCGTGTACAGAGCACTTGAAACATTCCTTGGCGGTGTCCTCTTCATGACACCGTTTTCTCCTCTTTCTGTTGACCTTTTTGATAGAGCTTCGACTTCGTGTTCCCCCCAGATGAGATGGTAAATGCTCATCAAAGGTAAATACTTGGTACGTAGGCCCATCAACCTTGCTTTCCTTTGTATCAACGCCACTCACAAACTCGTTTAGGAGCTGTGCAGCCGCTTGATCCTGTTTCAATGCCTCACTATCCTCAGAAGCTACCAGATACGCCGCCTTTAGCTCATCCGGATTGAACTTCCCATCGTCTCTGGGTTCTGCATACCCCTCAATCCGCAACTCTCCGTATTCATCAAAACCGAACTTCACTGCTAACTCTCCTCCTTCGGCGCCAATGCCTAATTCCTCGAAGAGCCATGAAAATCCGATTGGGCCTCAACACTTGCCACCTCGGTTACGGGTGCGGACTCCTGTTTCTGCTTCGGCGGTGATGGCTCAACCAATCTCAGGTTCTTTCCATCACTTACCACCGATCCCCGCGCGAATGTAGGCATCGTGATCCTGTCACCCCCGTCTGGGTCTCTAATAGTCACCGTCTGGGACCCGTCTCTGAAGTCCTGGGTCCGAGCTTCCGTTAGAATGTCAAACGGTGGGCCCAACAGCACTTCATATGCGGGTTGTTCTATCACATGTACTTGTAAGTACACTGTAATGTCTCCAAAAGTGAAAGGCACGTTTCTAGCCAGGCCTGCTGATTTCTTCAACTGGCCATTCGCACTCTGCATGTAGATCTGGACATCGGGTAGCCATTGTACACCGATTTTCTCAGCAACGGACCGTGCCATCGACACAATCTGAGACCCAGTATCTCGGATACTTTCCACCCTTCCCATCTTATTCACTATAGGGAATAGAACACGAAGGGCTACCGAAGCTTCCGCTGCAAATATCTGCCTCGGGGTTTCATTTTCGTCAAGCGAGGATAGATACGCAAGTACAGGATCAATAGCGACCATGCACCCGGGTTCTAGACCTTTGTCTTCATCTGTTGACATATAAAATGAGCTCACACCTGGCAGGTCATCTACTCCTATGGCATCCATCTGCAGGAACACAGGTATGCCTTCATCTTCCATGAACGGGAACGCCGACTGCTCTTCTATGGGATTAGACACGGTCAACGGCTTTATAGGTCGCCTAGACTTCTGTGTAATCGCACGGAGCTGTTTCGCATATTCCCCGTTCATGGCGACTAGCTTTTCAACGGTAATGCCACGGAGTTCCAACCCCTTCGTCTGGTCCACTAGATCTGGTATAATTTTTGGATCATCGTATTGAGGTACCAGACGATAAGCCCTCTCCTGTCCACCACCATTGTTCTTGTTTTTCAGGATACCCCCCGGTCGCTGCTGCGACGCAGGTGAATCCAACTTCTGAAAGGGTACCGGAGACTCCTCGTCATCAGTCATCTCCTCTACTGTAACCATCCTCCGCTCAGGTTGAACTGGCGTAGGTTTAGAAACCTTCTTCGTGGGTGAGCCCGTATTCTCTTTGCTCGTATCATCCATGATCTCCGAAGGAACCATGAATCCCACTCTCTTTTCTCCGCTCGTTCTGCTTCTCCAGTTTTGGTTTTTATCAGCCGGATTCTCGTTCTCAGGGGTCTTGGCAATGGGAGGTGGTGCAAGTTTCGCCCTCCTCTCAGCCCCCTTCATTGAACTTTTGGGAAACCCGACGCTTGAGGCGGTGGGCTGGACGACGCACCAGTTCTAGTCGAAATGAACTGACCCTGGGCCTCGTCTCCGCCCTGCGCAGGGAATAGTTCTCCTCTGCACGCCTGTACCAACTGTATAACCTGATTCAAGTCATACCCCGCACCCAGAAGAGGGCTTGGTGAGCTGACAACCGGTTGTTGCATGAACTGCTGTTGCTGCGGTGGTTGAACACCGCCATTGCTCTGGGAAAAGGGTGGTTGAACACCCTGTGGCATGTGAGGAGGTGTATCCCGAGTGTCAGGTCGTTGAACGAACTGATTCCTGCTGGAATACATCTGCTGCACACGCTTTGAATGCATCTCGTCGTCCCTAGTATCGTACAAGTGATCTACACGATCCTGATATTCGGGATAGTATTGATCTCCTGCCGCACTTGGTCCCCCAACATAAAAGGTTTGCATCATTGCCGCTTGCTGAGACCTTGCCGTTTCACGGGTTACTCCTTGCCGACGGTAATGTTCCTCCACCTTTTGAGCACGACTGACATTCTCGGGATACCGAGGAATGAGTTGACCATTTGACAATTTGACTTGTCTATCGTCAAGGATGATCCATCCCAAAGAGATGAATTCGTCCTTCACATGGCACGATCGTATCCTATGCGGTCCCCCACAGAAGAAGCATGGCCCTTCCTCCCTCGGTTGATATTCCACTCTTGGTGGCGCGTACGGCTTCTGCTCTTCTTGCCTACCATGACCATCTTCCTGTCTATTAATCGATTGTTGAGGAGCGGTATGCGACGGAGGCGCTCTGATATTTTGATTGAGAAGACGGACCGAAGATTCAAAGGCGGTTTCGATGTTCTTCAACCCATCCTCGAACCTCTTGCTCTGGATTTTTGTCAGATCTTTGATAGAGGCTATCTCGCTCGCAAATCCTTCCAAACGGTCCTCGATTTCAGTCTTCAGGCGTACCTCTCCCGCTGTCCTAGCCGTCGGATTAACCGGTGGGTCGTATACTGGGTTCATAGGTGCCCTCGCTGGCGTCGCTCCTCCCAACAAACTCATCGCTCTCCTTCCTGACCAGTTGTCTGCAATAGAATCCGCAATCTTGAACACAGTGGAGAAGAGTAATTTGTCTCCGCGACGATTGCCCGCAATAGGTGCAGCCCCAAGAACTGGCGCTGCTGGTTGTGGACCTAGCAAAGCCCAAATGGCTTGCTGGTTCATACCCCCTTCGACTTCGGCCGCGAAGTTCTCATCAAATACTCCCAGTATCATCTCAACAAGCTGTAAGTTTGTGACCAACGCCGATCCTTTCAAGAGCTTCGTAGCTTCGTGGGTGAACGAGATCTCGAAACGGCGCAATTTCCCGAGTTCGGAGCGGGAAATTGGTCGATTCTGACTACATATCTCCCGGAGCCTGTTCAGAGATCCCAGATCCATATCCTCGACTTCAGGATATAGGGTCAGGATTTCTTCTTTCCACTCTGCGAAGGTCCCCGGAGCCGGATACTTGCTTAACATCTTCCACTGGTCCCGAATGTTTTCATCATCAACATAGTCCAGCAACAACTCTTTCTTCCTCGTATCGTCTGTAATGCTCCCATTGGTGAACACGGTCTCGCAATGCCTGATAAACAATCTCAGGTCGCCAGCCGCCTCCCCTTTGAAATGTGGTCGATTGTTGTCATAAGACGCCGGTATTTTAAACGCGGTAGTCATTCTGACTCTTGGTATGGTGGTAATATTCGGAATAGGGTTTTGAACGACGGTGGTATTGATCGTATTCTCTTGCTCGACACCGGTACCTGACAGTCCTGCTTCGTTTTCTAGCTGAGAGGTGGATGCAATGGTGACACGCGGTGTTCGGGTTGAAACTCTCGGTTTGGTAACACGAGAAGTTTCGAGAGGCTGGACTAAAGTCGCTTTTGCCTTTTGAGAGGTTTTGGTCTGCCGACCAGGAGGATGATTGACGTTAGAACGCAGAGTACCCGCGTTTAATTGCCCTTCTCCTTGAAGTAAACTGGGAAAATGCCCAGCCGACTTGTCTTGGATAGCCTTTTCCTTTCCTTTCGGTGGAATAGCGAAATCCGACAGCAATGATTGTCCAAGTAAGACTCAGACGTGCAACAACACAGAGTATTCGATAAATCGAAAGAGATTTTATCACTTCAACCCCCTCGCGGTGGGCTCCAGATGATGTATGTGCTCTAAACCTACTATAGAAATCGACAACACTCGAAGAATCTAACCAGATGAGTCGAGATACAGACGAATCTATATCCAACTAACCCAATCACGAAGCTCCGGGGCGAGTGACCTATTGAATAGCGGGAATGTGGCGAGTATAAGTCCCTAGTACAGGGCCTTGTAAAGGTTGTAGGGAATTGAATGATATAGTCTCGGATACGATGTCGAAACAAAGTATTTCGAATAGAGATCCTTGATGTAAACCAAGAATGACGATTCTAAAGCGTTTTGTAGATGGTAAAGCTTCACAGCTAACACAAAAGATAGATTGAGTTTGGCTAAAGCCGGGGTTTTGCAATAAAGCAGGTATTTGGGTCTTTCGATCCCTTTCACACTGGTATCCGAAGACGACAGCGACCGATACAACACGGATTTCGTAGATTCCGACACTTCGCAACTCTGAACACACAAATAACCCTTGACAGACACACGGTACGACACAATCCAACAGATACTGATTCCAACACACTGATTCACACTCAAGTCACACACACAATAGCCAACAAACAAATGTTTAGATTTTCAATAGCGATTGCTTAACTACGCAATGCACCGTCGAAAGCCTCGGACAAAACCCTTGATCGCAGCTGGTAGCTTGCTAGTGGGGGAAGTATCCGCTGCCCTCTTGGGTAGCACTCTATCTACTTTATACAGGTCCGAGAATCATATGATAGTACAAACGAATGGCGCAATAATTAAAATATCCTTGGTATCTGGAATGGAAACACCCTGATTGGTTGATCAGAACCGGCATCGTGTACGGCCGGTGTGTCAAGCCATGATTCCGCGTGGCGGACCTGTCGATCCGTGACTCCAACATTGATCCATGACTCGACTGATTTTAGTGAAGTCGTATCCGACCTCTCCCTTGATTGTATACCCTCCAGACGTACGCCCATAGGTTGTAGGTCCAGAACGATACCCATATCTCCGACTACCTGTCCCGGATACCAGCAGATACTAGTTTGAAGACTAGTATCCGACCCGGATCCTCCTTGTCCCGACTGCTGATGACAACTACGTCACTCCCTTCGGACCCGCTTCGGCGGTCTACTCATGTTTCAGGCTTTTCGGCCGACTTGCCCATCATCCCGTGAACTTCCGAACCTCCGAATTGCACTCGCACCAAGGTTCGAACGGCTGACAATCGTACAACGGTTAAGAACTTGTTTAATTGGTGTATCCCATTGGTAGAGCAGGTATCCACAACTCCTACATGTTTCGGAGTGAGCCCGTCGGTCATATTCAGGTAAATACCCTTCAACCCGTACAGTACTCTTAAGTATCCACCACACTGACTGTCTCTGGGCTCAACATCAGTCTTGTACTGAGATGACTTAGCTAGGATACTACTTCTGAAATCGTGCAAAACGCGCGTTTTCAAGGGCAGTCAAATTCCATGCTTATCATCGCGAACGAGGGATGGATGAGCGCTTACGTGCAGGGAACTGCAAAGCAGCAAGAATGAGGCTGCGTCGGAGCGTCGGATTGAAGTTGAACGAGGAACCGTGATGCAGACAAAGTTGGGAGGAGACAAGGAAGAGAGAGGGAGAGGTTAGCACGACGCGGACCCACTGTTTAAATAGATGCCGGCTTTGTTGTACCCGTGTCAAACAGGTTCCCTGGAAACGGACAAGTAAGTTAAGCGACAGAGATCCCAAAGCACTCCATAGTAGCCATAGTACTGCATAGTGCTATGAGCACTATGGCACTATGGCCGAGCTATGGCTCGGCTAGTGTTTTCCTGATGTAGATATGACAAGGAACTGAGTTGTGAACCACGAACCAAGGCCATCCCCATTATTGACGCCCCCATATAGTATTGCCCACCTACCAACTCTCCGCCGCGCAGCACCTCCAGCCCCTGGAGTAATTCTAGTTCATCATTCAGTGAACTATCCATCGAGGGTAACCTATTTGGCGGCGGGAATGTGGGTAGCCTATTCGCAAAAGTAATTCTAGTTCATCATTCAGTGAACTATCCATCGAGGGTCCCCTACTCTGTCAAGAGGAGGGTTCTGTGGGGCTGAATGGTTTGATGGCCTGCAAAATTTACTCCATCAATTCCCACCATGATCCACATTTTTCTCTGCAATTCACGTCAGATGTTTCCTATGTTGATCACAAGCTGCTACCGGCAGACATTTCTAGTGCCGTTATGATCCGCTCCAGAGTAGGGGAAGGGTGCTTGCACCGCTATGGATAACCTATTTGGCGGCGGGAATGTGGGTAGCCTATTCGCAAACTTTGAACAGCAACACATGGTTGCAACAAGTACTGTGATTTTTTCCACCTTGCTCCGTTCTACCCCACAGTATGTGGTTGATCTGCAAACATACCTACCTCTCGCCGATATGCCTATGTCCACCAATATGAATATGCCTATGCTGTTGATTCAACACACCCACAAGCGAGTAGTCGGATCGATGACTTGTTCAATACCTCGAAGAGATCCTGGGATGCACATCATGCACTCCAGCTTGAGGAAGAATTGTGACTATTCAAGGAGTTCCGCACAACAGTCAAATTCCAAAACTTGAAGTACAAGTAGTATGTTTGGAGAGTCGGCACGACGGTAAATCAACTGATCTATCGTCAAATCAATGTTCGAACACGGCAGAATAAGCCCATGGTTACGGGGTCCTACTCCGGAACGCTCATTGACAGCGGCCATCATGGATTATCATCGCGTTTCAAAGCGCGGTGCTCCGGGCCTCCATACAGAACCTGCGACAAAGCAAGTAGATGAGTACGGGAGAATTTCGCATACGAGGGAGTCTCCTACCAATTGTGGCGTCCTCGTTGATATCAATGCTTCGGCGAGGAGGCTGGGTCTCAGATCCTGAAACAAGGCAGGTAGATGAGTACTACATAATTTTCGAGACGGGTTGAACAATAGTCTCGTACCAATGGCGACGTCCGCGTTGATATCCTGGATGCTGCGACGACGAGGAGGCTGGGTCTCGGAGCCTGAAACAAAGTCGGTGAATGAGCACGAGAGAATTTTTCGAGACCAGGAAGAGTCTCGTACCAATGCCGCCGTCCGCGTTGATATCATGAGGGAGGGGAATGCGTCGGCGGGGAGGCTCGTACTCAGAACCTGAAAAAGGTAGGTAAGTGACCGCGAAAGAATATTGAGTCTCCTACCAATGGTGGCGTCCTCGGTGATATCCCGGGGAACCGCAATGCTTCGGCGAGGAGGCTGGGTCTCAGAGCCTGAAACAAGGCAAGTACTTAGATGAGCAGGAGAAAATCTCCGAGACGAGTTGACTTACCTATGATGACGTCCGCGTTGGTATCCTGAACGCTTCGACGACGAGGAGGCTCGTACTCAGAGCCTGAAAAAAGTAGGTGAATGAGCACGAGAGAATATTGAGTCTCCTACCGATGGTCGCGTCCTCGTTGATATCCCGGGGAACTACAATGCTTCGACGAGGAGGCTGGGTCTCAGAGCCTGAAGCGAAGTAGGTGAATGAGTACAGAATAATTTTCGAGATCAGGAAGAGTCCCCTACCAATGCTGACGTCCGCGTTGATATCATGAGGGAGGGGAATGCTCTGGGCGAGCATCACCATGGAGGCGAAAGTGAGGAAGAGGGTGGAGAGCTGGAAACGCATGGTAGTGTGGATGGGATAGTTTGTTGAATGAGATTATGTTGGACAAGACTCGGAGTCCACCAGCTTTTAAAGGGCAGACAATGCGGTCTGGACTCTTGGCCCCGTAAATTTGGAAATTCGAATGCAGCACCCCTGGTTGCCATTGAACGCTGAATTTGTTTCACCATTCTTTGCGAGTCAGCGCATCAGGGAAGCCTAAAATTGCATTAGCAGTTGCACGGTGATTGAAGTGCTACGAGCGCGGGGTGAGATCACAATTTGTATTTAGAACACCCGAAAGATCATGGTGAGAAGGAAAGTACCAGAGCTCACCATTGAAAGAGGGCGGCTTTGCATACATGATACATTCCTCGGCGAACGCATTTCGGTATCTTGAAAACCCGCCGACCGAATTTGGGCGGAATTGCGACTTCTAATTGAGTTGAAGCCTCATGCCGCCTTCTGAATCGCATGCCCCTTGCCTGGAGCATTCTAGATGGCAATTCAACCAGTATGGTTTGGTCATTTCACTCTTACGCACCAGAACAACGTCCACGAGGTACTGCAGGGTGGCATTGAACCTTGCAAAACGAGGGATTGAAAAAATACGTACGGCGAGGGGCGGCCAGCCCTTGATACATTCAGATAACACTTCCTGAGTCCGAGAGGATGAATGATGATAAATTGCATGGATCCAAGACAGGGACAGCTACCGACTGGCAAAGGTGTACAATCGTCGGCACCGTCGCACCCTGTAACAGTGTCTCGGCGCAGAAATTGAACGGGGAGGAGAGGTCACCGACGGTCGACGACAACGTAGGAAGTCCAAGCCGGACTAAATCAGAACGCCACGGTAGGTCATCTGCGCGTGGGTATGTGGTGGCCCTTTCCCTCTGCAGCCGTCAGTCCCACACGACACTGCATCTCCAGTAATCTATACAAGTAGTCAGCTGAGTCCCGGGAAGCAAGTCAGAATGAATGAAAGCATGGATAGACGTGAGCCCGGCTGGGAAGAACGCAGAAGATTATCTCAGGCGGCGTATTGGCAGGCCGCGTGCCATCGATCCACCAGCGCACCCAAGGGGGACGTGGAGGACGGGAGAGGTTGAGAGAACTTCTCTCAACCTCTCCCGTCTCGAATGAGGCTGCCCTGGAAGCGAATACATGTGCGCAAAAGGGATGCAGTCGAGGGGCGCGGGATGATGTAAGCTCCCGAGAAGGAAGGAGCGACATCCGCCACGGGAAGTAGAGGCGTGAGACGCAGCAAGGAACAGGCGCCATCGATATCCACACAAATGGGAGATATGTAGGAAGAATACGCAGATGAACGAAAACACCGTCGGCGTCAAGTCCATGGGCACGCCAGTAGAATTTAGGAAGCGGACAAAGCAGAAAGCATGGAACGGAGAAAACGGGCGGTCTGCGGCATTATGAGCGTGGTGGGAGCGGTGGCGACACATCACAAAAAAGGCGAGCGCTCAGCGATCGTGTTCGGTGAAGGATCAAGCTGGTCTGATTGACTTCAAGACCAGCGGCGGATTCGTACCCCCGGACACCATTGAAACCGACACCGAGGGAGGGCTGAGAACAGAGAAGTGTAGGGCATGGAAACCTGTGTTCACTGGCAGGACAAGTTCAGGAGTCATTGACTGGCGACTCGTGGCGAGCTCCGGCGAGCAGAAACATTGGACTCAAAAGGACGCACCGAAAGCCCGATTGTATCTCCCCGAATTTCCAGCGGTCTGTGGCAGAGGTTTGTCGAAATCCATGCTCGGTGGCGCCCGAGCTCGGAGGGGTGAGAATCGGCCTGGCGCGGTGGACTTGTGGAGTCGTGGTGATGGTCAAGGACAAGCGGCGTGTGGCATTGTTTGGCAACGCCAGTGCCACGCCTTGCTCTCACCTTCCACCACCGATTGATTCGTCTGTACAGGTCTGTAAACTCCGAACAATCTCTGAAACCATTTCGTTGACTTTCATACAGCTTGATGCTTTGCGTGCAATGCGGTGCCGCCGTGGACGTGACCAGTGCCAAGATCCCACCGACGACCTCGTATTCGATTCGGAACGAGCTGCTGACCAGCAACCTCTGTCCCCTCGAATCAGAAGTGCCTTACATTGAACGGATCATCGAGGACCATCAGCCCCGGGTCAATGCGTTAAACGCACAGATCGACATCCTACAGACAGCACTAGCGAGATTTGTTCGCGAGCGAAACGGTCTCGTCTCTCGGGCCGAGCGGTATCGCGCGGTCCTTGCCCCCATACGCCGCCTTCCGCCGGAACTTGTCGCCGAGATTCTCAAATTGGTTCCCTTCACTCGGGGAATCGCATACAAGACGATAGAACAGCCTCCGTGGACGCTGGGTCATATCTGCAGGTCATGGAGAGAAACGCTCCTGCAGTGTCCCTTACTGTGGCGGAGATTCACCTTCACAGCGTCCCCCGCCGCATTTCCGCCAGACATGATTGAAACCCAACTCCTACGTGCAGCACATAGCCCGCTTGCCATTGATTTCGAGTGGGACAAATTTACGTGGACATCAGACGACCGAGCGGGTGTTCTCTGGAACCCGTTACTTCTCCATTCTTCTCGTTGGCAGTCCCTGCGCATCCGGTGCCACGATCAAACCACCTCAGATATCATCCTCCAGCTTCTCGAGGTGATCAAGGGTCGTATTCCGCAGCTGGAAAAGGTCGAATTCTGCGTGAAACGCAGGGTTCGACCTGCGTCTACCAAGGAATGGGACATGTTCTCTATCGCTCCACAGCTATCCGAGTTCCTCACCACCGAGGCTCTTTGGGACGGATATTCACCGCATTTTTCCATTCCCTGGACGCAGATCCGCCGCTACCGTGGGGTCTACTCATCCACCCACCAACTCGACATTCTACGCAAGGCTCCAAATCTGGTCGATTGCAGTATCGGCTTCGATGTCACGCTCGCCACCCACGGCGACGTCATGCTCGTCCTCCCGCCACTCCGTCGTCTCCTTGTAGAAGGGACAAGTATTTTGGATCACCTCACGGCGCCATCCCTTGAGCTTCTTGTGGTTCGAGGCGCAGGACCCAACCTCCTCTCATGCATCCAACGCTCCTCCTGCAATTTGACGACCCTCGGCATTACACGCAACTCATCCTTTTCCGGCCTCATCGAGCTCCTCAAGTCCTGTCCCCTTCTCACGCACCTCTTTCTGAGCAGCGGGGACGTAGTGTCCTCTGCTGAAGCCGTGTTCATGGAGCCCCTCTTCACAGGGCTGCACGTATCCGACTCCGCATCCGACACATCCACTAGCATTACTATATGCCCCAACATCGAATATTTCGGATTCCTCTGGGTGGATGACTCCGCCTTCCCCGCAGAAGAATCATTCTTCCGGATGATTCACTCTCGCTGCGGTCCCAGTCCATCTCAGCGCCTGCGCTCCATTCGCCTGTTGACCACCTTCAACCGGGGTCAACTTGTTTCGCAGACGTTCAGGGATGAAATGCGACGTTTGGAGAGGGAGGGACGACTGGATGTCGACTACTTTGATGAGGAGGAAGCTGACGCTTGTCTGGCCCAGCTGTAATGTATACGTATAATTTCGACATTCTATTCGCACGTCTTTGGTTCATCTTGAAATAGAGCCCGAGGACACACTGAAATATTGAACGAATAAAGATCTATGCAAGTGCAGACAAAAGCACCGACGGTTCACACGGAGTACAAAGGTGGATGAGAGGCTCCAGGAAAGCAGCTGGTGAGACACCGAAGTCAAGCACGATTCAAGGCGTGGAGCCGTCCCTATTTCTGATTTTTCCCTCTCCTACTTGCTACTTGAAGAGGGCGACAGCTCTCTTTGTTTCTGCAAGAATCTTTGACCGCAGGACAATGGGATTCCGACCTCGAGGATAAACATTGTCATGGTTCGAGACAAAGCCGATTACAAGTACGTAATCTCTCCGTGCCACTCTCTCTCTCTCTCTTACTCTCTCCTCCGATCTTTCGCAGTAGGCAACAACACTCTGACCACTACTTGATCTCATTTTTACAACTCGAGTTGAACTCGAGTATCGTGCAGGAGACTGCCAGCAGTTTTAGCTTGTAACTGCGTCATGCCACCGACAAACGAGTCGTTGCATAATCTCTTCACGACCAACGTGCCACCACTGGACTCTGAAGCAATCTCTGTGAAACGGCTTCTCACAGAGAACGAAAATCGCGTCGCTGCCTTGGATGCTCAAATCGACGAGCTTGCCGCGACGTTGTACACACTCTTTCGAAGAACGTAGAGATCTCGTCGCTCGTGCGGAGCAGTACAAGGCGGTCCTCGCTCCCATGCGCCGCCTACCCCCGGAGTTGCTCTGCGAGATATTTGCATTCGTGCCTCCTTGCACCCGCCGCATCAAATACGAAACGGTCGAAAGCCCGCCTTGGAGACTGGGTCAAATCTGTCGGGCATGGAGGGAAGTAGCCCTCGGGTACACATCCCTCTGGAAGTCCTTCACAATTATCCAGGAGTATGCATCCCCGCTACAATTTTCACGAGACATGCTCGAGACCCAACTTGTCTGTGCGGGCAATGCACCGCTTCACATCGCCATTGACTGGCCCCACGTGGAAGTGAAGGCGACGCCTTGAACTGCATGTGGGACTTGTTCCTGCCGCTTTGCCATCGCTGGGCGTCGCTGCGTATCCATTCTCTCCCCTGGGTAGGCGGATGGGCCGACGAGCACCCCGGTACAGCGGTCGCGGAGTTCATTCTCCAAACCCTACAGTCGGCGAAAGGCAACCTACCCCAGCTGGAACGAATCGAGCTCCTTATTGATTGCGGCGAAGATCCATGGGAGCAGCAATGGGACGTGTTTTCCGTCGCACCGCGACTGCGCGAGGTTATTCTCACCGGCCGTCTTTTCGGTGAATTTTCACCTCAACTTTCCATTCCTTGGAACCAAATTACTCGCTACCGCGGATGTTTCCTCCCCGTGCAGCATTTCATTAACTTGCAAACCGCGTCGAACCTCGTGGACTGCAGCCTCGGTTTGACCACTTCCGACAATGACACCCTTGGAACTGTCAGCGTCGAGCTCCCCCTGCTCCGCCGACTTTTTGTGGATACGAGGCGGCTCCTGGCGTATCACTGCGCCGGCGCTGAAAGATCTCATGGTCGACAATTTCGAATCAGACGATTCTCCACCGGGCACGATTGCAGATTTCGTCCGCCGGTCTTGTTGTCAATTAGAGAGTCTAATGTTGACGCGAGTCCCTCCCGAAGCGCTTGTCCCATTGCTCATAGTGACCCCTTCGCTCGAGCGGCTGATCTTGGAGCGGTTCAGGCCGGAACACGCCGCCGGCATCTACACCTTCTTCGCAACTATGGACGCCAATCCACACATCTGTGCTAATCTCAGCTTGATTGTGCTGAGATGGCCTTGGGAACTCGATCCGGATTGGGCGACCCCTTTCTGTCGCATGATTCACTCCCGCAATAATGTTCAACAGGAGCGTGTTTGTCGCGTCGTTCTTTTCTGCGAGTGTGATCATCCCAGTGCGGAGCTCACGGCTGGGGTTCTGCATTTGCAGAGTCAGGGTGTGGATATCAAATTTGGTAATCCCATACCAGGCCATGATTTTCTCGAGGGTTTGCGACCGTGAGCGAATGATGGAGCTCCAAAGCCGGGCGCCCAGCTTATGTCGTTCACCGACGGACTATGCCAACGGCGTGTGATGCTCGTCTCGTTCACTTCAGGTTGCTCTCCAATATTATTTTCTGGGAAATACGTGGTTCAGCAAAAAATATGATGAGAGTGAGCGTTGCAATTTCTCCCTTTGCTTGACGCTCCCCCATTCGAAATTCATGTTGCGGCCTGGTCGCGTCTAAATAATCTATATAACTCGTTCGAATCTCTGAGTTTGCCTTGAAATTGTATGCCTCGCCGAGTCCTGTCTTGAGAGCTTGAGCTTGGGTCGTGTTTTTTTGCTCACCATACTTACTACTCCAAGGTATTGTCAAGCCGGGACTCGGGTCGCCGATACAAAATCTGTATACATTTATTTTGTGGCATTCCACAAGGGATGCCCCTACCTTTCATATACCAGACGCGCTATCCAAATTGTGTTCTGAGGGACGCGTATCCCACGTGGTCGTGTACCCGGTGATCCGAATTGTTGACGCTTGCTGTTTACGTCATTCTGCCTTCCCGTCGTCGAGGACCTTCGAGGACTGGTGGTCCTCCTCAGCTCCGGGCCGTCCAAGATGTCGCTGCTTCCCGCTGCTCCCTAGATTCATACATAGTCTTGCCCACTTGAGATGCATGGAGTAGTACGTCGCCTCACCACCATATGTATCCATTTCTGACTACAGCACTAAGCTTCCTGGCTCTCTACTCGCCGGGGCCCATTAGCGCGACCTGACAGCTGACGATGGAGCACTACAATGTCATCTGGTGTCGACCTTGACGGCTGAGCGCCCATCCTCCACTTAACGATGCGACACGTCCTCACTCAAATTTCAATGCGGCTGCGTCAACTCGGTGTGTACGGACGTGGTTTGCGGGAACCAAGTGCCTCTCTGGGTCCTTTCCAAGCCCCAAAGGACTGCACGCCCAAGCCGTGCCTCTGAGCGTGAATTTCGGGTGTGTAGGCAGATATCGGTGTTGTCAATGAACAAGCGCGATCATGTGTGTCCCATTTTTCTTTGACGACCAGAAACTCACTGCTCGCCAGCAAGCCAGACGGTGACTACACCGTCTGGTCAGTTATAATAATCCGCAGCCCTGGCTGTCCGTATGCAGATCCGCATCTGCACCATTCGTGCTCTGTCTGTCTCCCGCGGCGCACATCCCTATGATATTACGCCCGCCAGCAACGGCATCCTAGCGCTGGGACGGCGACGAAGGAGCGGGCCGCGGGACGTGCGTGTGGAGAGCAGAACCACACGACGAGTGGGAACGGATCTATACGGGGTCTGCACCGAGCGAGCGACGACGGGTCGCTGCATATCTTCAAGGTATGTACCCACTTCTTCCCTCCATCCCTCCCTCCATCCTCCGACGCGTAAACCGCCGGCAAGAGGCTCGCCCCCTGGGACTCCCCAGCCGCGTCTGCCAGCGCATCCATACATCCTCTGTCACACTTTTTGAATTGCGCGCTAACATCTTCTACCTCAGATTTCCATAACAGGCTGCCAGCGGACACTTCTCGTTCACCTATGGTCACTTCGGCACCTACAGCCCTCGACACACAACTTCCCCTGCCCCGTTTGGCTTCCAATAGGGATGTCGATGGCGACGCACCTCCACACATGCGCAGCCTCTTCTTCAAGACACCGCGTCTGCGGCGGTACACGACCAGGCGGGGTCGTGGTGCAGTATCGTCGCCGGCCACTCTTAAAGAGTAACGGGCGAGCGCCGGCGGTGGTTAGATGCTGAAGGCAGGCAGGCAAACGGCGCTCATTGAATAAGCGCTGGTGAGCGCTAAATCGCCAGCAGTGGCGGGCACGCGGTGGGCAGGTGCAGCGAGCCAAGGCAGTGGGGAGCTGGGACTCCATGGGCGTCGGTACGCTCTCCCTCGGCGATGCCATGGACTTCTCGACTACAATTACTCTGCACTTCCACCCGGGATAGAGCTTATCCTTGAAGACACCGCATCAAGAACTGCACCACAGCTGCGGCACACCACTACGTCCACCCCATTTGCTCTGCGTCTACGGACCTCCTCCCCACCGTTCCCATCGGCATCTACCCTCTGGGTCAATGCCATGTGCCGTCGCGATGCTGTCTTAGCGTGCTCTGGGCTCGCGGACGTTTACGTCCTTCACCGTGGTCAAGCAGGGAATGCTCGGCTGCGACCCAGTCTTCGTCGAGCAGCGCGTGGACTTCTGCTGGGTGTGTTTCCCTTCTTCTTTCCTTTTCGGGACTTCTGTGCTTATCGCCGCTTGCAGCTCGAAGAAGGTGATTATGTCGTCCAGCGGCCTGTCAACATCATACGATGCACTCGACCACGAGGACACCGTCGACAAGGAGTCGAGGAAGTCGCTCTGTGTGCTCTCCCTCAGCGACATCGCCGGCATCCTCCCCGACTACCGATCGTCTGCCGGCTCCAGGGCGGGCATGTGGAGATTGGGGT
Source organism: Roridomyces roridus (assembly GCA_029378245.1). Taxonomy (NCBI): domain Eukaryota; kingdom Fungi; phylum Basidiomycota; class Agaricomycetes; order Agaricales; family Mycenaceae; genus Roridomyces; species Roridomyces roridus. The sequence goes on from JARKIF010000061.1 coordinate 140,375, forward strand.
CTCCTCGCTGCACCGACCGCATGTCGACGTACATCGCCCCGCCAGTACCTACACATAGTGAGCGGCACGAGTATACACTCGCGAGTATGAGTACTCGCAGAAGTTGGGAAAACCATACTCGCACTCGCACGAGTATTGATGGCGAGTATTCATGTATTAGTAAGCAACTTTCGCGAGTATTCGTGAGTCGCAAGTAGTTGCACTCAACGAGTTGGAATACTCGCGAGTTGCAAATTATTTGTGAGTTATTCATGAGTATCATATATTTCAGTTACCAAACTGACCATCACAGTGGAATGGACTGATTGCTCACCCAGTTGGTTGCAGAGTTTCGTTACTGTTCCTCCTGATGAACAGGTAGTGACTGATAGGTAAATTGAATTCTGTACAGGAATAGACATACATTACGGAGTGATTGCCACATGCCGGCATGCCGAGTGATGCCGAGTGATGCCGAGTGATGCCGAGTGATGCCGGTGATCAAATTGCCATCTGGGTCTGTTCCGTGAGCTTACGGTAGCCAGGCGAATATTCGCGAGTACCAAGGTTTTTGGAAACCAATACTCGCACTCGCACGAGTAGCACAGCCACCACCCACTCGCGAGTATGAATACTCGTACTCACGAGTGAAATGCCGCGAGTATTCGCAGCACTCGATACTCGTGCCGCTCCCTACCTACGCACAACTCCACCTGCCGCCGCACCAAATATCTATGACACCCGTTCCTGGTCTCACACCACGTCTCCCTTCTCCGCCTCATTCGCGCTATGCTACATCAAGCTCGGACAGACTGACCATGACATGGATGTGTGCCATTGTATGCCATGGTCGTGTCCAAGCCGTGTCCAGGCCAGTAGACCGAGATCCAGCCCAGCGGACCGATTGAAACTTGTACGCCGCGCCTGACGGCTGTCTTCACCCTCTGCAAACATCCATCTGCCCCTTGTCTACGCTAGTAGTCCTACCCGCAGGCAGCCCCCATGCCCATGGGGAATTACACACCTTGTCTGTACGTCGAGGCGGAGCGCAGTGTATGCTACATCAAGTACCATCCGCTATAACTTGATACGGTTCCGTTGATTGTATCTTGTACATAGCGCCGGCTGTTGTGGAAGAGGATTGAATGACAGGAAACCTACTCAAGGCCACACAGCGGCCATCCAAGCTTATTCCGAGCGGCGGGTGAATTCTGAATTCAGATGTGAGTTGTCTACCTACACACTGCTTGTTCTTTCCCGAGGGTGATTGACTCAATGAGTGAGGATTTAATATTGAATTGAGGCTGGGGCTGTGGGTTTATTCACGGACGGAAACTTGACGGAAACCGGCTATCTTCGAAGTATAAAAACTATCAACAGATAGCGGGTTTTATCCCTTGATTCTGCCTTTGCCAGCACCACATACTCCCAACCATGTCGATGACACTCTACGACTTTATGTTCGAGGAAAGCTCGACGCTGGGCCGACCTTGGTTTGTTGATGCAGCCACGGGACGGACCATCTCTGGATTGGCGGTGAAAGCCCGGACAGACGCGCTGGCACTGGGATTAAGCGGTACACTTGGGCTGGGCGGTTTTACCAGCACGCGGGACGCCCATCGTGAGTGCGGGATTCGCGACGTCGTGGCTGTTGTGTCGCCGAATACGGTGGATTTCGGTGTCGTCGTGTGGGCGGCGCATAAGCTCGGATGTACTGTAGCGTCGATCGGTGGAGGCAGTACTGCTGATGAGCTCAAGTGAGCTTTTTTTCGCCTACTCAGGAGGCTAGGGCTCACGAGACACCCATAGACATCAATTCCTGTTAACCGGGACATGGACCATCTTCGTGTCGGAAAAATCCAGCCCTGATTAGATAGGTATGTAAGCGAATACAAGATGTTGTAATACCATAATAATTTTGCGGCTTCTGTCACATCACTTTAGGATTACAACCGCTCACAATCCGATGGGTGGATTACAACAGATCACAGCCTTGTAACCCATAGGACATTTGCAATCCATTGTAACGGGCTCTATTCGGGGCAATGAAAAAAATACATTCGGGCCGGCACAGGAGTGCCGACCTATCACTGTCTACGTACAAACATCGCATATTCAACGCCACGCTCCACTCCTACCGCCAGTGGAGCGCGACGCTGCTCGCACAGGCTGCCACGGTGACAAAAGAGAAGGGGATTGACGACGTGGGGGAGAAGTGGATCGACGGCGATGAGGAGACAAGGATCGGCGCGGATGTGGTGACGTCCTCGACCCTTGAGACAGTTGCGAACGACCCGGTGAGGGTTGACGCGATGACTATTCGAGAGAATGAGTACAGATAAGGAGCAACACATAGGACATACCGGAGGAGGCGAGCGGCGCTGAGCATTCGAAGGACCCTGTGTCGGTTGACGAGAGGTCTATAATAATACAAGGGAATGAGTACAAATGAGCAGCAACAGATAGGGCATACCGGAGAAGGCGACCGGCGCTGAGCATTCTGAAAGATAGCCCGAGCTTCCTCAAGATCCTCGTTCTCGGCATCCCGATCACCATCGAGGTCGTCTTCGTCTCCATCGGTGCCGTCCGGAAAGAACTTGTCATTCCAGTAGCGGAGGAGCTCCTCCGCCCACACAGCTCCCTCCCGCAGGCCATCGACAAGAAATTCGAGGTATTCGGAGTGGCGCTTGCGATAGTTGATGCGCGTGGTGTCACCCCGTTCCTGGAGATGCACGTCAGGGGAGTGAAGCCAGATGGCCTGGAGGCAGTGGTCAGAAAGTCGGCGACAACAAAAGACATAAATACCAAAACGGCACAGCTGACGATGACGCCGGCAGTAACGCCCTTGATGTGATACATTTTCTCGAAGCACTTGGCCCGCGGAAGCCGGGCAGCTCATATAGTAGCTATAACGCGATAAGGGTGGGTTATATCCCGGGGGCTTATTGCGATATCGCTGGGCAGTTGGCCACCATCACCACGGTTGTTCTGCGGGAGCTCGGCACGGTTGTTGGGCGATTTCTGATGCCGTGGACAGCCGTTTTGGTGCAGCCGCAAGCTGTCGGAGTTTCAAAAAATGCTCAAGCGATCACAAAGCCCGAAATTCGCCAAAAAAGAATATTCGAATTGCCGGCAGGCTCGGCATCTGTACAATACAAAAATATACACCAAAAAGATTGTGCCCCGCTCGCCGTGCACGCTCGCCAGTCGCTCCCCGACGTTCCTGATCGACAGTCCCTATATCCCACCTACGCCTCCCGCCCACCGCTGCCTCAGCATTAGCAGGCGCGCCCTCCACGCCTTCCATCATATCGTTTCCCACGCTGCTCCCACGCTCCTGCTCCTGCTCGATACCGGTATTGCTGCTGCTGGGTGCCGCCGCAACATCTTCGGCAAGCAGTGCTGCCAGGCCCCTGCGCTTGGCGGGGCGTGTCCTGCCCTCCCAGTATTCGGGCGGCCTTAGCGGGGTGATCTTGGTGCGGGCTCTCTGCGACAGCGCTGGTAGGATCGTATCGGGGTCGGGCTCTTCTTCAACCTCGTCTGGCTCAGCGTCTGCGTAAGAACGCGCCTGCTTCCTCTGCTCCAGAGTCCACAGCACGTCGCGTACCGCGCGTTCCCACTCCAGCCGCTCCGCATCCGTCTCGACGCTTGCCTCCCACCACTTCAAGCAGTACAGGACGCTCAGGAGCCCGTTGATCCCAGGCTTCTCGAGCTCCGTCCAGGATCCGCTGCCCGACTGGACCAGCACACCCTCTTTCACCCTCCACTGCGGGTTTAAGAGGCCCCACCACGCCCAGAACTCCATCGGGAACGTCGCGATGTCCACCGGTTCTGGCTCTGTTTTGCGACCGCGGCTGACCCAGTAGTGCACCTCCCCCGGTCGTTTCGTCGTTGGCCAGGGTTTCGGCGCCTTTTCACCCTGCGTCCTGTCAGTTTACTGCCGTAATCACGGGAAAAAGAAAGAACTTACCGCCTTGAGGGCAGGCACTTGCGCCTCGTACTCACACCAAACCTCCACCATCTTCCTCCAATTCTCGCCCTTCCCGTCCGCATCTTCCAGCAGTGCGTCCTTCCACTCTATCGCCCAGTTGTTCTTAACGCGCAATGCCGAGCGCGTTTGTGGTCGGGGCTTTGGGCGGGCTGTAGCCACAGGCGCCACCACCTTCTCGTCCTCGCTCTCGCTCGACTCCATCTCCTTCCCACTGTCCCAAACATCTTCCTCCTCCTCGTTGTCCCCACGCTGTTACGTCCCGTTCCATTCTCACCACCTCCGGACCAATTTTGACCCAACTCCGGTTCCGGCTCCAACAATCCCGGATCAATCTTGACCGGACTCCGGTCCTCGTTCGGACTTTTGCCCTTCCTCAATTTGTTACGTCCCGTTCCAACTTCATCCAAACTCCGGACTCCGGTTCCTTTGACCGGAGTTCCGGTTCCTTTGACCCAACTCCGGATCCATCCCATCTGTCAGGCCGAGTCCTGCTTCTCGGACTACACCGGGTATTTTGGTTAATCACATGAAAAAGGAACCTTGACAGGATATTCATCTGACATGCTCTAGAGTGACATCCACTTGATCACTCCGTGCGGGCTTAATCACCTTATATCCACTTAGCCGGTTATGTCCGTTCTCAAGTCTATTTTAGTGTCTTGACAAATATCTCTCACACTTAGTATATAAGACTTTCCTTTTGTACTCGGTACGGCAGTTGGAATATTAACGTTCCTGGTCTATTCGACCTTGGCTGCTCCGAGCCCTCCTCTCCTCCTTTATCGCCTTGTCCGGATTGCTTCCCTTGGAAGTAGCGTAGGGAACCCGGTCACCCTGGGTCTTTGTGGTGTCACCGGTTGGACTCCATCTCCCTCCTCCGACTTTTCGTCCCTCTCCGGAGTCCTTCGTCCCGGAGTTCCGGTCATTCTTACTCCGGTCGTCCTTATCCGGGATTCCAGTCAGCCTCGGATCCGGCACCTAACACACGCGCTGTCTGTTTCTTCTTCCTGCCCTTGCCCTTCTTCGCGCGCTTACGCTTCGTCCCGTTGCCCTCCTCCTCCGCAGCCCGTTTCGGCGGCCTCATCCCGACAAACGCCGCCGTCGTCACAAGACCCATGTCCCGATTCCGCACGCGATTGTTGGCGGCATTGATCTCACGCTGCAAGTCGTCCCGACCCATCCGCTGGAGCATCCGTACGCGGATATTCCGCTGGGGCAGCTCCAGCGCGAGCAACTCCGCTCGCAACGCCGGAGACATGTGCGAGAGTCCCCACGTTTTGAGCGTCTCGGGGATAGCTGCAGGAGTGGGTACGGCAGCAGTCGATACGGCAGGAGTGGATACGGCTACAGCAGGAGTGGATACGGCTACGGCAGGAGTGGATACGGCTACAGCAGGAGTGGATACGGCTACGGCAGGTGTGGATATGGCTACGGCAGGAGTGGGTACGGGAGGAATGGGTACGGCAGGAGTGAGTACAGCAGGAGTGGGGACAGCTGAAGCTGAGGACGACGAAAGCACGCCCGACATGATCAGACGATTGTCATCGTCGTCATCGTCCAGTGGCGGGAGGTCAACGAGGCCATTCTCCATGGAAGGCTCGGGTGTAATCTGGATGAGGTCCTCGTTGAGGAGGTGGACGGGAGGAGCTGCGACGCCTCCTGCGTTTCCCGCGGGAGATTGGGTGGCAGCTTTTTTCGCGGCAGGTTTTTTGGCGGGAGCTTTGGACGTCGTCGAGCTCGAGCCGTGTGTCGCAGCAGTACCGGTCGTCATAGCAGCAGCGCGAGCAGGCGGGCAGAAAGCGTTCACCGCCTCAGCCACCGACGCATTCGAGATATTCTTTCCCGCCTCTAAAATTTAATCAGTCCAAGATCATTGACGGCCGGAAAATTGCACTTACCCACTTCCACCTGCAATACAAACTTCAAAAACCTCGTCAGGACCTCGCGGTAGTCGTCCGTGTTCCAGTCGACCCAGCTCTCGCCGTTTACGTCACCTAAATTGACGCTTCAAGCCAGTCAGCTTCACGCCAACGGAGAATAGAAGGATGAAACTTACCTCGCAACGTCAAAGTTGCCGCCTTCTCCCACCCTTGCCGCCAAGACGTTGAAGGTATAACCCGTGTAGGCTTTGAGACCACCAAGGAGAGGACCGAGGACGGCGGCCATGGTGTTACGACATTCCTGCTGGACGTCGGGGTCGACGCTGGGAAGACCTTCGACAGCCTCCTCGTACTCTTTGAGAGCAATCTCGTGCTCCTTGTCGCGCTGCTCCCTCAACGCCGCCTGGTCCTCCTGCGACAGCTCAGCGAGCATCTTGGTCGCGAGCGCCACCTGTAGAGCCAGACGCTGTTCCTTCGGCGGGGTCGGGTGCTCTTTTTTGAAGCGTTTCTCGAATGCTTTCTTGTACTTTTCGTGCTGCATCAAATACTGGGCTTCGGACGCGCGTCTGGGAGAAGACGACTCTTGGATGGCGCGGAGGCGGGAGAGCCAGGGGAAGAAGGGGTTGCTGCGAATGGACGTCGACGTGGGTCTTTGTCGGTTGAACCAGCCTTTAATTTTCTGTGCGTAGTTACTTAGTTCCCGCGTGCCATGTGAAACGAAGACGAAGACGGCGTACCTTTTTCAATTGACGCTGCTTGTCCCCCTTTGCATCCAGATCCTTCTCGGACATGTCCTCGTCCTTCTCCTCCACAGGCTCTGCATCGGGATCAGGCTCCTCATTGAGCTCCAGCCGCCAAGGGAACTTTTTCCACCACTGAGCAAAGAACGTCCTCCAGAAGTCTTCCAGCGCGCTCTGGTTGCCCGAGCCCTTCCCAGAACCCTTTCTCGCCTCCGACGCAGTCATGTACACAGGCCACTGCTCCTTCATGAACTCGAAGCGCTGCCCTTGAAAGTGGCAAGCGTTGCCTCGTTTTTTGCCCTTGGCCTTCCCCTTGACAGGCTCTTCGTCATCGCTTTCGGAGCCATTGCTGTCGTCGTTGTCCACGGGCGCAGGCTTGGGGTCGTTAGGGGGTGTCGACGTTGACGCGGTGCCTTTCTTCTTTTTCGTGCCAGCCATCAGGACGCAAGCCAAGGGGCCATCTGTCAGCTGAGATCAGAAATTGACCCTGGGCAGTATGTTGGTGTTTGGCAGTGACATTGATCGCTCCAACGCCATCACGTGTAGGCGTGTCCTTGATAATTGATGAACGCAACGCGGTATCGGATGCGGTAGGCACTCAAAGTATATGTCAGTGCGGCCACGAGGAGTGGATATAGGCTTTGAGGGTCTCCTGCATTGTGTCTAGTATAGCCCCCTCCTTCCCCCCCTCATGCCTGCCGCTGGCAGAGTGGTAGGCACGTCGGAATGTCAGCGAATTCAGGTGGATGGCATCACATTCACTACTCCGGACAGGTATCGCATGGAGAACTTGATTCCCGACAGCGATGACATATTTGGGACTCCACAACGAGGATCCCAGTACGGTATTGATGCGCCCCGCGGGAGTCTGAGCCCCGAGAAGCGTTCACGAGAAAGATCTGGAACCGAATCCACGACTGATTCTGATTCCCATACAGCCAAGCAAAGTAGAATTAACGTGTAAATATTGCATTCAATAGCCACAAAATATCTGGTCAAAAAAGAGAGTCCCGCTGGGTCAGAATGGGACGCGTCTTGAGTGTCTGCATTGATGTCGCGTGTTGGCGTGATGGCATTTGAGCGATCAACGTCATTGCCAAACATGAGCATACTGCCCAGGGTTGATTTCTGATCTCAGCTGACAGATGACCCCTTGACGCAAGCAGAGTGAATGAGTTCCTAATCGAGGTGTCGTTGCTTATTTGCTCAGATCCGACGATTTCCCTGCAAACAATATTTTCATTCCATAGTCGTATATACAGCTAGCTAGAATACAGTAGGGGGCTTAGGCCCAGTCCAAAAGAGTGCAGGAGCCAAGAAAAAGACGGAATACAAAGAGCAAACTCGAAACGCGCGCATCATGAGTCCATAGCAATCAAGAGTATAAGATATACACCACACCACCCCCGCCGCTCAAGCCACCTACGCATCCATATCCTCCCCCAGCATCCACGCCTGCAGCCGCTCGAGGTTCGCCGACACCATGATCCCGCCAGGATTCAGGCCTAGCACCTGAGCATGTCAGGATATCGCGTTAAGTTGTGGCCGAGGTCCACAGGTCTATCGCGCTATTTCTGGGCCGCCCCAAATGAGGGTGCTTTTGATTTTTTAGCTGTTTCTCGGCGCTGGCGGCATCGTGTCGTTGTCTGATGAGAACGGCTTGCCATTCTGGCCGCTTTTCATCACTTCCTGAATACACGGCTTGCTCGGCATCGACACTGTGCAACAATAAAATCGAATAATTGCCATTATGTACATACAGAACTACGAGTGCCAAATTACGCGCACTGCCATCATCACCTGCTAGCTGTTGCCCGCCCTTCCCGCTTGCTGTTGCCCGCCCTTCCCGCTCGTTGTTGCCCGCCCTTCCCGCTCGCTGCCTCCCGCCCCCGCGTGCTCCTCGCACCCCGCCCTTGCGCTCATTATTCGCTGCCCCTCCGATGCTCGTTGCCCATCAAAATGCTTGCCGCCCTGCGCTGCGCGTGCCCCATGCTGCTCCTGCGCGCGCTCCTCGCTCCTCACCACTGCACTACTCGCTGCTTGCACTTCGTCCTCCCCAAATCTGCGCTCTCTGCATCACTGCGCCGCGCTCGCTCGATTCACACCATCAACGCATCCACCTTTGCTATCCCCGCGTCCACTCCCTCAGCAACGGCGCTCCTCCATCTCCTCGGTCTTGGATTCACCGACGCCGCACTGCTGGCTGCAAAGAGGGAGCCAGAGCGGAGGGTGTGCGAGAGGTATGTATCGGAATTGTGGGTTGGTCGATCCCGGTACATTGTCGGGTAGGGCGCCAGGCTCAATGTGCACGTTTGAGCACGCATTGACAAGCGGGAAAGAGGGGCGAAGGTGTGGGAGCGCTGGATATCTCGTGAGATAGCACGAGAGTTGTGCTCGTCGGGCGTGGATTGTCGAAATCGGCAGGTTTCCGAGCGGGCTCGGGCATCGGTGGTTCCTGGGGCATGGGGAAGCGGAAGAGCACCAACACCGTGTTTATCTAGGGACACTGGAAGAGCGGCCGTCGGAGGGCCAGTTTGGCCGTTAATCTGGCCCGGTCGCGTTTGCAGCATTCGGATGGGCAACAGCGTGGAGAATTCGCGATGTCCAGAGATTGGTGTACGAGGATTGAGCGTGACGACAGAAGGCATTTGTGAGTAAAAGCGCGGCCAACTGAGAGAGAAGAGACAAGTAAGCAGAGTTCCGAGGAAGAGGAAAAAAATGGAGTGAGAAAATATTGCCAGACGCAGCTTGGGAGTGCCAAGGGATCACTCTCTTGCCGGCGGTTTACAGGGTGCGGAGTAGGGGAGGGAAAGGGAAAGGGAAGGAAGGAAGGATACAAGTACGCACGGTGAATGTAGTTTGCAAAACGATGGCTCGAAGCAGTGAGCAGCGATGTGGCACCTGTAAGACGTCAGAAACAGCCAGGAACAGCGATGGAGGGGAGGGGAGGGAGTTGGGGATGGGGGCCCTGCTCTGTGGTGGGAATCGGGCCCATGGGACTGGGGTGGGGTGGAGGGATTTGGTGCGCAAAAATGGCACGCACAGTGGGTAGCTTTAAGGCGCGAAAACTGCGCGCTTTTGCGAACGGTGCATTCAGGGTGTAAGGGGAAGCAGAGCCGAGGCAAAACGAGGCGGTCTGATGACCGTGAGGGCGAGATTGGGGCCGTATAGGTCAGCGACGCACCTGCGGCATGCCACGTCACGTCATCCACCGCTTGTTCCACCCTCCGAGGCGTCCCAGAACTTGGGTGGGTCGATTCCAATGGTAGAGGATGCAATTTGAGCCAGCCGGACGTGACGGATGCGCGACGATGCGGAGATGGTTGTGGTATGACGGAGAAAACACGGGGTCACATGACACATCCACAATGCAAGATGTCGATGCTCGCGCGCGTTTTACGGCGTCGGCTGATGTTTTTGAGTCTATTGCACTGTAAATTAGATGTTCAGGATGTTTATATATACTATGCGCACTTCCTTCGGTGCACAAGGCCCGGGAGAGCGACTGGAACTCTGTTTGAATGCAAAAACTCCAATATCTTCAATGTCACGGTTTTATGCATGTGAACCCGCGCCGAGGCCGCGAAATAACTTGGTCAAGAGTGAATCAGTATTCTCACTGCCTTGGAAGCGACCGAGTGCTCAGATTTGAAGACCCAAGGGTCAAGACAAAGCTGAATCACCCTTTGTCGTGAAAGTCTGCTCCTCGGCAGCAAACCATCTCGACCACGGCAAATACATATGAAGGAATGACAGAGGACAATTTCCTCGAAAGAAAGTAGGCCGCAGCTCTCTTCCGGCCCGAGACGAATAGATGTAGATACCTCACTGAGTTTGGGAGACTGTCAGGTGGCCATGGATTTCACAAATGCTTCGAGACGCCGGACATTTTTCTGGGGGCGAGTTTGTACTGTCAAAGCAACGGTTCAGAGGTACCAATTTCATTTGAGACGACGTTGGATGATGTTGAGACAGGGAGGTGGAAGAGCCAGAGCGGTGATTCAGTCTGAATACTCAATATGGATCTGGCTTGCAATGTCAGTTCCCGACAGAAACTAAATGATGATTTAAATCGTACCGGTTTCCACTCTCATTCGTTTGTCCCAGATTCTTTTGAGTGGATGCATGGATATGCCAGCTACCCAGAAAAAAAATCCCAGCTCTCTAGCTTCCCAGTAAATTTCAGAAAAAATGAAAAGTCTCGCCAGAGCACCTTACCTCGAAAATCTCTGAAACGGTGTCTAATGGACCTGTATTTTACCTCCCGAAGTTTGGGAGGCAGTGAACAAGTGGAAGTGCTGGGACTTCCAAATGTTCCCGAATTAAATGAAGTGGATATCCGATTGGGGACGCGCATCGAGTATCTGTACTCAGGACACTAACATGACAAGATGAAGAGGAGAAAGACATGAATTGAGAAGTATTACTACTACAAAACGAGCCGTAGTAATACAGAACGAGAAAGGGGAAGGCACGAGAGCGCTCGGCCGCGTTCTCGACGTCACCGGGCTTGACATCCGTGCGCACATTGCCCTGTGCTCTTCATCACCCCAGCGCCGAGCTCGACCTCCAACAACTGCTAGCGTGCTCGACGTCCGCAGACAAACGAGATTGCCATGCTCGCCGCCGCGTGCTATGCAGACGGCGCAGCGCCCGTCGTCTTCGCATGGAACGAAACGGTGTGATCGACAGCTAACTGCAAGCACCAGGTTTTTGGCTCCAGCTGCGCGGTTATCATACCAGCGCTCGACGTGCCCACGCTCGATGTATTGGCACTCGACATCCTCCCCGTGTTCGACATCCCCGCGTTCGAAATCTCCGACAAGCACCCAACGCCCCGGTGCTGCCGGCTAGGATTTCCATCGTAACGTGTCCGGAGGTGAGATGGTATGGATGAGATCGGGGTGGGAAGGGAGACGAAACGAGACAAATCGATAGATGAATGTGCCGCGATCAGTATCATTATGAGCTGCTTTCGTGGTACAAAAAAACCAGCGCGACGCACTTGCCGGATTCCAAGTCCCCCGATAGTGAGCGCTTGAGCCCACACGCTGCTGAGACCCATCAGGCACCATTAGATGTGGCAAGCTTGCTGGTGCGATTCGAGAGTCCAGAGACAGAGGAAGACATGGGCAAGGAGGAGACGAGTGAAGAACAAGGCCGGAGCGCTGAGGAAGTGCAGTCGACAGTCGACATGAGGAGGGTTCCGAGACAAATGGTGGAGGGAGGAGCGCCAAGGGTGGGAGGAAAGAAGTGAGTGCCGGTAGAAATATTCACCTAGAATGCTTCTATACTGAGTGAGACGGCTGGAAGTGTCGAGGGAGACGAGAGGGAGGAGGGAAGAAACGCAAGTATCGGTCCCGCGGTCCGCATCCGGATTGCATCCGAATTACACCCGGAATGGCACCACTTTTGGTTTTTTATTTTCCTCTCCGCAGACTCCGCTCCCTCTCGACACCGTCTCTCGCCCTCGTTCAACACGAACCACGCCAGGCCGCAACACCTCATCTGAACACAATGGTCCCGCTTTGACCCCGCAGGCCGCCGTCCCAACACCCCGCCAAATCCCGCCAAATCCCGCCAAATCCCGCCCTGCCAGATCCGGCATCTCGTCATCGGCGCCCACTCACTCTCCATTGAACATCCATCACTCTCCCTTGAGGGTGATGGATTCCTCACGCCAATACCTGGCGCAGCCCCCGAATGCCACATGCCCAGGATTTGATCCTGATGCATGCACATCCGGGTCCCCTGTATGCTGTCTGCTCGAGCCACGGGTCCGAGATGCTGACCATTGGGTCATGCATGTAGACACCCCGTTTGGTACCTACAGCTGGGTGCCGGAGCGCATTTTTGGCAGCAGCGCACGGCTTTTTTATCGTATTTTTCGTGTATTTTGATGTAGCCGGGATTTGCCGTAGCACGAATAAAATTCGATTAAATTTCCCATCATTTATTTTGGACTCCGATCACATCCAACGGCCGCGAAATCATAGCTCGCGGCAAGCCAAACGCTGAGAAAGGGTGCCGAAAATGCCAAAGGGCGAGTCACGTGACTGTGGACCAAAGCCCCAGAATATCGCGATAGACCCGTGGACCTCGGCCACAACTTATCTAGATATCACTACTTAATGAGCTGGGCCTAGCCGAAACGCAGCCGAACGCGCGTCTGCGTAACTCTCGTAGAAGACGCTGCTGCCATGGAGCCCGTACAGGCAAAGGGGAGGCGCATTGGCAGCTGCGTTCGCAGGCGCGGGAGGGGCAGGGGGAGGGGCAGAAGGGGCCATGCGAGCTGGTGTGACCGCGACGGTAGCCCTCGACGACGAGCTCGACGAGGCTGCTGAGCTCGAGCTCGAGGCCATCGAGACTGAGCTTGCCGTACGAGTAGGAGTGGGCGTCGAGGGACTGGAGGCAGCACCAGGGAAACGCGATGGACCTGCAGCAGCGGCTGCGTTGATGCTGTTGGCCATGGCTGTTGGCCATGTCCATCATCTTGTGCTCGTGCGCGGCGGTGGCCCATTGGTGTCCCTTGGGCGTAAGGGCAATGCGAGTGTCGGCGGTGATGGGAGGACGGGTACGCGTTGACATGGGAGTGACGGGCTCGGTTTTGGGAACAACAGGCGTGGTGGGCTCGTTCTTGGCGGAAGTAGAGGGAGAAGGAGATGGGGATGCAGAACTGCTGCTGCTGGTAAAAGGAGAGGGGGCAGGCGGCGGGTGCGTGCAGGGAACCGTTGGTGCGCCGCAGGGACCTGGCACGAGCTCGGAGGGAGGAGGAGGGTTGAAAGGAGGACATCCGCCCTGGTGGTACATCAAGCAAGCGCATGTCCACCAGGCACAACCCTCCGCCCACGTCTTGGACTTCTGCTGATGGGAGTTGGCCACACCGTCTGTTTGCAGTCGCGCAATGCCGCTGTGGTTGCTCGTGAGTTGTGACGAACGAGGTGGATGCATGATACTTCGCCAGTGTGCGAACGATCTTTGATAGACACGAGAATACGTCGACATACCTCGCGGTAGATGCGCCGCTTTAGATGATCGTACTCCGAACGTTCACCACCTTTGTGATTTTTTGGGTTGATGTGGGATATCTGAGGGGGCTAAGCAGCCACCGAGGGTGTGAGTAGAAAGCTAATTGGACAAATGTCTTGCATACCATGGTAACGAAACCAACCAAAGTCAACCCTCCGTTTCCCGAGCCGTTGCGGGTTGTCGAGTGAATCCAGCACCCACGAATCAGAATGGGGTGCATCTTGACCTTAGTTGACACAAGTCCCTTGTCCAACCAGACATGAAGGCCTAGATAACAGCAAGGATACGACTCCTCTGGATCTGGGAGCGTGTCCTGTTCAGTGCGCGATTAAGTATTGACAATAAAGGTGAAAACCAAACACGCACATGAATCTCTCTCCAGGTCTCCGCCGTACAAGGTTCATCGTAAAGGGGATTAGAGTAATCAATACACCCATTCAAACAGAGATATCGCTCCTGCGAGAACCATGTGCTCACTGGCGCCAAGGTCTCGTCGGTTACCCAGCGAGCGTTTCACGATTTTCCATGAATCACGGAACTCGATATCAACCTGGAAGGTACCCTGAAAATGCTTGCCCTCGAATTCAATTTGAAAGCTCTGCGACTCGAACTACGACCATGGATAATTCAGAGAGATGATAGCGGGCGGTAAAATGGAACATACCTGGACATTTGCGAGGCGAGCCAAGTCCATAGCCTTGTCAAGATCACGGTGAGTGCGAAACTTCGAGGTGTAGCTGTACCACATAGGCAATGTACCCTGTCATGCCTGGGGGGTACATTCAATTGTGGCCACAGCTTGACAACCCAGCCACAGTGTGCCCACATTGCATTGTACCCTGTCACAGCCTTGCTAAATGAATTGCACCCAGCCACAGCAGGGCAAAATAGCTGCCAGCAGGCTAAATTGAACCCCAGACCTCCAGGGTAGGGATTACTATATTAGGAATGACTGCTTACTGCTACACTACAGAACCATACTGGTTGCTTTATTTGATGCCACTACTACCCTATTTGACCAGCCCTGATCTGATGCTGTCATTTCCATTGGATGATGCCCCTAACCACCATTCACACCAGATATCGCCCCTAACCGCCCATTCACAGTGGATTATGAGTTCTTCCACTCACAGACGAAACCGTGGGGGGGATGTCATTTGTTTAGGGGTTCACCAAACCTAACCTAACCTAACCTAACCCGCGTCTAACCGCCGATTCACTGCTGGATCTCAGTCTGAGGGCATAGTTTGGCTTGATGTGGAGAGCCATCTGTCACTCTTCTCTAGCTCAGTTGGTTAAGGTGTCTGCCATCCACTCTCCCTGGATGACAGCAGGAGGTTTTGGGTTCAATTCCTCCTTGCTGCATTTTAATTTCTTTGCTGTGCACTGCCAAAGGTACATTGCAATGTGGGCACATGATGGCTGCCTTGTCAAGGTGTCACCTTATTTAAATGTACCCCCCTGCCATGGCAAGGTACAATGAATTGTGGCTACAACCCAGGGTGGCCTACACAGCCTGTACCGCCCTTTGACAAGGCCCATACTTGTCGACCCGATTCGTGGCGAACGCCCAGCATTCACCGACGCTGACCTCGGTCGCCTTTTCACCACTCACGGCCATGGCCACTTGTCCACTCGCTCCCACGTCTCGTACGACACAACGTGTCAATACGATCTGCGACTCTGCAAGGTCGACTTCACTCACGGAGATGGAGAGAGCCCGGAGCGGTTCTGGGGACAGGCGCGCGAGGCACAGGACGAGGAGACGCGGGGAGGGTAGGACTTTAGGTCGTCTTCGTGTACTCCAGAGAAGGCTTGGGCACGAATAATTTTTTTTGGGAGCTAGTACGACAGGCAAGAAACGACAAGAGAGAAAGTACGAGCAGGAAAAGTAGATGAGATGGGTCTCCCTGCCTCCCTTCCTTAGTAGATGCCGCTCGTGGCCCAAGAATCGTCGTCGTCCAATTCGGGGAACATCATTGGCGGAGACGGTGTGCGAGCGGGAGGTGGTGCGTCGAAACGTCGCTGGATATACTTGTGGACACCGTGTTTGGCGATGAAGGCACGCTTGCGGACCTTCTGCTGCTTGGCGGCGAGTTCTTCCCGGTGTCTGTAAGATGTGAGACGAGCATGATGCATATGCAGGAGACGCACCCTGCATGATAACGAGCTGCAGCCGCGAGCGCGTGCGCATGTGCCTCCTTGTCGTTTGCCTGAGCAGCTCGCCGCCTGCGATGTCGGTGTCAGCGAGCATTTTTGGATGCTGAGATGAGCGGTACCGAGCTGCACGTTCACGTCCAGCCGCGAGGACTTGAGCACGATGACTGGTCGAGTAAGTCAGTCCGAGTCCATCTCCAGACTCTGTTGAGACGCACCTTTCCCTGTAGCGAGCACTCGCGTCGGCATGGTCGTCCTTCTGTTTCTCAGTGAGTGGAGCGCAATTTCGTCGTTTGGGTGGCCTGGTGCGCATTTTGGAGTGGCTGAAAATCGTCAGGAGTGGGCAGGCAATGCTCGAGGGTGTGGCTGACCCGCTGGGAGGAGCTTGAGGACGCAGAACCTGGCCAATGTGGAACCCCATAGTGGATGTGTAAGGAAAGGGCGGTAGTGATGGACAAGAACACTTGCATTTCACTTTTGCGTTAACGATGACTTGACGCACTCGATACCTTCCTCTTCTCCTAAAAATATGAGAATATTCAGAAGCAATGCTATTATAAGATAAACTTGAACTGTACCAAAGTTTTAGGTCTTGAGCCCGTGTCTCTTATACTAGAAATTGACATCTGATTCGGCGCTAGTGGTGAGTGCGTGATGTCAAAAAAGTTAGAGTCGTTCTCCACGCACCCGAGGCCGTTCAACGTAAATCCCTCTGATTCTTCAAGGTGGGGTGGCACTGAACCCATTCCGCGATAAATCGGAGCAAAGGATAGCGGTGGAGGTTTGCTAGAGCTGAATCAATTCCAAGGGAAAAAGGGATTCTGGACGTGTACAAACCGGAATCAAGGCCAGGAGCGTATGCAAAGGCGATGGGGCATGGTTGAGGACACTGTCTGGTACGAGTTTGGTCGAGTGGGAGCTTGAGTCGGCAAGTGGTGGTGACCAAGGCTGCTCGGGTGAAGGCGCGTACAGCGGAGACACTGGAGTTGGAACTGCTTGAAGGAAGTGAGCTATGCAATCAAGGGTGAGCCAATGCAGAGTAAGAGCAAAAAATAACGGACCAAGGACCCTCGTACTGCATATAAATGCGACTCCGAGTGCGAACAGCCCCTATTAAAGCGCAGCGAAGACGTCATGGAAAGCTGTTGGAATTCGTTCGTCAGTGAGGTCGAAACGCTGGAGAATATCTCGAGCGTACATGACTGAGTTCCTTGACTTGAATCGGCAAGACGCGAACACAGTGAGGACTGCAGAGGTCTGCTAACCTGGAATTCAGTGAGATTATGTCGTCAGACGTAATACCTGCAAAAGCCTACCTGAGTCTTCTCGCTACGTGTCTGCGCTCAGCAATGGCGACGAGGAGGACCAGCAAGACGAGAGGCAAGAGGAGAGTGCTGGTGATGCCTCCCGGCGTTCACACACACTCCCACCAGATAAGTATGGCTCAAGTTGCCGGGACAGCTTCCGTGAATGATCGCATTCTGTCATTGGTCCCTCGCGTATCAGAGGACAGACGCCGACTCTACTACGACCCCATCTCCTTTGACCCACCATCTCCCCTCAAAAGACAACGGCGCGAAGAACTCGAGACCCACCACCAGTGTCATCAGCCGACTCCCCCCACTCCATTGACCGAAGAATATGGCCCAATTGACGCGGGACTTTACACTATGGACTTGGGCGCCGACGGTGATGGAATGCCAGAGGGTGCTGCTCCGGAGACGCCGACGGAGGCTCAACCCGCGAGAATGTATAAGCCAGCTGTGCGTCCTGATACATTCTTCTCCATTGACGCGTCTGATTTCTTTTTCTTTTGGCCCAGGACCCTGCTCTCCATCGTTTCCGGGGCCGGCGCGACGAATACCTGCATGAGCTCCTCCGCCGCGATGGATGCATGTCCCACGAGGTGGACAATCACATATGCGGGGTCTGTGGCCTCACAACCGACGCGTTTGTGCGCTGCGTCTCCTGTTTCGGCTCCGAGATGACGTGCAGTCGGTGCTGTGTAGAAGCGCACGCGGCCAACCCATTCCATCGGGTCGAGGTGAGTTCTATATCTCTTCTTACGATTGCATATAGTTAACGTCGCCAAAGACCTGGAACGGACGGTTTTTCGAGAAGACAACGCTGAAGAAACTCGGCTTACGCGTCCAGCTGGGGTATCGTCTGGGACAGCAATGCGTGACACCACGCCGCCTTTACAATGGGTTCGTCGTACTCCACACCAACGGTATCCACGAGGTGGACGTCGACCTCTGCGACTGCGAAAACGCTGAGCGTGCTGGGGCCGCAGAGATCCAAATGTTACGCGTCGGATGGTTTCCGGCCACGGACGATGTACTGCGGACCTGTGCTACGTTCGAGTGCTTGGACCTCTTCATCACGGCCACCCTCCAGGCCAAGACGACGGCCTACGACTTCTACCGGATGCTGGAGAAGATGACGGATAGCACTGGTGTCAAGCTTCCCGATCGCTACGCGGCGCTGCTGCGGATGAATCGTGAATACTCGCACCTCATGATGCTGAAGCGCGGCGGTGTTGGGCATGAGCCTGAAGGGGCCGCGGGTACGGCACCGGGTGCACTTGCGGTGCATTGTCCCTGTTGCCCTCGTCCTGGAATTAATATCCCGGACGACTCTCAGAATGCGCCGCCGGAGAAGCAGTGAGTACCAGTCATTCGATCTCGTTATTACCATTCTGACATTTTTCTCGCTTAGATTTCTTTACGTTTGCTTTATCGCGTTGGACGCGTGCTTCCGACTCAAGCGGCGCATGGTATCAAACGAATTAAAAGACCCGACGTTGGGTCCAGGGTGGTCTTACTTCGTGGAGAGTAAACCATATCGGGAGCACTTGCGAGGCGCGACGAATCAGCAGGAGGTAAGCTACGCGGTGCCCAGAATTTCTGATTTGCTAATACCCGAGTCAGATGAGTACGTGCAGTGGTTTGGCTGCCCTCGACCACGCCAACACGAAGTTCTCGCGCGGCTACAGCAGCACAGGCGTGGGGATGGGGGTTTGCGCTCGACACGAGTTTGTACAGCCAACGGGAGTTGGCGATCTTCAGAAGGGAGAGCGGTAAGACCTTATTCGCTTCCAATTTGTCTGCCAAGTTCACTGATTCCTCGCTAGATACGTAAATATGGACCATATTTTTGCTTCCCTCATGCGCCACAAGGACTCCCGGCTCTTCAAGATCATTTCCTACGATATCGTCTGCCAGTGGTGGAAAAACTTGGTGGATCGTCTCAAGGAGTTGCCCGGCCTCGTGCGCATCGCGGCCCTGATTCATCTGTGGCGTTCCGTCATACCCAAGATGCATATCCTGGGCCACCTAATTGCTTGCCAGCTGGCGTATTCTTTGAGCTACGTGCCTGGCAGCGCGCAGACGGACGGTGAGGGGATCGAGCGGCCTTGGGCCAACTTTGGCGCCGTCGTGGGTAGCACTCGCGAGATGGGTCCGGGTTCGAGGGAGGACGTGCTCAATAACCATATGGGTTATTGGAATTGGCAGAAACTGATTTCGCTACGTGAGTACCGTGTGCGCGGCGGTAACAGCCTTGACTTACCTTCCACGACAGCGGAGCGTTTGCGGGCACGGATCGACCGAGCCCGAGCCGAGTACGCATCTCAGCTCGAAGGCTTTACCGAGTTCTCGCAGCGGCAGGGGGATCAGGTGGACGAGTGGCGGGAGATGATAGAGGAATGGGAGGCCAATCCGGAAGAGAGTCGAAATCCATACGAGGGGAAGCAGCGCAGTAAGTCCGTGCCCCGTAACGAGAAGCCGTCGCTGACTTATCCACAGAGATCAGTGAGAAGGAAGTATTGCTGGAGCTGGAGAGGCAGGATGCCGAGCGTGTCAAGGCGGGGATCCCGACAATTCACAACGTCAGCCCGAGTTCGTTCATCGCGGCGGGGCTAGAGGTGGAGGACGAGCAGTGAGTATCATTTCCAGAAACAGGCGCTGTCACTGACACGACTTTAGGCGCCAAGTCCGAGCGCAGATCGAGCTAAAGAAGGCGCGGACCACAGCACAGGAGATCGACATCGCAGCGCTGCGGAGGAAGCTGGGCCGGAACGTTGCGCGTCTGCGAGTGCTGCAGCAGACATACACCCCAGCGTCTATCGTAGCGCTCAATGCCCGTGACGTTCCCGAGGGTGAGAACGTGGAAAACGAGCCACTGTTCCTCCCGTCAGCGTTGAGTGTGGCACAGCGCAGTACAGAGCCGCTCGCTGGGTTAGCCGTGATGGAGGATATGCTGCGGGACGCCCAGTGTGAGGGAGCTCTGGAGGACCTACGAAGGCTGCTTACCGTCAAGTCCCGGTTGCTCACCTACAAACAGACCGAAGCCCGACATCAGGGTATTACCGTCAAGTCCCGGTTGCTCACCTACAAACAGACCGAAGCCCGACATCAGGGTATGAACACACGCGCGCGCAGTATCGTCAATCGCAATGAGGTCAAGATTCGTTTACACTCGGAGAAATATCAGAATGCGTGGGAGGCGAAGCGACGTCTGTGCGGCGGCGATCCCAGGCTCGTCGGGTGGCCGTTACTGATGAGGGAGGATATTCGGTGCATGGAGGACGCTGCAGAGGTGGAGAGACAGGCTGATCGGCGCAGCACGCAAGCAGCACAGCGGCGCGCACGAGAGGAGCAGCTACGGGGGATCGGCGAGTTGCTACCTCTGACAGAAGAGGAGCAGACGCGTGAGAGAGCAGAGGCGGAGCGTGGGGGTGAGAGTGTGCGACAAGTGTCGTGGATTTGGATGGGGGCGGGGTGTGGCAAGGAGGATCTTGAAGACGGTGGGTGGGGTTTCCTTCCCAAGGAAGAATGCTGACAAAAGGGTTTCCAGGCGTTCGGATTGAGTGGTCAAAGGCGTACGCTTGAAAGCGTCGCTGGGAAGAAGAGGTGCAGCTGCTGGAGGAGGAGCAGAGGCGGTTGCCGGTGTCGATGATGCGGTTGGTGGAGGCTTGGGAGCAGCGGGTGAGGAGCGTGCCGGTGGGGGTTTGGAACGTGGAGATTGCGGAGGGAGCTGTGGCCTACGCGCTGAAGCAGGCGTCCATATTCCGGGAGCTCACGACGCGCGCGGAAACGATTCGGACCGAGATTCGCAGCGGAAGAGGGAAGGCACGGCGACGGGTGAGGGAGGATGAATTGGATGTGGACAAAATGTTGGGAGATGAGGATGTGACAGGGCTTGAGGAGAATGAGGAGGAGCTGGAGGATTGTCGGGGGAATGCCTCTGATGAGGAGCATATCCCTGCGGGGGGAGAGGACGATTGAGTGTATAGGTCTTGTCTTTTTGCTGTAATTACCCTTTTGGAATTTGAGCCTTGGAGTGTCCATGTGAGACGTGAGGTGTAGCTGTACCACATAGGCAATGTACCCTGTCGTGCCTGGGGGGTACATTCAATTGTGGCCACAGCTTGGCAACCCAGCCACAGTGTGCCCACATTGCATTGTACCCTGTCACAGCCTTGCTAAATGAATTGCACCCAGCCACAGCAGGGCAAAATAGCTGCCAGCAGGCTGAATTGAACCCCAGACCTACAGGGTAAAGATTACTATATTAGGAATGACTGCTTACTGCTACACTACAGAACCATACTGGTTGCTTTATTTGATGCCACTACTACCCTATTTGACCAGCCCTGATCTGATGCTGTCATTCCCATCGGATGATGCCCCTAACCACCATTCACAGCAGATATCGCCCCTAACTGCCCATTCACGGTGGATTATGAGTTCTTCCACTCACAGACGAAGCCACGGGGGGGATGTCATTTGTTTAGGGGTGCACCAAACCTAACCTAACCTAACCTAACCCGCGTCTAACCGCCGATTCACTGCTGGATCTCAGTCTGAGGGCATAGTTTGGCTTGATGTGGAGAGCCATCTGTTACTCTTCTCTAGCTCAGTTGGTTAAGCTGTCTGCCATCCACTCTCCCTGGATGACAGCAGGAGGTTTTGGGTTCAATTCCTCCTTGCTGCATTTTAATTTCTTTGCTGTGCACTGCCAAAGGTACATTGCAATGTGGGCACATGATGGCTGCCTTGTCAAGGTGTCACCTTATTTAAATGTACCCCCCTGCCACGGCAAGGTACAATGCATTGTGGCTACAACCCAGGGTGGAGACGTCGCGTGTTCCCTCCAACAATCCCTACTTGCCTGAGCAGTATGTCTAGTCCGCTCATTTCATGGGTGTTTTACTTGTGGTCGCCCGTTTGAATCTGGCTGCCGACTTGAAAGCGAATCGGTATAATTTTTTCTCGCTGTGTCGTACGTCTACTACGTCTTCTGCTTGTTCCTTCCCTTCTGCTGGCCTCTTTCCTTTTTCTCCCTGTGCTTCGCCATTGCGTTTGGTGCGGCCTGTTCTGCTGTGAACGCGGTTGCGCACAGTGTGCAGATGCCGTATCAATTAGGTAAGCTGCCAGCTCACCAGCCTATTCTCTTCCCTCACCCTCGCCCTCTCCACCTTTTCGTCCCCGCCAACAGTAGCAACCTCAACCACGGCATGACAACGAGGAGACCACAGCGCACGAGGGAGTAGGAGAGGAGAGAACGGTAGCCGTGCCATCGGGTACGCATACTTTTCCATTTTTTGCATTATTTCCCCCAGTCTGCCTGGCAAGCCATAATCCGCCGGGAAGAGACTTGCCCCCTTGGGACTCCCAACCCGCGTAGGCCCCTGCCCGGTTCCCTCCGTTCCACCTCCATTTGCAATTTCCCTCCCCTTTTTCCCCTTTTCCCCATGCCATTCTGCCGGGCAAGCCATAAGCCGTCGGGGAGAGACTCGCCCCTGGGACTCGGACCACGTAGGCCTCTGCCTGGTATCCTTGGTTTTGGGGCTGTTTTCCCGCTTTTTACCCCTCATTTTCTGCGTTTCTTCCCTCGTTTTCTGATTCGGCAGCTGACAACGAATAGGCTGCATTCTACGTGGGCGACAGCGGGCATCAATGGGCAGTGAGCGCGCCAATCCGGCGGGGGCGGGGGTGGGGGGCGCGCTGGGCAAGCGCTTAAATAGTCGCTAGCGCATAAAGGGTGATTTTTTTTTTTGGGCGTCTAAATGTTATTTTTTATTATTCCCTGCGCGGTAAATTTAGGCGCCCGCAAAAGGGACTTTTATTCGATTATTTTGCGTGGCAGCAGTGTGCCGAGCCTGCCGGTGGTCGTGAGGAACGGCAAAAAGCATTGCGAGCTTTTTTGATCGCTCGCTGCGATGCCGGGAGGCCGAGAAACCTGCCCAAAAGCAGCAGGAAGCCCCTTTATGAGTTGCCCGGGCTTAACGCAATGAGCCCTTGGGTTATAACCCGGCTTAACGTGATATCACCACCATATGGGGTGAGCCGGGAGCCGCCGTCGAACAGGCCCTTCGCTCCGCTCGGACCACGAATGATGGATGCGAAGATCTCGGCAAGTATGAGCTAGAGAACCAACAGAGACAAAGGCCACGTACCTTGAGTAGGATAGGGTTACGGAAGAGATGGGCCTCCCGCACAGTACCGTCGTACTCGTCGTAGAGTACTTCGGCCTTGAAGCGAGAGTAGAACGAGCGCGATGTCCCTGTGGAAGGAGTGAAGCCGATGAACTCGTGAAACGAGGCCTTGCGCGAGGTTGAGGTGTCGAATGCGTTGGGGTCGGCAACGATGTGGCGGAGGCTCTCCCCACGGATGCGATGGGCGATGGTGGCGCACTCTCCCTCGAGCCCGTCGGTGAACCTGGTCGTGTTAGGAAAGGAAGTATGTCAAAGATAGACGAACGCACAGACCGCCCAACCCACTCCTCCTGCCGGAGCGCCCTCACATCGGCCGGTAGGACAGCGAGGACATCGAGAATCTGACCCTGCACACGATTGTCGTCCGACTTGAACTCCTGTGAGAGATCAAAACGCTCGTCTTGGTCCACCGACCAAAGGCTCTCCTCGTCGAAGACAAACAGCGCCTTGAGAACAGCAAAGCGCCGCCCCACAGATCGAATGCTCCCTTCGACCGGGATCAGGTTAAGCGTATCGCCGTCTGCATCGTCAGCACGATGGTAACGCCGACGTTTCTTGCGGGGCGAGGATTGGCGATGGCTTGGTTCTCGAGGTCGGCGATGTGTCGATCCTTCTCGGCCATGAGCTCCTCGACATCGTTGATGCCCGCTTGTATGTCGCCGTGCAGCTACAACAGGACAGCATCAGTTACATGGTCAGTGAGGCCGCTCACAGGGGGGAAGGCATCTTTTCCGCAGTGCGAAAATACTTTATTTACTCAACATTTCCGCAGTATTTCCGCAACATTTCCGCCAGCTCCAAAAATAGGTGATAAAAATCAAAATCAGCCAATTTGGCAGAGAATCTGATGATTATGTAATGAAATCAACACATTTCCGCCATCCGGAAATGTTGCGGAAATCATGCGGAAATACTGCGGAAATGTAAAATTTCTGCATGGCGGAAAAGATGCCTTCCCCCCTGTGGCTCGAGCAAGCACCTTGCGCATGGAACGCGGGGTCTTTCTCGGCGTGAGCTGCTGCGACAGATTCAGCACATCGGTGAGTGTGGTACGGGTGGAAGTAGGGGTGCCTGGAGGTTCGGAATCTGCGTGCAGTCTACGACGGGACATGGTGGTTGCGGAAAAGTGGGGGACAAGCGACGAGCACTCGCCAATTAAATAAACGAAAGCGCTCCACCGCCCCACCAACTTAGTGCCCCACCGGAAATAATGATGTCACCGGCTCCAACGCAAGACCAGGAGTTGAAAGGACGACCGTCAACGATGTCGCAGAGGTCAGCGTCCAGGAGGCAGGCGTCGAGGTCACATAGATTGGTATGAGAGGGGAAGGTAAGTAACGTGTGAGGGAAGAAGAGTGTCAATGGACGGATCAAAGTGACTCCACAAACGCGGTCCTGATGTATCACATGATAACCCTCTCTTTCTCCGTACTCGTATGCCAGGAACTCGGCGAGCGCGACGCGTACCCAGGCAATCTTCGAGCCTACAGCCAATAAAGCAGTGTCGCTACTGCAAGGAGGATATCCGTCAACACTTGGCACAGCACGAACATATCTGTCGTCTCAACGCCAAGAATCGCAGGGAGGCACTGGACGATCTGCGAAGGGCTAGGGCTAGGGGAGGCTTGTCTCAGAACCCGGTGCGTCAAAGATCCACAACTCCCCCACCGCCCATACTTACAGCCAACATCATCAGGCTCCCGCCGAATCGGTACTACCTGCTGATGGCGCTACGCCTGGTGACGTCGATATTGACATGGACGACTCTCTTCTTGGCACAGACCCTCCCCACCCTTCGTCTCCTCTGCCTGGAACCGAGCCCGAAAATGTTACCGTGCTGCCCCGACGCTTTATATATGTGAAACATCACGCGCACGCGCAGAAGGAACCGGAAATAATCAATCTGGACGAGGAAACGCCGCAGCCCGAGTCCCTAGGTTGCTTGGACCCCAGCAACAACCGACCGTGGGCCCCATTTGGCAGTTATCACGACTACAAGTTTGCTTCGCGCTGTGTGAAGCGGCGGACGCCGAACGCGCAAATCGACGAGGATCTTCGAGATCTTCACGAGGGCGCTTATTCAACTGATTGTCTCGTGAAGTTTCACCCTGGGTTGTAGCCACAATTCATTGTACCTTGCCATGGCAGGGGGGTACATTTAAATAAGGTGACACCTTGACAAGGCAGCCATCATGTGCCCACATTGCAATGTACCTTTGGCAGTGCACAGCAAAGAAATTAAAATGCAGCAAGGAGGAATTGAACCCAAAACCTCCTGCTGTCATCCAGGGAGAGTGGATGGCAGACACCTTAACCAACTGAGCTAGAGAAGAGTGACAGATGGCTCTCCACATCAAGCCAAACTATGCCCTCAGACTGAGATCCAGCAGTGAATCGGCGGTTAGACGCGGGTTAGGTTAGGTTAGGTTAGGTTTGGTGAACCCCTAAACAAATGACATCCCCCCCACGGTTTCGTCTGTGAGTGGAAGAACTCATAATCCACTGTGAATGGGCGGTTAGGGGCGATATCTGGT
The DNA here is from genome assembly GCA_029378245.1 of Roridomyces roridus. Classification (NCBI taxonomy): domain Eukaryota; kingdom Fungi; phylum Basidiomycota; class Agaricomycetes; order Agaricales; family Mycenaceae; genus Roridomyces; species Roridomyces roridus. Next base: position 166,186 of record JARKIF010000061.1, read on the forward strand.
GTGAATGGTGGTTAGGGGCATCATCCAATGGAAATGACAGCATCAGATCAGGGCTGGTCAAATAGGGTAGTAGTGGCATCAAATAAAGCAACCAGTATGGTTCTGTAGTGTAGCAGTAAGCAGTCATTCCTAATATAGTAATCCCTACCCTGGAGGTCTGGGGTTCAATTTAGCCTGCTGGCAGCTATTTTGCCCTGCTGTGGCTGGGTGCAATTCATTTAGCAAGGCTGTGACAGGGTACAATGCAATGTGGGCACACTGTGGCTGGGTTGTCAAGCTGTGGCCACAATTGAATGTACCCCCCAGGCATGACAGGGTACATTGCCTATGTGGTACAGCTACACCTCGAAGTTTCGCACTCACCGTGATCTTGACAAGGCTATGGACTTGGCTCGCCTCGCAAATGTCCAGGTATGTTCCATTTTACCGCCCGCTATCATCTCTCTGAATTATCCATGGTCGTAGTTCGAGTCGCAGAGCTTTCAAATTGAATTCGAGGGCAAGCATTTTCAGGGTACCTTCCAGGTTGATATCGAGTTCCGTGATTCATGGAAAATCGTGAAACGCTGGGTAACCGACGAGACCTTGGCGCCAGTGAGCACATGGTTCTCGCAGGAGCGATATCTCTGTTTGAATGGGTGTATTGATTACTCTAATCCCCTTTACGATGAACCTTGTACGGCGGAGACCTGGAGAGAGATTCATGTGCGTGTTTGGTTTTCACCTTTATTGTCAATACTTAATCGCGCACTGAACAGGACACGCTCCCAGATCCAGAGGAGTCGTATCCTTGCTGTTATCTAGGCCTTCATGTCTGGTTGGACAAGGGACTTGTGTCAACTAAGGTCAAGATGCACCCCATTCTGATTCGTGGGTGCTGGATTCACTCGACAACCCGCAACGGCTCGGGAAACGGAGGGTTGACTTTGGTTGGTTTCGTTACCATGGTATGCAAGACATTTGTCCAATTAGCTTTCTACTCACACCCTCGGTGGCTGCTTAGCCCCCTCAGATATCCCACATCAACCCAAAAAATCACAAAGGTGGTGAACGTTCGGAGTACGATCATCTAAAGCGGCGCATCTACCGCGAGGTATGTCGACGTATTCTCGTGTCTATCAAAGATCGTTCGCACACTGGCGAAGCGCTGCGTTTTGGTGATGGTGTTGTGCGTTTTGCCTACCCCGGGGTCCTCATTGAGTCTATGGACTTGGAGGAGCTCGCAGCATGGCTCGCTATACGAAATTCCCGATCCCTCCATCCCTGTCCCCAGTGTCTCGTCCACCATGATGACCTTGACCGGATCACGTGCACGTTCCCCGCGCGCACCACGGAGGGCATGATCAAAGTCGTGCGAGTGGCACCCAAGAGTTCTGCCACGGCCTGCAATGAGTATCTCAAAAAGTATGGGCTGCACGACTTTGAAGTGAGTTGTGATTTCTGGGGCAATTTTGGGCACTGATTTCTGTTGCAGCATTTTTTGTGGGAGTTCAAGAACTCAGATACCTATAAGGCGGCGAGCCTCGATAAGTTACACGTCTTCGATGGTGGTGACTGGGGACGTCACATCTGGCCGGTGATCAAGAAGGATTTGCAAAACAACAATCAGGCGTCCGAGTTCAACAGAAAGTGAGTCTTTTCCGTCGCATTCAATCAAATCTAACGGGCAACTTGTCTCAGTTTCGATAGTCTCTCTCGTTGGCGGGATCTCGATCACCTTGCCGCTCCAACAACGATCGACTATAGCGAGGGCGAAACCTTCCTGACAATCTTGAAAGTGAGTCCAAATCTGGTACATGTACTTTCCGATTTTTTGAATTTGAATTTGAATGAAGTGCGCTCTACCATGCCTCGTTCAACTCATGCCAAATGATTCGTGTCTGGTTCGCGTGGTCCGAACCATGCAGAAGATCGACATCTTCCTCGGGCTTGAAGTCACGACCCAGAGCCGACTTCAGCGGCTGGACGCCCTGGTTGCTGAGTACGAATTGATTTGTATCGTGGGTCTACATTTTCCCTTTCTTCGTCAATCTCAACCAGAAACCAGGACATCAACGACGAGTTCGGCAAGGACTTCCACTTCCTCAAACAGCACATGCTTAGCCATGCCACCACCGACATACGGGCTAAAGGCACCACCCGAAACACGACTACACGTGTTGGGGAGGGTTTCCAGCAGGAGGTCAGCGGGATGTACCAGAAAACCAATGGCAAGCACGCCGAGCATCAGGTGAGGAATACTGTTGCTCTGATTTCGAAATATTCAATTTCGTTTCGGTCGCTCTCAGATTACGGTACTTGACGAGAAAGAAGAAACCATGGCGCAGCTGGACATGAAGGTGGATGCATGGCGTCGTAAGCAAGAAAGCTCGGAAGATGGCGAGCTTCTTACACCCGTGCACGGTACATCGGGTTCGCCGCCGCTCTTCCCACAGTATCGAGCAACTCCAGGGCGACAACACCGAGTTTCGAAACTTCGACATGCGGTTGCGCGAATATATTGCCCGCTATCACCCTGCCATTTACCTCCGTCGTGAAGATGATATTGAGGTACGTCTGAATCAGGCTGGTTCGAAATATGTTGAACGGCATTCAGATTGTCGAGTGCAAGACTTTGTACATCGATTTCCAGTCTCGCGTCGATTGGAAGCAAGGAAGAGACATCTTGCGATGCAATCCTATGTTCCACGGACGGCCGAGGTATGATTCTGTGACGTATTCCGCTGACAGAGATGAGTCTGCGATGGGCCGCCTCAAGTTTTTATTCAGATGCCAGCTGCCCAGCAAGGAAACCATCGACCTGGCGCTGGTTCGACCCTATCGCAGATCCTCGTGGCACCCCCCGACGCGCACGGATTGTCCAATCCGCGAATGGGCACCCGCACGCGCTGGGCAGTACAAGACGGCCTTCATTGCTCTGGAACACATCACACGCGGGTGTCTGCTTTCGCCCATCTTCGGGGCATCGCGAGAGGTATTCTACGTTATGGACTGTGTGGATGCGGACATGTTTCTACGTTTACATGACATAGATTAGGCTTCCAAAATACAGCCGGATTCTCGTGCATGGGTTGCTCAATCCCGTAAACATTCTCAAGTCGTTGTATGCCAGGCCTTGCTTTGGAACGGGTCACAAACGGTTGTAATCCACTGGGGGTGGATTACAACCCGTTGGAATCCACGGCAATCCCGTAATCAATTATAATCCTATTTAAGCATTTTGGGGTTTTTCTGACACGCTCATATTGATGCTTTGGATCGAGTTATTCTTGCTGCTGAGGCATGCCACATTCCGCGTGGTCGAATCATCGTTATTTCACACGAAGCGGGACAGGATCTTCCACCAGAGAAGGGTTGTTCGGGTTGTTTGATGATCGACGCGTTGATTCAATCTGGAGAAAAGGAGCTGGTCTCTTCAACAACGCCAGTGGAGCCCAGTCGAATCGCCTTTCTATGCTTTAGCAGTGGAACTACAGGATTGCCCAAGGTATTCAGTTCGCCTTGCAACAGTTCATTAATGTTGATCAACGTCTTCCAGGCAGTCATCGTCCCACATTCCTGTATAATTGCCAACGTAAATCAAGTCAAACGTGGAGCCGTTCCAGGAATACCCGAAGTTGAATCTGAGGAGAAGGCCCTGGGTGTCATCCCGTTTTCCCACATGTTCGGCCTAGTGACGCTGGTCCACCTGTGTCCACACATAGGAATCGCCACCGTCGCTTTCAAATCAATGCCGCCATTCAAACTCTTCTTGGAGACAATCGTTCGTCTCCGAATCAACCACCTCTTCCTTGCTCCGCCTCTCCTGAAGCACCCCGCCACGCCCGAGTTTGACCTCACCTTCCTCCGCACCGCCATGATCGCAGCTGCACCACTCTCCGGCGACATCGAGTCGGCATTCAGAAAGCTCGGCGGACCCAGCTTTTTGGTCACCCAGGGATTCGGGATGACTGAGTGTGGGGGCTCATTACGGGTTTGCCCATGGGACGCGCGGCGCGCGCTGGTTCAGTTGGCCAGCTTATGCCTTTGACGGACGCGAAGATCTTCGATCCGCAGAGCGAGGCTGCAGTCCCCCCTGGTACGCGTGGCCATCTCTGCGTTCGGGGACCGCAGGTGTGTCCCGGGTATCTAGGGAATCAGGCGGCTACACAAGAGGCGTTTGATGCTCAAGGGTTTTTGCGGACTGGGGATATTGCGTGTATGAACGCTGACGGATATTTCTACATCGTGGACCGGCTGAAGTATATGATCAAGAACAAGGTACGGAAACCTGCCTTCCGTTCCGTGAATGGACTGAATATCGGTTTCAGGGATATCAAGTCTCGCCAGCGGAGCTCGAGGCGCATTTGTTGAATCTAGAAACCGTAGAAGACGTCGGTGTGATCGGCAAACCGGACGAACGCTGCGGGAAAGTGCCCGTTGCGTTTGTGGTAGGGTGTAGCACGAATGGCGAATGTCACGAATATTCGTGGCTGTGTATTCGCGAATACCAAATATTCGTACTCGTGAATGGCTGTGGCTGTGCTATTCGCGCGAATGCGAATATCAGGTTTTGGAAAAGTCAATATTCGCGAATATTCGTCGGCTAATCCTGACTTGATCAATGTGATATCAGAGCTCAATTTGGAAGATTGATCCGTCGGCATCACTCGGCGTCACTCGGCCAAATCGGCTTGTTCCCTGCACACACACATCAGTCAATAGAATATTTCATGTACAATGACACATACCCAGTGATCCGTCTATTTTGGCATGCCCTTCTGTCAATCTGTCAAGATTTGACTCCCGTTGTGAGCTACCACCACTGGGAACTTGCTGGGAAGGACATTTGAGACTACACACACTGCTCTCTGAAGCTGACATAGCACTTTGCCTGCAGATAGCTTGCAACCACCCACTTTAAATGAGTATCCAGAGGTGCTGAATCTGAATAGTTGCCACTCGCGAATATTCGCGAATACTGCTTACAAATACACGAATATTTGCCATCAATATTCGTGCGAATGCGAATATCAGTTTTCAAAGTTTGACGAATATTCATATTCGCAAATATGTATTCGTGCTACACTCTAGTTTGTGGTTTTATCTCGGGTTGGACGGCAGAACAATCTGGAGGCAGCAAAGGAAGATATTATGCGCTCTGTTCGGGAGACCAAGGTAAGTTAATTTAAACCGAACGCTCCAAACACTCATCTTGTCTTGCTTGCAGTCGGAATACAAATGGCTGAACGATGTATTTTTCGTGGAGAGCATTCCACGCCTGCCTTCCGGGAAGATCATCGCAAAGCAGTTGAAGGCGATGTTGGACGGGGCGAATCTTGTGGATGTCGTGATTATGCCTCCAACGACTCTGCCTGCGAGGTCGATGTGGGATGCTTCAGGTTCGAAATTATTCGAGATGATGGGTCTTTTTTCTACGATTTGGAAACGCGTTGGGCATAAAGTATATCAGTGTGCTATCTGAAATCGGAGTTTACTACATGCACCCCTCACTGCGGCCATAGCTGCTCCAGGAAATCCTCCCCATCCTGAGCATTGAGGAATTTGACGTCAAATCCATCATCCTCTAGATTTTGAATCCCTTCTTTCAACCTCTCCGGCACCAGATCACCGTCCAGGTCCGCGCAGAACAGGCGGACATGATGTAGACGAGGACGGGACTGGACCATCCGAAAGAAAGCTGTACCCCAATCGTGCTGGTCGTCGTACCATCCCAGTGCAATAGAACGGAGATTGGGGCATACATTGGAGTTGGATTGCATTGCAGTGAAGACGGCGCATAGGCTTGCAACGTCTTCCTCGCAGATACCGTCCACGACGAGGTGTTCGAGCGACGCAAATAATGTGAGAAGTGAAACGACGGCCTCTGCAGGCGAGTGCGCTGTAAACACCAACATCCGGAGCCGACAGGAGGAGCGGCGGATGAAATTGGCGACGGCGTCCGCCGCAGTTGAATCCTCTACCCCCGCATCACATACGAGCAGGTTCTCGAGGGCTGGTGCAACGATGTGGGCTAGGATCCCACTTACTTCCACGCGAAGCTTGCGGAGAAGGGGAAGCTCCACGACGACATCGCCGAGATTGGAGTGGAAGGCGTCGAAGCTGATGCTGCACTCAACCAAGTTGGTAGCGCTGCAGAGGATGTCGAATTGTTGAACAGCGGAGAAGACTCCGCTGTACCGTGTGATTTGGGCCCAGGGAATGGAGAATTGCGGCGAGTATCGTTCGAAGCCTAGGTTGGTAATGAGAACATCGCGTAGACGCGGTGCTGTGGTGAAGAGATCCCATTGCAGTGGCCACGGCTCGTCGCAATCAATGAGAAATTCGATTTTCTCCAGCTGAGGCAGGTTGCCTTTCGTCACTTGCAGGGATTTGAGAAACACCTCGGCGGACTGTATATCGGGGAGTTGGATGCGGAGTGATGCCCAACGATGGCAAAGTGGTAGGAATAAATCCCACGGGAAGCTACTCTGGGTGTCCTCCTCACGCCAATCGAAGTTGATGTGAAGCGGCGCGTGGCCGGCGTGGATAAGCTGGGTTTCAATCATAGCTCGGGGAAAGTAGTGCGAAAGGTAGGGAGCCTGGATGAGCGTGAAAGAGTTCCAGAGTGAGGGATATGTGAGAGCGATTTGCCGCCACGACCGACAGATATGGCCGAGTCTCCACGGAGGCTCTGGGATTATCGTCTCGTCGAGCAAGGTTCGCGTTTTGCGCGGCACCCTGCTGAATATCTCGCAGACCAGCTCCGGAGGAAGACGCCTCACTGGGGCAATGACCGCCTTGTACAGTCGAGCTTGAAAGAAGAGTTTGTCGCGTTCCGCCATTAGTTTCAAGTCCAACGCGGGTCGGCGCTCGTGGATCTGAGCTTCCAATGTGTCTATGCGGGCTTCCAGCTCCGATACGAGCCGCTTGATAGAAACGACCTCGAAATCAAGCGGTCGTGTGTCGCCTTTGAAGAGATGCTCGTGGACAAGGTCAAAGGCGCCGCGGGCCATCGGACTGTGTAATGAAAATGAGCGCTAGGGACCTCGGACAGCGGAAAAGCCGCTGGTCATTACCTGAATCTCGAGAAGTAAGGTCGTCTTCAGCCTTCAAAGGATGTGGCACGTCATGGCGGAAAGCAGGTGACGCCATGATCCGGCCAAAACTGCATCCGAGCCCATCGTCTCTTCCTCCAGGGCCACCACGGCCTCAATTACAGCCCAACTCACGCTAACCCGACGTTTCTGCGGAGAGGGCGGATACAGAGCATGATTGGAGCTGCAAATGGGTGCGTCGGCTCGTTACTCGTCTTTGACCTTGAGATGGCTCAGAGACACTCAGAGACTCCGAGTAGTGTATTTCGTGCTGCTCAGTGTCTTGTGGGGGAGGATAGCCGTAGCCGCTCAATCCGGCTCTCGCTGGGCATTTGATTCCCGCCTGGATTGCGGACGCCCGCATTACCTGACTCTTCCCCATCGTCGACCGCCGAAACTCCATCGGACCATCCCTAACTCCGTATTTTTGCCTTGCCATTTGTCTTCAGGGATTGGGATCCTGATCATCTACCAGACGCTCTGTGTTTTGGCCGCCTTCGACTCAAGGCCCATCCATCTCTCGTGCACCGCGCCGTCTCCACCCCCAAAAGTTCGACCTTGGGTACGATGGAATGTCCCTGGTGTGTTTCCCCCTGCCTCCTCTCACTCCGCCCAACCTCATTGCCGAGTCCAGGACGCACCCTTGTCGTTATTCTCTCCCCCTCCGCGTCCTCCCCGGGCACGTTGACGGACGGATCGGAGGCACGCCTTTTCAGACCATCATTCCTCCAGATCTTACCTCACTGGCTCCGGTACCATTTCACACAATGCACAACGCGCTCCAATCCGTTTCTATTCGTACCTTCGCCTTGTGCTAATTCTTCGTACAGATCATGCGAGACCTGCCGGGAGAAAGATGGGCCGGGTGATTGCAAGCGGCGTGCAATACATCTGACGGAAATAATCCACAGTACCAAGACGTGTTTGCCGTCGTTGCAGTCGAGGTATCACTCCACCTCGGCGATGTCTTTACCCGTTCTTTACATTCGTGTGGGAGGGAGCGTGACACTTGGGGCGGTTCGTGGCGGAGGGGATGCGCCCCGTGTTTGCCGGACGCTTCGGTGCGCCTTGCGCCGCTGTCCCTCAGCACGGATGACGCCAGCGCCACATCTAGCGACTGGGGAAGACAGTGGTGGCTTTTTATGTCTCCAGGATCGTTACCGGTGCTGTTTAGCACGCCTCCATGAGTAAATCTTCATTTCAAGCTCATCCACATTTGCGTTACCAAAACAAGTACGCCGAATCAAATTCTTACACCCGCAGCAGGGCCATATAAACTGCCGCTTCCGTTTCACCCAGATACTTGATATCCAATCCCTCCTTCTCCACGCATGCAATCCCGTCCTTGAATGCCGGTGGAATTGGCTTCTCGTCATCGGCACTCAACAAATGAGCCGAACGTAGGCATTGTGATCCAACGCTACGAGACTGTAGCATTCTGAACAGAGCTCGAGTTTCCTCCGCGGGAAAGGGTGCGTGGTCCCTCCATCCGAATCCGAAGCATTCAAGTTTGGGACATATGGTACTGTAGAGTTTCGATCAATTCGAAAATGCACGTGACTTTTTATTTTTCCGACAAATCTCCAAAAATCCGAAAAATTGAGAAAAAGTTAATGGCGCTATTTCCAGAAATCGGCCGTGACGCGTGACATTCGAATTGATCGAAACTCTACAGTAGAGGCGACCGAATCCGTTGCGTGCAGCGCAGTGAACAAGGGTGTTATGTCCCCAAGTTCGGGAGACGGCAGGCCGCCGAAGCTCAACACGAGATGCGTAAGGGAAGGACATGCCTCGAGAAGGTCGACGAGCCCGGCAGCGGAGGAACCCTGGTTGATGACGAAGGTCCTTAAATGACACGAGGAGCGTTGGACGAAATAGACCAGGCTGGGTGCTACTGTTGGCACCACCAGATCCTCGAGCGCTGGCGCCGTAAAGTGATCCAAGATGTTGCTTCCTTCTACACAGAGACGGCGGAGTAGTGGGAGAACAACCATGATGTTTCCGTGTGTCGTGGTCACATCGTCGAAGCCTATGCTGCATTCGACCAGATTGGCTGATTGGCGCAGAATGTTGAGCTGTTGAGAGGATTTGAAGACCCCGCGGTACCGGCGTATCTGGGTCCACGGGATGGATAATTGCGGGGAGTATCCATCCCAAAGTACATCGGTGATGAGCAACTCGGATAGACGTGGAGCGACAGAGAACATGTCCCACTCGGATGCTGTGTCCGACGGTCGAATGGCGTCTCCAACAAAGAATTCGACCTTTGCCAACTGGGCAAGGCGACCCTTGGTCGCTTGAAGGAGGTGGACACTGGAGAACAGTTCGTTCGGTCATCAAGTTGTGGCACTGGATTCGCAGGTGCTGCCAACGAGAAGAATGGGGAAGTAACGGGTCAGGTCGAAAGCAGACTGTCGTTCGTCATTATTCTAATTTACATTCCCAGCCAACGTTTTGTGAACTGGGAATAGTGCATTGGTTGAACAGTTCAAGTTTTGAACCACCGATGCCGCTCGCACGGATCACACGGGTGTGAACTTTACGTCAAGGGGAAACACTCGCATACACCTCTTGCTTCTTACTCTCATCTTCGACGTTGTACACCCGTCCATTCGCTCGCATCCTGCTTGACTCGGCTTGACCGTTCCTCTTGTTCATTGAACGTCGTCGTCGAGTGGGTTTTCTCGATAATGAGTTACAGTACGACCCGTCATTAAAAATCTGCGTGATGTGCCAATGACTTGGCATCTGCACAGATTTCGGCCCTCCCATGCCAATGACGCATGGATCTGCCTTGAACCATCCCACACCCTCTTCATCGTACCCTCCCCCGATCGTACCTGTGTCCTACACATCCATCCCAGGGCAAATCGGCGGCCGAATCGTTGTGGAGCCGTTCGGCGAGACTATGATCTTGGCAGCGGAGGGAGAATTTCAACGATTCAATCAGGAAATGGTCTCTCTACAGGAACGTAGCCGGAGCACTGGGCGCCAGATTGTGGCATCTGGCGCCAAAATCCCGGAGCTGCCAGTCGAGATTCTTCGCAGAATCTTCATCGCTTGTGTGGCCACACAGTCGGTCGATGGAAGCCTGGGTGTGGACCTCAATTTTGTATTGACGAAGACGGGTCCGGAAGTGCGCTTGGCGCTTTGTCAAGTGTGCGTCCGATGGCGCGCCATTGTTCTCGGAACACAGGAACTTTGGAGCGACGTGCGCGTCCGATTCGTGTTCTGGGAGGCAGATCACGAAATCTCAAACTTTGGCCCAGCTTTTAGCCTCCTTGACACCTGGTTATCCATGGGCGGCCAGTGTCCTCTGAATTTGACGATGCTTTGGACAAATAACCATCCTCGTATTCTCCAAACGCTCGTCAAATCCGCACCACGCATTCGCTCTCTAAAATTCTCCCCTATCCGGTGGAAATCTGTTCGATCTTTCCTACAGTTACCTCCCGTGTCTTTAGAGCGGCTGGAAAAGATTTGCATAGACAATCTTTCGGACAGTATTGCCTCTGCGGCGAAGAATACCACGGTGTTTCTCACTGCGACCCACCTGCGTTCTGTCAGTCTGCGAGGTTTTCCCCGCATGAAACTCGACACTCTCGCGATACCTTGGGGTCAATTGACTGAACTGTTCATCCGGGAAGGAAACGTGCCGATGACGGAACTGAACTTCATTCTTCCCCTCTGCGTAAATCTCGCACGCGCTGGACTGTTCATTTCAGACACACAGCCCACTCCCCAACGCATGGCAATGCCGACATTATGTTGGTTGAAACTGGATTGCAATATATTGGATGACGCCGCCCAATTTTTGCACCACGTCTCCTTCCCTTCTCTCCTCGAACTCGTCCTCAACTGCGACGTGTTTCCACGAACATCCACACCTCCGACACTTCCCCCGTTTTTACCGACTGTCCGCCGTTTGTCCATCACTCGGTCCAACCGCAAAGCTTACGATCCGACGTGTCCTTGGAATTGGCCCTTCGCTGCGCCGTGGCGAACATCCAGGCATCCGGTGCCCCTGCCTTGGCTCGCTGCATGCAACCTCGCACAAGAAGTCTTCCTCCCACACTCTCCGCTCGGCGAGGAGCTGGTGACGATGATATCTGAAGGCGCTTTGTTACCGAACGTCCAGTTGCTCGTCGTCCCTACCCAGGACTTCGGCCTGGCTCTGTCGATGATCTGTGCGCGGTTGGGCAGTATCCAGTCCTCGACCATCACGGAGTTTGGGATCAGCGGTTGAGTCCGAGATTCGTGGAAGGTGAACATGAAGCCCAACGGCGTGGATGAATTGATGGCGGCTGGTGTATTCATTTGCGACGAGGTGGTGTTGAAAGGGCTCGAGGATGCGGTTGCCCCTCACCTTGGAGAGGTGAAGCTTCAACCTTCAACCTCCAATGGCGACAGAAATACTGACTTTATATTCAGATTGAAGACCGCGCACGTGAATGCTATAGAAACCGTGTGGGTCTGTACGAGTCTTGCCAAGAATTTGCAGAAGACGAGGAGTATGCGTCGGAGGGGGTCCCGGACTCTGGAGAATCCGAAGGGGATGTTTCTGAGGATGATGCTTTAGCCGCAGTGCACTCTGAAGATGAGGAAGAAAAAGAAGACGACGAGTGCGACTCTGACGGAGAGCAGGGCTCTGGAGCGTCGGGAGAGGAGGATTGTGATGACGACTAATTTTGTTACGAATCTTGCCATGTTTGATTGTACTTTCTTGTAAACCATGATCTTGTCGTCCTCCAGTAAGGCTAGAATGTCCTGCTTTTAATTGCACCCGGGCAGTTTTACCAGACCATGGAATTACGATTGATTCGCACTGAACAGACCTAAGGCCTAATGCTTCAAAGATTACGGAAAAACATGCCTGCATCATCCGACCGATGTACCAATTCGTATCGTTTGGCTCTTACAGTTCTATTCGCATCTATGCGGAAAACACAAAAAAAAAAATCTCAGTCGATAGCAGTCTTCGGCAGACATTGTTGGGAATTCGTGGTTATCTTATCAACACCGCATCGAGCTCGGGCATCGGCGCGGCCTCCCCGAATGTTCTGGATTGTTCTCTGTTTTCTCAGTCACCCTCCCATAGAATATTCTAGATACATTTTGTACTATATAAGCCTGCTGAATTGTAGGCGTTGGGCATCCGTTTGCTAACGCACTGATCCCTAACCGGAGTGTGATTGCAAACTTTCTCTTGTGTTCGCTCTCGCGCTCGGCAAATCTCAACATCCATAGCTGCTAAGTACGCGCCGAGATGCCGAGTTTCCATCATGATCAACAGAAATTGATCCGGTGCAAGTCCACGTCACCCCTTGCTTCTTACCTTCATCTTCGACGGTGGACTCGCACTCATCCGTCGGATATCGCTGCTCCTCCTTCTACTCCCGCTTTCTTGTTCGCTGGACTATCGAAAGACACGGACTCGCTTCTCTCATGAGTATGTTACGACGTCAGAGACTCGCGGCAATGTAATGACTTCCACTCGACAGCTTCCACCGAGCTTCGCCGATTTTTTCAGGAAATGGGTTCTCTGCGAGAGCGTCGCATAACTTCTCAGCGCCGGATTGCCGCACATCCTGTTAGGATTCCGATCAATGGTGTCCTTCCAGTCGAAATTCTTCGCAGAATTTTCATCGCTTGTGTGGCAGCACAGTCCGGCGATGGAAGCCTCGCAGTCCACCTGAACTTTGTCTTGGAGACTAGATCGGACGTGCGCCTCGCTCTTTGTCACGTCTCCTCCAGATGGCGTGCTGTCGTTATTCAAACACGGGAACTGTGGAACGACGTGCGCGTCCTGTTCGAGTACGATCAGACCACTGGCCAGATGCTGAACTCGCGTCGCATATTTGCCCTCTTTGACGTTTGGCTGTCCCTCTGCGATACGTGTCCGTTGCACCTGACGATGCTTGCGACACAAACCCATCCTCGAATCGTCCAAACACTTGTCCGATGCAAGCACCGCATCCGATCCCTGAAATTTTATCCTAGGCGGCCAGAGTCCCTGGGATCTATCATTCGCCTACCTCCCTACTCTCTGGAACATCTGGAAAAGATCGCCATTGACTGTCATGTTGCATCTTTGGTGCACAAGACCCCAGTCTTCATCGGTGCAACCCGCCTTCGCTGTGTCACGTTGAGAGGGTCCGTGAACCTCGCTTCGCTGACAATTCCATGGCAGCAGCTCACCGAATTGGACATCGAGCATGTGCACGTGCCGATGATGAAGTTGTACCCTATCCTGGCCGTCTGTGTACACCTCATCCGTGCCGGATTGCTCATATCTGGCACAGAGTCAGCTTCCCGACGCATCCTCTTGCCCACTTTGCACTTTTTGAAACTGCAATCCAGAATATTGGACGACGCCGCACCGTTTCTAGTTGAGAACTCCTTTCCATCTCTCAACGAACTCGTTCTCAACTGCGATGCGTTCACGCATCCTCGGGACCCTATGCCGGTGATTCCATTCATCCATCCATCCGCACTTGTGCTTCCAGAGCCAATTCCCCCGCCGTTTCTCTCGACGGTTCGCCGTTTGTCGATTACTGGTTCCTGGCGGAGTCCCTATGGTGGATCCCGGCCATGGTTGCCAGGATACAGCACTCCAGTGCCCCGATCTTGGCTCGCTGCGTGCAATCTCGCAGAGGAAGTCTTCATACCACACTCCCCGCTGGGTGATGCACTGGCGATATTGATCTCGGAAGGCGCGCTGTTTCCCAACCTCCGGCTGCTCGTCATTCCTGAACAAGACTTTCACTGGGCTGTCCCAATGCTCAGAGCGCGTTTGAGCAGTCATCAGTTTTCGACCACCACTGAATTGGGATTGAGCGGTCGATTTTGGTGGATGGATGGCCCCGACGCGGACGTCCAACCCAAGACAGTAGAAGAATTGATGGCGGCTGGGGTTTTTATTTGTGACGAGATGGTGTCGGAAGGGTTCGAAGATCCGGTTGCTCCTTGTTGTGGACAGGTACAGTTGTTCATCTGTTCGACGCGAATGCTTACTCAAGTACTCATGCTTGAATATTACAGATTGAAGACCGCGCTCGTAAATGCCGTAGGGCTGGTGTCGGACTCTTTGCCGTTGTCCATGAAAGGGAGTACTCGGAGGGAGACGAAGAAGACGAATACGAGGAGTATGCCTCGGAGGGAGATCACGACTCTGGCGCATCGGGGGAGGAGGATTGTGATGAAGCCTACGACTCGGAGGGTGATGAGGATTAATTTTGTGCAAAAGGTCCGGGATGTTTGATTGTACTGTCTCGTGAGAAATCTTGTCAACCCATGATCTTGTCGTCGTACAGCAGGTCCAGAATCAACTGCTTTCTAGCTTCGGTGCCGAGGTCTAACCGGCTGGGTCAACAACTATAAAGTTGATTCGGACTAGACGGGTCGATGCATTTTTGAGTCAGACTACTTATGTTGTTACACCACAGAATGCACTACAGCTCCTAGTACTCTTGAAGAAATTTTGCCGTTCGCTCGTCCGAGCAAATCCCATAATGACCGACCCCAGGGACATGCAGACACTTGACCGGCTTCCGACAACGGCGAAGACCCAGTTCCGCCCACGCCTCGCGCGAAGCCTCTGGTAGGGTGGTGACAATACCAGCTTCAGCGGCCACCAAGCTGAATGGCGCCTTGACGGATGAAACCCACTCGATGAACGAGTCCCGTGCAGCCTCGGGGTCGTTTCGAGGCTGGAATTCTCCAAGGAAGCTGAGCAACGCCTGGGTCAAGCGGCGCAGGATCTCGACATTCTCATGCCCTTCCATCTTGAATTCGTTACCCGGCCCATAGACAGAGTCCACACGAGACATATCCGCGACTTGTCTGATAGCGCTGTCTGCAGCCGTCCCAACATTCTCGTAGATATGCGCCCACATGGCTTCGTGCGTCCACAGGAGAGGAAAATGGTCGATGAACACAACCTGCGAAACCTCCTCGCCGCTGGCTTCCAGCATTTTGGCAATAGCGACGACGAGTACACCGGACGCGCTATAGGCACCGAGGCGGTATGGTCCCTGTGGTTGCTTCTCGCGAATCTTTTCAACAAAGAAGGCTGCCTGGGCGGAGAATGGGGATGTCGGAGTGAAGTGCGTGACCTGGACACCCGAAAGTGTGCCCGAGAAGTGAGTTCGCAGCGGGAGGATAGGACCGAGGCCGCCATCGATACCTGGGAATAAGAAGAGGGGAATCCCAGGGCCGGCACAGAGCTCCACGATATTCGGTTCTTCGCCGACAGAATCGGCAGAAACGATCTTGCGGCGCAACTCGTCCCACGAGACACCGGCTAGAAGCTGCATCTGTGAAACCTGCAAGAACGGTTGGAGGGCAGCCGAAAGTCGCGCCGCGGTCAGAGAATCCAGGCCGTAGGATAGAAGTGGGCGTTTGTAATCGAAGGCCTCCTTTTCCACCTCCACGAAGGATAAAACGACTTCCAGCACCTCCTGCTCAGCGACCGGCTGAGTGGCAGAACTCTCCGGCGGGACTATCCTGCGTCGCAATTCCTCCCAAGACACTCCGGAAAGTAATTGAACCTGCGAAACCTGCAAGAATGGCTCGAGCGCCGTGGATAGACGCGCAGCACTCAACGAGTCGAGCCCGTATGATAACAAGGGACGCTTGGAATCAAAGACCTCCTTGTCCACCTCGACGAAGGATAACACGACTTCAAACACGTCCTCTTCGGTGAATATCGGGCTCGCATTATCGGCCCCGATTTTCGGAGAGTGCTCAGCTGTGCGGAGGATATGATGAAAAGCGCGTGGAAGGGGATAAGTATTGTGCATGGAGTGCACTCCAGTCGAGATCCGGAATGTAGCGGGTAAAAGACACGGAACCTTCCAAGATTTTTTGTAGGCCGTCCTGAACGCAACGCCATAAATCTGAAGCATCCTGTTAACCGCCGTCTGGGTGGAGAAAGGGGGAGCTCACGGGCAGGGGACATGGATATCGCAAAGACACCACTCTTGCTCTTGTCTATGTGGCGGGAGTTTGCGCGATGCTTTACGATGGTCAGAAGGGCGGGTTGTCGAACACCAAATACGCACCAGATAGCCGACGTCCCTAATCTCGGGCAAAACAACAGAGAACGCGTTTTGGTAGCCAGAAAGGGCACCCTCCAACGCGGTGCACGCACTGCCAAAGATCAGGAACAGGGCTCGGTACTTATAGAACGTAAATGGTGACCCACCTCGCATAGTTACTCTGTCCCGCAATCCCGAAAAGCCCACTAATGGAAGAAAACGCCACGTAGAAGTCCAGCTGGCCCACGTCGACCGCAGCGGAAAACGTTTCAAAAGCCTTGAGCTTCGAATCGCGGACAGTGGAGAATTTCTCCTCCGTTTGATTCACGAAGAGTGCATCGGACAGGACTAGTGACATCTGGAAGCACCCCCCAATGCGCATACCAACAGTTTCCAGCAATCGCGAGGTCGCTTGTACATCGGTTGCGTCGCATGCCTCGAGGCGGAGGGTAAGATCAGCTCGTCCACGTAGGTACGCTACTTTGACCACAGTTTCTTCGTCGGTCTCATGGTCCAGCGAGGCGATTCCCCGACGGGAAGTGAGTACGATCTGTCTTGCTCCGTGCTATCCCATGTTTGATGAGAGTTTGAAGATACGCCGGAATGTAACACACCTGGTACATCCAAACAGCCAAATCAACGCCCAATCCACCGATACCACCCAGAACGATGTAACATTTATCAGCGTGGAATAACGCAGACGCTAGGGGCTGTTCCAAAGTGAGGTGAAGTGACGGAGACTGTGCACATGAAACTAAATCCAAAGCACCAGCCAGCCGTTCACTACCCTCCCGGATATGCTCTCGCACGAGAGCATTCCAAACGATAAACCGTCCAGATGCTGAGACTAGATGTCGGAGAGCCGGATACTGAGCGCTTGTCAGAGAATCGCTAATCACCACGTCTACCGATTCCAAAGTTGTCGCTTTTTCGAGATCACAGTGAAACAAGTCGACGGTGCTGACGCTAGAGAAGTGCTTGATGAAGCTATCTGATAGCCTCCCATCTTTCATGGCAATAAAAACAGCAGGGCGCTTGCGACTGAGGGACTTTGGAAGGGCGTCGAGTGTCAATGACGGCGCAATCAATTCGATAATTCGATGGGGATCGGGGAACGACTGCGCGTCCAAATGGGCAATGCATCCAAGGTTCACGACAAGAATTGGTGCCATGGGTTGATCCGTTACTCCCAGCACAAGATTGCCTGGGGACATTAGGGGAGAGGTCAAGACACGGCCGATGAAACCATGAACATGAAGTGCCGTCTTCTCGGACGAGACAATTTCGACCATCACATAGTCCGGATCCTCGGGCGTGGGTGGATAGTCCGCAGGAGCGAAAGTCGGTGGTGGCGTCAAGACAATCCTGGATACGCAGGGACTGCCGTCGTTTGAGAACAGCACCACCGGCTCGCCGTTGTCGAACACATTGCGGTGCTTGGAGAGATAGATAATGCGGTCCGAAGGCTTGATCGCACTGGAGAAGATGGCCAGGCGAATACTCCATCCGGGGAACTCACGCCGGAGTGCAGCACAGAGTCCCATGGCGGAGTCCCCATCGCGGCCCTCTACAGTCGCAATATAGACATCAAGTGGAGTGCCGGGGTCGAGCTCTTTGATGCGGTGCTGAAGGTCCACCTCGTTCCCCAACGCGTACGGGATGATATGATGCGGGTCGATGGCGCCCTGAGTGGAGACACTAGCGACAGGTTTTTGTGACGTGAAAAGGAAGTTGTGTCCCCCCATCCCCGGTTCGATGTTGGCATGACTGTTGATGAAGCCCAATCCCTTCAGCATCTCCATCCAACCCGCTGGGGACATCGTGCAGTGTGCCCGTCCATCGGCGAACCCGAACCACTCGGAGAATGACCCAAAGACACAGTCATACCACACGCTGCCCACTTTGCCTGGCCAGGACGTCCCATCCATTTCGATCACGAAGAGAGTGCCTCCCGGGACGAGAAGCTTGCGGAGATTCGATAAGCAGGTGCGGAGGTCGGGAACTGCGTGTAAGACGTGAAGCGCCACAATCACATCGTGGGACTCTGCAACCAGACCCTGGTCGACAGGATCCTTGGTGAGGTCGTACAATTTCGGGGTCATTTTCGGACCTTCGATTGTCCGAGCGAGTTCTGAGGCCAAGCCCTGAGCGGTGTGGTCAGCTACAGTTTGAAGCAAAGAGGGAACAAAGTACGTATGAAGCATCGGTCACTGTATACTCCGTGAGAAGGTCTGATTTCCGCAACACTTCAGCCAGGTATCTGGTCAGCAGTCCCGTTCCTGCCGCCATTTTGAGCACCGTTGAGGAAGGGAGCAGACTAAACAACATACCTGCGCCCACTTCAAGAATATTGACCACTCGTTTGCCATTCTTTTGAAGCGAATCGAGCAGCGACGAAAACGATTTGACAACTTCGGGATAAACGGTACTGATCCCGCTGTGCTGGTTATAGAAGCGGGTCATCAAGTCGTCGGAATACAGCTTTCCCACTGCTTCCTGCGACCAGCGTCAGCCAGTCAAACATATTCTACTGCTTCATCGTACCTTTGACGAGGTGAACACCGTCTCATGAACCGAAGCAATTCGATCGGTGACCTCAAAGTGGGCAGGATACTTGGTACGGAGATGCTCCTCGTGCAGAGTTTCCAGGGTTGCTTCCGTTGAAGCTGCTCGCTTGGCAAAGTCAAGGTAGCGCCTCCGGGAGACCTGGAAACACTGGTCAGAGCCGTCGAACCGTCGATATACGCGAGCACTTACATCATCCCCGACGGCAGGGTTATTTTGCAAAGATTTCGATATCATACGCGCCGCCAGAGAGTCCAAAATCGTAAACAACGCCGCCTCGTCGCTTGGCTCCCTCTGCGAATAGGTAGCCTCAGTCATGACCTCATCAGGAAGCACTGAAACAGGCTGGAAATCAAGATCATATCTGCGCAGAATGGGAGGCAGCGGCGCCGACAATCTCTGTAGTACCAGGTTCGTCAATTCACAGATGACAGTGCCCGACGTGTCTGCAACTGTGATATCATACGATTTCGAGTCTACTTTGATTCAGAAGCTGCACCAGCGAATGGAGTGGTGAAAACACACCTGGCGACCACCTCCGTCGTCGGATGTGGGAGAACCAATTTCCCGAAGTCACAGCAGTACCCTGATTGAATACAGCCGTTTTCAAAACAGTATACGGGTTTGGAGCCTCGCTCCACGTACGTTTGTGCTGACCTTTGTTTGATGGAGAGTCGAGCTTCCGCTCCACTCAACTCCACAACTCAATGCAAGGGCTGTGCCGTGGCTAGACGGCATTTCCCTTTCCGGGCAGGCAAGTGGAGTGGAAGCAGACTCACCGGCACACAGAGGTCAACGCAAACGAAGGTGGAGCACTGCATCAAAACCCGTATACTGTTTTGAAAACGGCTGTAAGACGAAACGTCCCAGTTTGGATGGCAGGTACATGGCTTCTCCACCTTTTTTGAGAACATCGGGATGGAGAATGATGTGGATGCATGCGTCTAGGGCCGCTGGGTGTAAAAGATCCCGCGCGAGTCTGGTTCGAGAACATCAGACGCGCGGACAGCCTGGATGATTGACTCACCCATCCTCCACGGACGGTGCTTGAATTTCGGCTATGGCCTCGGACGGTTTGCCGCGGCAACGGAGTACTTTTCGGAATGCTGGACCAAAATCTACAAACGGTCGGAGCGATGGGTAAAAGTCTAGAAAGATAAAGTTAGCAACTATTCGAGAAACACAGCGCATACTCGCCCTTCATAGACAATTCCGGTAGACTGGACCACAAGGACTTCAAGTCGATTGACTTTGGAGTCTCCACGGTAAATACATCCATGAAACCTCGAGCATGCTCGCGCGCGCTTTGTAACTAAACACGTGTTATCAGTAATCAGGGGGAGAGCAAACAGAACTTCAGACGCACAGAGGATGACGAGTCGACGGACGTGAGGGACCAACTGCACCCAGAGCGTTCGAGCATCAGCCGCGCGGTGTTCTGCGCCGACAGAGAGAATATGGAAACGAATTCGACGTCCCACAAAAGGTTAGCACCCGTTCCCAGAGCCTGCACAATTGTCGCGGGTGTTTCAAGAATATTACTGAGTGTGTACTCACCATTTCGAGAAATCCAGTCGCAGGAAGGATCGACTGCCCTGCTGGGACATCAGCTGAGAAAGATGTGGAGAGCTCACACACGCACCGTTGATGATATGCTGTGCGAGTACCGGATGCGTGATGTCATTCACTACAGCGCCAGACAAAAGCCCTCCTCGCTCGGTGGAACGGGTGACGTCCGAGTAAGTTTTCGGCGGAGGAATGGGCCGATGCACCATCGGATGATCGAGGAACGACGGCTTGAAGTCTGAAACACCATACAGACCGCTGAGATCGCAGGAGTTGTAGCCAAGTAGGGTGATTCGAGCCAGCGTCTCCGAGAATTCAGCGTCTTCCGCAGAAGCTCGGCGCATGGGACACAGAACGGATTTGTCGGTGACCCCATGGCTAGCTATCAAGGTAGCCAGCACCGGATGGCAAGATATTTCGAGGAAGATGGGGGCGGCGTCGGTGTGGAACTCGAGGACACTCGAAATCGCGGAGCTGAACAGGACGGCATGGCGACAATTAGACCAGAAGTAGGCTGGTGTGAAAGCGTTGACGAGGGTCTCCCCAGTGCACGTCGAGAAGACGGGAATACGAGGGACACGTGGGCCGGTATACCGGGCAAAGATATCCTCCATCCGTGCCATGCATTCGTCGCGAATGGGGTCCATGTACGACGAGTGCCCAGGAACCATAGTCCGGATTCTCTGAGCAAAGATACCGTCGGCGCGGGCCAGGTCAACCGCCTCCGCGAGTAGAGTTGAAGTGCCGGAGATGGTGACAGAGTTCGGGGAGTTGTAGCACGAGATCTCGACTGCACCCGACATCCTTGAAATGATAGCCCTCGCCACGTCAGCGCTGCAAGCCAGGGAAGCCATGCCGAGATTAGGGCTCTCGGTGATGGTCATGGATTGTCCGCGCGCTATGGCAATCTCCAGAGCCATCTCCTTTGATCCCGCGCCCGAGGCGTACAGCACAGCTGTCTCGCCAGCAGAATGACCGGCCAGTGAGCTTGGTGTGATGCCCACTGACACCAGGAGATCGAAAAGGGCGATTTGAAGCATCGCGATGGCGGATACGGTGATGGTCACGGGCCATCCATCTGGAGAGAGAACGATGGACGGCGAAGAGGCCGACGAGATGAAGAGACCAGTCGTTTCGAGCAGCGATTCGCCGACAACACGTCGGTAGACCCCATCGAGTTCCAGGATGGTAGAGCGGAAAACCGGGAATACGGCAAAGAGCCCACGACCCATCTCCAGATTCTGTGGGCCCTGGCCACTGAAGATGAATGAGACTGGAGGGGGGTGCTGGGGACGAGCGTCGCTGAAGGGATATGACCGTCGGTGGTGGCAAGCGGAAGAGTAAAGTAAGTCCTCCACGGCAGTTGTCTGGCACGACGAGAAAGAGTGACGGCGCACGCGCGCATGGTGTCAACGTCGGAAAGGTTTGCTTTACGGATGCTGTTCGAGATCTGGTCGACGGCCGTGGGTGATAATCCGCCCACGACGAATGTGACGACGCTCTGGTCTGTGGGGATAGGAGGCGAAGCTCGGGGAGGCGGGGACTCGACGAGTACATGGCCTGTAGAGCCCCCGATGCCAGCTCCCGAAAGCGAGATCAGCGAACGACCAGAAGGCGAGCGACATCCCAACGGCGTGGGCGTGGTGGGAACACTAAGCCAGTTTTCGCCCCACTGTATCGCTGGAGATGGAGTGGTGAAATTGGCAGTGGGAGGAATCATCCTCTTCTCCAAAATCAGACACGCCTTGAGCAGGGAAGCAAGAAAAGCCGCCGCTTCGAGATGACTTGTGACACTCGTCAAAAGGTTTTGGGACAAGAAACGGGCTGGATGCGCACCCAAGATTGCCTTTGACAGAGCCCACACACAGAGTGTCCTCTCGCGCAAAGATTTCGGCCACAGCATTGGCTTCAATGGGGTCGCCGACAGAGGTGCCTGATGGGAGACGGTAAGGTTCGCCCGATCATTGATGCCGGATCACCTGCCACCCACCGGTCATGTGCAGCTCCGCAAAATCAACATCAGTTGCATCCCTCCCGGCACGCAGATACGCCATACGGATGACCTCTTTCTGAGTCGAGCCATTTGGCACGTAGAGCGGCATCTTGGATCCCGTCGATTGGATCGCTGTGCCGCGAATCTGAGGCGAAATGAAAGACATGAACTTTGAATTTGCTCAAACGACAAGACTTACCACGGAGTAGATGTGATCACAACCTCTAATAGCATCGTCAAGAGGTTTCAAAACCACGACAACAGCCCCTTCGCCCCGTGAAAATCTACAGAAATCCCATCAGACACTGGGAATCGGATAGTGTTGCCGCGAGACGAGATCAAGATGATCTCGAGATGCCGTTTTGGGCGTCTCGCTGTCATCTCGTCTCGTTCTCGTGAAATCGTCTCGCAAGATTGATGTGATAAGTACTGTCAATAATCTATACTTATTCGGTCTGGCGTGTATGTAGGTGAATGTACAATAAATCTACTCCAATTCCTCAGCTAGCACCGGGCGGAAACTTTCCCGGATTCCATCCAATCCACCCGCCTCATCTATCTCCTCCTTCGATAAACCCGACACCATCTGCTTGACGTCCTCCGTCGTGAGAATATCGTGCATAAACGGCTCTTGACGCTGCTGGCGGAAGCGGTATTTCAAGATTTGGAGCTTCTCCATGTGGAGAGTGGAGAGTCGGTTTCGTCGGAGCGCGTCGGTTTCCTTACTCGATGAAAATACGCGTTCACAAGGAACCGCCGATGCCTGACAAGGCATGATGTCGCATGCGACACGGCGGATGAGCGGGAAGCAAGCACGGGCCAGCTAGAGACATTAAGATGATTATGTGCTGGGTCGTCAATGATGCCTTCGTCATCCCATCTTTGCAGCTCCTTGTCAACGGCCAGCTCGTCCTCAGCCTGCTCTGGCTCACGGCGCGCCACCTCTTCAAGCTGAGAAGAGGGAGGGGTGGATTGGGAAGAGTCCGACGTGCCTGGGGCGTTGGGACGCGCGTTTAGGTCGAGAGTGGAGGGAGCATGGAAGGCGTGAGCGCGAACATGGTGGGATGCCGCAACAAGAGCAGTATCAGCCAGACGCGATGAGACGTGAGACGAGACCGAGACGAGATCATCTCGACTTGCCAAATTTAGGTTGAGACGAGATCATCTCATCTCGCTGTCGAGATATCTCCGTCTCGCGGCAACACTAGAATCGGATGCTGAAACATGATCCGGGTTACCCATCAGCAGCCGCGTCAAAAGGTTTAGTGATCCCTCGGATCGGTGGGTAAGAAATATGAGCTGAGATACTCCACCCAATTCAATAATTCTTATTTCATACTTCTAGGTCCAGACCTGCCGGGAGCTCACTATAAGCTGCCCCGCATCTCAACGTTCCAGTCCGCTCTACCAATGGCGCACCTCAATTCGAACATCTGCCTAGTGGGAATCCACCATGCCCCTCTCCAAGTTTCAAGGGACGAGTTCAAAGCTGGGTTGGAATCCATGCTTTCCAAGTCACTGGAGATGCCGGTCATGAAGGAGAATACTCTGGGATGCGGCTTGGTGAGCAATATAACGTCGGGGTCCTTGATTTAACCCTTCATTGTGTCTAGATCGTTTCGAACAGTCGACTTGACCACACCAATAAAGCGGCTGGTGTGCGTCCTCCACATGTTACGGCCGTCATCACGGCAGACTACGAGGTGTGTACTACGGTAGTCTTGAAGAATTAATTCCCGCCTGACGAACAGGAAAGACCCGCGCACAACTAATCGCAGTGCATTCCAACAAATCTTTGTCTCGTACTTCCCACCTGAACACTCTCTAGGTCAGGGAATACCCAGCAACCAAGGCGTGGGCCGAGAGCCCCGAGCTCAACGACAGAGCGGCCTCGCTCTTCGCCGCCGAACGCAAGGTGTTCATCAACAAGCCGGGGATTCCCGAGAACAGAGTACACGGTATCGCGATTCTCCCAGTCCCCGAAGGCGGGTCTCCGGCGGCCTTTGCTGAAAAAGCGGAGAATATCATCCGCCGCGCGCAAGAGCTTCCGTGTGTTCAAAAGGGTGTTCTCAGACTGACGCTGGTTCGTTCATCTCCGTCTTCAATTCCGGTAATAAGAACTTATACCGGGCAGTTCAGCCAGGATGGCACCATTTCCAACCGTACCAACACTGCGAGACATACCTTCATCTTCGACGCCGAATACGAGGTATGTAATTCGCCAGAATCCCATGCCCTAGCAATCGACCGTTGTTTCTAGAACTCGAATACACACAAGGAGGTTGTGGACCATCCAGATTTTGCAGAGATTCATGAGATGATGAAGGACTACGACACACCGAGCTTCTTTGGAGCTGATCCCACTATCAGAAAGATTTGATGTTACGATTCCTAACTTGCTTAGGAATTACGATTCTTAAGTTGTTTAAGAATCGTTCTTTTTAACCGGGTCCTGGATATTGATGGGGCATCAAACGATCCCCGATATCCATTTGGAAATCCGGCCCATTTATCTGGTTGCCGCCGGGGCACACGGTGGATCAGTGGCGGCCGACTCCCGTGACGGCTGCACTCACCAAATTCCCACTGGCTGCGCATGCAGCGTTATTCGCAGCGCCGCTTCAGAGCCGTGCAGGTGCCGGCTGATGATCCCACCGGAATGCAGATGCGCAGACTGCAGGCATCATTGTCACTTGATCCGCTTAAGACTCATCTCCACTGGCCCCGCGCCTCTTTGAACTTTCTGGCCTTTCTCGGCATCGGCCAGCCGCGGACAAATTAAAGGCGGCACAACGACGAACCCGCAAGTCCAACGTCAATAATCAACCCGAGTCCCAATGCACGGAAGAAAAAAAAAAACCGGAATCGTACCTGCCATGCACAGCAATGGCCTCAAAAGCCAGATCGTTCTTTTTAACCTGGGCCTTTGGGCATCAAACGATCCCCGATATCCATTTGGAAGTCGGGGCATGTTCCGATGTCCGTCCCGCATGTTTATCTGGTTGCCGCCGGGGCACACGGTGGATCAGCCGTGTCGCGAGTTGGTACATAACGAGTGCTGCCCTCTGACTCAGCCGTCATGCGGCGCTGCTCAACTCACCTTGAATTCACCTTTCACTTGCTAGTAGCTACTCTGTGTCTCGGAGACAACTCGGAAAGAGATTAGACCACAAGCCCCGCGTGCCGAGGATGTTGCGGGTGTTTTAGATCAAGATCTCACGATGATCGCTCTCGCCGCACACTACCGGCGATCATCCGCTTCGGAGCCGTCAAGGTGCCGGATGATCCCACCGGGTGTGCACATGCAGAACAACTGTTTTGATCCCGCGAAGACCTTACTTACATTCACCCCCAAAACTTCCTGGGCTCCTCTTTTCCCGCTTTTTCGGCATCGGCGAGCCAGGGTCCTGGCCCAGGGAAAATGATTGGAAAATGATGGTTTTCAGTTCAACGCCCAAGTCCAACATCCACATCAAGTCCGTCAAATAATTAATTGGATGCAAACTCATGAAGGAGCAAAAACAGAATCGTACCTGCCATGCGGAGCAATGGCCTCAAGCCCAGCTTTTGCTGAATCATATTTACCCGTGGGGCCTGGGCATCACAGTGAACCACTCGGCCTGATTAACTAGTCATTGCAATACGACTTGTTGAACGGTGTAACTATTTGCCGTTTCCGAAAAGCCGCGGAAGACTGAAGTTGCGCCGAAGCCGAGCTGCCGAAGTGCTTAAATCTGTGCGATCACAGCTTAAGTACGTCAGATCACGACTTAACTCTTGACTTGGACCACAACGTCTGTCTCACTTCCTGTGCCCATCCCCCTTCTTTCGACCGCTGCCAGCTCATTCTAAAGCTTCCTACTCTCCGCCTTCCGACTGCATACGTAAACACGGGTTCTATCCCCAACCACAAGTCTGTATGTGTCCTGAAACATCTGCCCGGCGATGCGACTCACATACCCCTAGACGATGGAACCACCTATCCCCCTCGCCACAGTCTTGTCTTGGGGCAACGAGCTCGCTCCCTTGCCTGAAGCTCTGGTCGCTCGCCCATGGATCGCAGTGGCCGAAAACGAGCTTGGCCGCATCGAGCGCGACATCCAGGCTCTGGAAGCAAGTCGATTGTCGCTCTTGCACAAGGTCTCCACCTATCGCCAGGCATTTGCACCCCACAAAAACCTACCCCCCGAACTTCTCGGCGAGATTTTCATTGCATGCGCAGCTTCCCAGTCCGGCGACGGGAGTGTCAAAGCTAGTTTGAATTACGTCGTACGCACCCGCTCCGACGTGCGTTTTACCCTGCGCCGGGTCTGCTCCAAATGGTGTGCCATTGTCATGGGGACTCCTAAGCTTTGGAGCGACTTGCAGATGAATTTCGCCATAGACACGCGGGAGGTCCATATTTCAGTGAAACTCTTCCTGACCTGGATTTCCCTCGCTGGAGAGCATCCGCTGACACTGGACCTTTCCATGGCGTATGACCGTTCTGATCTCGCACCGACACTCCTTGGTTGTGCGCGCCGACTTCGATCCCTTACGGTTGGCCCACTCGCTAATGCGTGTGTCCAGGATCTCTTCCGTTTGCCCGTAGGATCGATGGGTTGCTTGGAAAAACTGACTCTCACGTATTCCACATACGTCCGCGGCTATCCCCCTGCTTACCGTGAGCCCGAGCACTCGACCGTCTTTCTCGGTTCTGGTCATCTTCGTTCTGTGACCCTAGTTAGCTTCTCCGATGCGAAGCTAAAGACCGTCGCGATCCCGTGGGGTCAGCTGACCGAGTTGAACCTCGAGCAAAGCCGCGTCTCAAGGACTCGACTTGAATCCATCCTTTCCCTCTCTCCTGCCCTCACGCGTGCAAGGGTCTGGTTACCACACGATAATGCGCCGAGGTCTTGGAACATCACCCTGCCGGTGCTGCGTAACTTGACACTGTACACTCCATTGCTGGACATCGCAGCCGAATTTTGTCAGGCAATCTCCCACCCCGTCTGGAGGAACTTGCGGTCCGGTGCGATGACCTTTCTCACAGGCACTTGTCCATATCACCGAATCCATTCCCATCCGTGCGGCGGGGGCATCGGGATCGGAATTTCGGATATAGGGTCGAAAAGTTTTTTTCGACCCTGGCTGAACCCCCCCCCCCCCCCCCCCCCCCCCCCCCCCTCCTATATAAGGCAGATCATTCCCACGGTCATGTGATTTACCGGCGGTCCGAGCAATCTGCGCCTCCCAACCATACAAAAAATATTGATTACAAGCTTGTTGAAGGGCCCCAGTGTCAATCAGACCCATCTCATGTCTGCCTGAGCAATGATCCAGTTGTTTTCTGTGGGAATGTCTTGTCAGGACAGGCTGTATTATGTAATATATCAGTCCCAATTTGGAAATTTCGATCAATTCAAAGTTCTGGTGGTTGGGAGGCTACCCTGAGTGGTTATAGCACAATCTGAACTGGTAAAATGGTGTTTACATGCTCCAAAACACCTTTACTAATATACAGGTAGAAGTTTTTTTCGAGCCCGCTCGGGACCCCCCCCCCCCCCCTCCCCCGGTACGAAATTTCGATCCCGGTGCCCCCTTGGCGGCGTCTGTCGATTGCAAATCGCAGATTCGTCGGTGGTACCATATATTCAGCAGCCCTACCTTGGCTCATTGCGTGTGGTAACGCAGAGGAGATTATACTTCCTCACTGCGTCTTGGGCACCGCCACGCCACTCATCTCAACAGGCTTGCTGTTCCCAAATCTGCGACTCCTCTTCATCCATTCACAGGATTTCCACGCTGTCCTCCCGATGCTGAAGGCGCGTCGGAAGAGCCAACAACATCCAACCATCCCTGAGGTGGGATTCACCGGACGAGTTCACGGGATCACGAAGCTGAACCGAGAGACGGTGGGGAGATTATTGAAAGCTGGGGTGTTCATTTGCGACGAAGACCAATACAAGACTGGAGAGCTCTGGCGTGGCGTATACCGCGGACAGGTTCGGAACCCTTTTCATGTCCTCAATTCGAATGACTGTTGACTTTCCTTTGCAGATCGAAGACCGTGCTGGTAAATGGTCAGACAAGGGCTTGGGTCTCTTCCGCTTTGTTGAGGAAACCAAATCCCCATTCAACTGGGTCGATTTTGACGTAGCAGACTTTGAGCGCGACGGGGACTCGGACTCGGATTAAGCGGTGTCCAAAATACCTATTACTGAAGATGAACGGAAGAGTATCCAAGAAAATCAGGGTGTGTTGATTATATATTTAAATATATGGCCTGTCTATACTTACCCACGGCCTCGATGTTGTACTTGGACGCGACTCCGTCGGCGGGACACCGGCGGCTCGGCATGCCACTGGCGGGGTGATGCGGACGTTCAAATTACTTTTCCAGGCCCTGCAGGAACAAGTAAGTTGTCGGTCGGATCAGGCGGATCAATCTGGCCGTCGCAGTCCTACCGGCTGATGCCGGTATCGATGCAGAGTTGATCCGCACCATACATACGCGGCCATTGCCTGAATGCTGCAATGCCGTGAAAGCCGAACACTCGGCAATTGTTGTCCACTGTCATTCATCTCTGTCCTCTTTCCGTCAGTTGCTTCTAGCGCACGGTAGAGCTTCTTATCTTCAATCCAACTCCATCGCTCACCGTGGATTTATTCGATCTAGGGCTGGGCACCGTACCGTAACGGACACGGCCGTAGAAATTACGGCCGTTTTCGCACACGGCTGTAACATCACGGCCCGTAAATTGGCAGCAGATATTGCTGACGGTACGGTACGGTGCCGTATCCGGCCGTATTTCCGTAACACGGCCGTAAACTGATGGTCAATGTTTTCTCTGATTTCCTGCGGAAAACTTGTTATTGAACGCTACATTCATCAATTCCTACAGTCCAACTCACTCCTTCCATTCATAGCTACCCTTCCTAGCACAAAACATGGGCTGGGAACATCTGCCACCGTCAACTTTGAAGTCGATGGTCCCTTGATGCGTTGATGGCGGCTGCCGTAACATCAACGATGCCCGCCGCAGCTCCCGCAAGCCCGCCCACCTAAAGGGGAAGCCATCTCTGCACTTGCAAACCCTGTTGACATGACTTGGTGAGAGAATTCCGACACAAATCTACCGCGCTGACAGTGTTCAGGACAGATTGCCGAGGATTCCCGTATTACGGCCGTACCGGCCGTATTCATACGGGAAATACGGCACACGGCCGTGTTGAGTACGGGCCGTGTAAACCACACTACCAGAGGCCACGGCACGGCACCGTCTCCGTATTACGGAGCCGTATTCCGTAGGGTACGGTTACGGTGCCCAGCCCTAATTCGATCTCCAGCCAGGAGTTCCTTGAAAAGTGTGTGCATTGTGCAAAGATTCAGGCCGGCGATTTCACTCACAGACTGGTAGAAAATGGAAACCGTTAAGCCACTCATTAGCGTGGAGACACCGGTATAAATGAAAAGCGAAAACGAAAATCGGCCACGATCGGCCGCACCACACGGCTGCCCCGTGTTCCGGTCACGCTTCGCTTACGTCTCGGTACCGAAAGGCTGGGTTCCCGACGCTTAGCTCATGCCCGTCACTTGCTCCTCGCGACGCGCGCCCGTGTCACTGTCCCACTACTGGTGCTTTCTGCCTACCGGTACCCCTCCCTGTATCCTATGCCATGATAGCTCAATATACATCTTCAATCCCATTGATTGCCGGGAGAAGCTCTTGGATGCCTGAAGTTCTTGTGCGCGCTATGATAGGCAGCCTCGGCCTTCGATCATTCTCGTTTTGCGGCCGTCGGCACTGATGACGAGAGCTTGGGGTATTGCGCCGTATGTTGTGGTATCTGATTTAAAACTCAGTGCTGAATGCCTGGATGATGCCCAGGGACAGTTCACTAAGCCCCGGAAGATATCCCAGGATGAATTTGCCAATTAAATGTGTATTTCAAGTACAGAGAGGCGCACGGTGAATTATCTTGACAGTGTTGATGGCGGTGAATCGTAATTGATGCACCATCATGCCTTCCCCTTGGGAATTGAATGTGACTGTTACTTTGACCATCAACGGCGTTCGGCGGCAGTCCCTTGCCGATAGGTATGTATATCGTTTTCGTTTTCGTTTTCTGTATATACCCTGGAGACACCCCTGGAGGCTATATCATCGGATGCGTGCCTACCGCGCGGCCTTCGCACCTCACACAAAGCTACCCCCAGAAATCCTTCGCCAGATCATCATTGCATGTGTGGCCTCACAATCTGTTGACGGGAGTCTCAGGGCCAACTTGAATCGGGTCATGGACAGCCGCTCGGACATACGCTTTACCCTGCGTAAGGTCTGCTCCAAATGGCGCTCCATCGTCCTGGAGACGCATGAACTCTGGAGTCTGGAACGACGTGCAGATTCAAGGGTTCCCAAGGACGAGCCCCAACTTGACGTCACTTTTTCGGTCCTGGCTTGCCTTGAGCGGGGAGCATCCGTTGACACTGGACGTCTCCGTCGAGTTGAAATATTCCGGAATGAATGATCTCCAGACGGTGCTCCTTGGTTGCGCTTACCGACTTCGATCCCTCACGGCTTCCGCGCTCCTTTCTCCCTGTGTTCAAGCCCTCCTCGCGTTACCTGACGGATCCATGCGCCGCTTGGAGGAACTCTGTCTGGACAATTCCAGACCTTCCCTGTCTCCTCCAGTGCACTCCACTGTGTTTCTGGAGTCTTCTCGTCTTCGTCGTGTGACCCTAATCAACTTCTATCCAACGACGCTGAACGCCGTCGAGATCCCGTGGGGATAGCTCACCGATTGCCATCTGTCGCGCACTTACGCACGCAGAGCTCCGGTTACCTGAGTTCCGGCTCAACGAACTCCGAACCCGGGACATCACCTTCCCCGCGGTGCGTAACCTGACGCTGTATTCACGAACGGTGGACAATGTGGGCAGATTCCTCCAGGGAATTACTCTACCCCTCTTGGAGGAACTTGCGCTCGAGTGCGAGCGCTTTTCACCAGCCACCATACTGCCGAATCCTTTTCCACTTTTGCGGCGGTTTTCGATGGCCATGGCCCCAATCGACCGTTCCTCCCCAGCCAATCCAGTGTCCTTACCGTGGCTCACTGCGGCCAACAACGCCGAGGAAGTCATTCTCCCCCGCTTCTATCTAGGAATCACCGCCGCGTCGCGGATATCAGCGGGGTCACTGCTCCCTAATCTCCGACTCCTTGTGGTTCATGCGCAAGACTTTCGCACTGTGGTTCCAATGCTTCAGATGCGTCTCACAAGTCAGGAGCATTCAACCATTACCGAGTTGGGACTGAATGGACAAGTCCTTAAAGTGACGCAGGTGGAGCAACAGGCGGTGGAGGACTTGATAAAAGCCGGGGTGTTTGTTTGCGACCGATATGTTCAAGGCGGATAGGGCCGTGCATCGCGGACAGGTCTGGTCCATTTCTACATACATTCGATTCAAATTGGCTCACGGTACTGCGTAGATTGAACATCGTGCTCGTGGTATCCACCACTTGCGTCCGTGGAGATTCTCCAATTGATCGTGTTGAATAGCTATGAGGAAGATTCGGACTGGGCTGAAGTTGAACAGTTCTTATGGGTCTCCAAGTCAAAGGATTTATATAACGTACCGAAATGATTCACTTTTCCATCCACGCGTCTGAAATGATTCGTTTTTCCACTCACAAACGCAAGCACGTAAAACATAGAGTGTTTTGGAGGGTGACAATCATTTCATCTTTTGACCTCCACGTCCTCCGAAGAGTGAGTAGCTCAGGGGGTCGAATATTCCGTATTGTGGTAGTAACACGTTTGCTACTGGAGACCACTCTTGAAGCACGACGTCAAGCTCAAGAACACGAAGCGACTGATCTAAAACAAAGGGAAGGTGAGCTGCGCGAGAAGGTCCAGACAAAGAACAGGGACGACATGTGGGACGGATCAGTGCAAGATTGACAAAGGGAAAGTGTGGTACGTCGGGTGGATGACTCGGCAATGGGGCTCGGAAATAACGTTGACGAAAATTGAGTGGCACCCTGCGTCACGGTCACATTGAGCGAAAGAAAAGTGGTGTATATATGAGGGTGAGGCAGTAAGAACACAAGAGGGTCTATCATCAGAACGTCTCCTCCTCGTCCACCAGGCCGTCCTGACCCTCGCCCTCGGGGACCTCGAAGCCTTCCTATAGCGGGAGTGAGAAGCTGTTTCGGAGTAAGCGGGATATAGCAGACGCACCTCGGTGCTGTACAAGATCTTTTGGATCTCGCGCAACGTGTGGTCGTCCTTCCCCTCGCCCTCGAGTACCTCCAGCTGCTGTTGCACGAGGATTTCGATATCGCGGAGCTGTCGTCGTCAGTCAGCGCTCTTTCATCCCAACTCAGCAGACGCACCTTTTCGAAATAGAAATCACGCTCCTTCTCCAAGCCCTCGACGTTGGCCGACAGCTCTTGCACCTGGCCCGTCAGCGCTTGCAGTGCAGCCGAGTTGCCGTCCGGACGATGTCCGCTGACGGGGGTACGGCCACCAAGACGAGCAGCAGCAACGCTCCCTCCACCACCGCCACTCGTCGTCGTGGCACGCGCTGGGGCCAATGTCGCTGGTGCATCGCCAACGCCACCCTTCCGCCTTCCCACCGCATCGTACGCGTCCCCGGCATAGTTGGCCTCCCAGAACCGCTTCAGCCACTGCAGAAACTCGAGGTTATCCCTGCACACGCCATCAGCGCTCAGCCTCGGAGACGGGGTGGAGTGGACCACGATGACTCACTGCATCTTGCACTTTATGAGCTTCTCGACTGGGATGGGCTTGTCGATCTTCTTGGCCTTGAAGACGTTCTGCATGATCTTGTAGTTGGCGACATACTCGTACTCTTGCTTTGCGCCCATCTTGACGCGTGCCATGGGGATGTCGCCGTAGATCGAGTCGAGGACCTGGAGGTACGCTCCGCCAGATCCACACTGCTCGACTTTCGTGTAGTTGAGGGCTAGTAGCTCGTTGAGCCACTGTAGCAGCTCTGTCCTCGACGCGCCCGCCATCGTGATAAGTGAGAGGCGAAAATGCTGGACCAAATAATGACATGGCGTGATCCGTCGATTTATTACATAATCACTTTAATTTCGAGGTAAGAAATATTGTTCAGCATTCCTCTCCGTCCACAAAAATATACAATAATCCCCAGGCAGCGCACGCCGGCATCCGCGCACGGATATTAGCCGCCATTGGCGCCCAAGTGAACAGCGCACCCACCCGCAACTCCACACGCTTCATGGCCGCATTTCGGTTCGCAATGAGGGTGTCCAACGCCTCCCACTGATGCCGCGCGAATTTCGAGGGGTTGACCCAGATGTCGAGCACCAGCACCTCCATCACGGGCGATGCCAGCGTGGAGAGGAAAGTCACGGCGAGGTCCACCATCGCGCTGCTCCCGAGCGTAAGCTCGATCGACCGCAGAGCTATACTCTTCTCGAGCGTGTAATTTCGCAGGAATGCCTCTGCGTGTCGTCAGTCGCGAAGAGTTTGACACTCAGGGGCTCACCTTCGACGATGGCGTCCGAAAAGTCAAGCGAAAAGTGACACAGCGACGGACCCAGACGGCCTAGCGCACGGGCTAGAAGCGTGAAATCCGGCTGCCCCGCTTCGTGCACGCGCAGCGCAGTCAACTCTGGCGCCGAATCCCGGCCGAAGTACGCCAAGAACCAATTCGGACTCTTTTCATCCCCAGCCGAACATCTCAGAGCCAGCGTCTTGAGAGTCGGCGGGATATCCACCAACTTTGGCGGAGGCTCCATCTCGGGGTTGTGTATCCTCGGGAAGAACGTCAACTCCTCGAGCTGCACAAAACCGCAGGCGAACGAAATCGCCGGGGCTCGGTGGGCGAATGGAAAGTTGCAGATTTCCAGGTTGGTTACCGAGCGCAGTTTTCGATGTAGGAGATGTCGCATACGCTCTGTGAGCACCCATTTCGAAGTGCCCAACCGGAGCGTCGTGACATTGGGGAGTGGCGGAAGCCGGGGGAGTACGTCGGAGAACCAAGAGGATCCGGACCCGGACCCGCGGCTGCTAAGAGTCAATTCCTGTATCAACGACGCTATATCGCACGACGGCGCGTCCAATAGGTCGACGAATTGATGGCTGTTGGCGTCGTCGAGGGCAACGGTGGCGAAGACGTGGAAACGGCTCGAGATGAGATGTTGGCGGCTGACGAGGCCCCAGGTGGCCACCAAGGCCTTGTCGGTGATGCAGTCGTCGAAGATGAGATTGAGGATCTCTGCGGGGAGAGACATCCGCTGGTGATTGTGGTGGTGGGAGGAGAGAGCTACGGGCGCTTATGTAAAAATGAAAATCAGTGACACTGACAGTGCAGGGGCGGTGTGAAGGGTAAAATCTATCACGAAGACTTGGAAACCATCGGACGCCCAGGTAAGTCAAAAAGCGTAACATTCACCACTTTAGAGTATAAAAAGAAATACCGGGCCACACCTTGATGAATATACACAAACAGTTACAGAGCGAGTTCAACGAAACTGGGGTTGCACGTCGATTTCGAATGAGTCCTATGTAGTCGAACCTCGAGATTCAAAACCACGGCTCGTTACCAATCCACATCTCGACAATCCTCTGCGCCAAAGCCGGTTGGTCCGCGACCGTCTACAGAAATACGATCAAAATATGTACTGAAACTGCAACCGCAAGGGATTGGACGCACAAAATGCCCAGCCTCCTCCAACAAAATCAACGTAAAGTTACCCGCCCCGGGGCCCACTGCGCGCACCGTCCCGACGTCCCGGGAATTTGGCGGCCACGGGACATCGGGCGCTTCGAGGAAGGCTTGTTGGAACGGTGTTTCGAGGAGTTTGAGCTGTGAGCCCTCTGTGAGGTGGACAGGGAATATTGGGAGGGGAGACGTACGAAGGAGAGGGTTCCGAGCCAAGGGCAATTGGCGTCTTGTTTCCCGATATAATCTACGCAATCAAGTCAGATATGACAAGGATTGGAGAATAAAAAGTACGGAGGAGACGAATCCCCGCAGAAAGCAGGGGCGGGTACATGAGATGGTGGGCCTGGATCCTATTATCGAACAATGAGAATTGTTGCATATTCGCCAACATAACGACGCACATATCGCCGGCGGCTTGAAACTCTTGGTTAACCTCCATATTGAGTCCGGTAAAGTTCAAATTTTCGGGGACGCCGAGCTCGTTGCGAACGGTCGGATCGCTGAATATTTCACTGAACCAACGGAATCGAGGATGGCACGCCACCGGGTCGTTTTTGTCTTCCGGGACACACTGCGTTGGTTTGTTAGCATTGGTCAGTCTTTAACAAGTGCTTGTACCGTGCGTCGGATGTCCTCAGGAACAATTCCGTGGAAATCAGCCGAGTTAAGGCCGCCGTAGCAAAGGTGTGTGGCATTGACGCGGTTCGGCACGCTCGGGACCGCTAACGCCAACTCGATGCTATCGAGGCACGTCGGGAGCGCGGAATACAATTGTGTGCACTCCGTTTCGTTGTGGATATGGTGATCCATGCAGCGGTATTGGAGCAGCCAGCGGAAGTGCGATGCAGGACTCTGTGACTCGACTCAAAGTTCGGCGCAAATAAATGATGGAGGCGACGCACGGTGAATGGATTGCTGATAATGAGCGCGTCGAGGTTGATAGGAATGGCACCCGGCTGACCTCGCCCAGCTTTGAGGAGCAGGTTTTGTTCGTGGATGACGGTGGCGATATTGGGGACGTACACGCCTCCGTACGATCCGCCGGATATGATGAATTTGTTTCTAGATGATGAGTGAAAGCCCTCGGGGGAAGATGAAACCTACCTCGCGAGATGCGGGAAGAGAACACAGAACTTTTGCAAGAAATCATAGGCATCGTATGCCGCACTCCTGCTATTGTTAACATGCGTCCCGTAGGAGAAGCCGACGCCGATGGGCTGCGGAACGTGAGATTTGGTTATTTGCGAGAAAGTGCTACGGACATGATCCAACGCAATGAGGTTGTGTCTCTTGGTCCAAGTGTACGGATTGGCAGCGAGTCCGTGCTCAGTGGCAGAGCAAGGCGATTGTCCCTGCAGAGCATTCATCATCCCGCTGGTTCCGGGGCCACCACCGATGGTCAAGATAATAGGTGCGTCCTCTGGGCTTTCCTCCGCCTCGAAATACCTGGGAACGTATGAGAGGCAGGCGGAGAGAGGGCACTTGTACTCGTACCAGAAAAACGAGCGCTTGGGGCTCTCCTCCGTGTCGCCGTGGAGACCTATGTGGCCAGCATACGATACGGCAGAAGAGTTGCCGCATATACCCTCTGGTTTGTGAACTCGGTGGTAGAAAGAGCGCGGAGACTGTATGGCGATCGGTGGGTAAAAAGACCGCAGCCAAGACACGATAACCAAGGATGAGAGAAGAACGACTGTAATCCCGGCGAAGGTGGATTGCGGTGGCCGGCGGCGAGATGAAACGGGCAGCGCCAGAAGCTCGGACTTCGAGGACATGGTGGTTCCAGGTCAAGCGTGGGTGCCGCAGCCAAACACGGGTGCCCATCACTGTGATCGGCATTTCTCGGCCGAGACACGTTGACCAGCTTCGCGCACATTCTTCCAAGGCTCATTACTCATGCATGTGGAGACGCCGGCCCATATTTCCGCTACCGTTAGGTAAGGGTTTCTTATAGGGAGTACCTTTTGACAGCACAGTCGGTAAATCACACTGTTCGTCAGCGGGTTTAGTCAGTAGCACATTTTGGCTGGAGCCGCAGGAATGCCGGTCTCTCGGCACGCATCGGCTTGTGTCTTGTGACCTGCTGACCAACAATGTTTGCGTAAACGAGATCACCATTCCCTGCCATTCCCTCTCCTTCAATCTGTATGTACGCGTACGCGTACGCCCGAGCAATGGCACTGTGCCATTGCTCGGTTCTCTCATGGGCTTTGAATCTTACAAGAAGTGGCTGCTCGGTTGGCTCTCGTACGCCTTTGGTAGCGAAATCCTTGTGACCGTAGTATCGTTAACCTTGTTCCTCAGCCCTGGCGCTTGAACAGTTTGCGCGAGAGAATGGATACCTGCTTCCCGGCTGCACGGAACGTATGTTCTGCTAGTACTTCGGACGAGTCCCAGACCTGCGCTGTCAAGATTGGCCGCTTCTGCCATGGGTCGAGTCTCGACAGCACAAGCTTCAGGTGCGTTGCTGTCCTTTCGGAATGTGTTTAGTTGACTGGCAGCAAGTCTATATGCACAGTGCAGGCGCTCACTGTCATCTCCATGGGCAGAATAGCAGACCGCCGTACGCATCTTCCTCCTAAGCCCATCCTTTTCTGAATCGTAGCCATTCCAATCGTAAACTGCTTCTCGTATCCTATGGAATGGCAGGCTCTCTCGCAGCAACCCCGCTCCTAATCGTCTCGTCTTCCTTTCCTTGACCCAGACCAACACCTCCGCGGCTTCGAGTTGACGTTTCTGCAACGCGGACACTTTGGAATGGATCGGCCGGAAACCTTTTGTCTCAATTTTGTCTGCTACTGTGGCCTTTCTGCCTCATCTAACCATGATGACTGCACTCGCTCTCGCTCGTCACCCAGTGGACTTATCAAGATTTGGGATAACTGTAGGCCGAACCTCACCCGTGACACAGTGACACTCAAACAACCGAGATGCCGTCGTCACAGACCAACAACTCCTTCAATACACTGAGTCGCGTGCGGCATCTCGCTCACACTCTGAATCTCATGGCAAAGTCGATCCTCAAACCATTCATGGCACCCGATAAGCAAAAGAAGGACGGAGGCGGCGGCACTGGAGACGACTTCAGCGCAGCATTTGCGGATGACACCGAGGGGGAGAGCGAGGAGGACAGCGAGAATGGAGCATCGGATTTGGACGCGGCGGAGGATCACGAAGACGATGGTGACAACCAAGAGTCCCCGGAGAGAACATGAAATAATATCAGCAAAACTTAAGTTGCAAGTGATTTTACCGTCACCGCAACTTATATATAAGTTTTCTCAAGTCTTAAGTTCTCACCTCCCAGCGGGGTATCTCCACGCCACACTACCCAGACTGTTCCTGCAACTTAACTGAACTTAAGTTCTCAATCCCCCGAGCTCCAGTTGCTCTCTATCATCTCAACTACACAAGTTCACTCAAAGTTCACTCATGGGGAGGCCAGCCCCAAGGGTTGAGCCTTGAGGCTTGAAGTCTTGCCCCTTATAGGGGCCTTGTTGAATCATGTATGTCGAGTGATAGTCCCATTGTTCTCTTTGATTATTCATCCATTGTCCTTTACGCGAACAATAGACACGATGTGGACCAACTGAACGATTTTAATACCGCCCCGCGTGTCAAGACCAAGGACCCAATTGCACTCCGACAAAACCAGTGAAACGCAAGCAACCAGAGGTGATTGAAGTGTTCGACAACATCGTGAACAAGTAGCCATAATATGGTATGCAAATGGTTTAACTTGGGGGGAGGGGCCGCTGCAAGCACGGCATATACGAGAACTTCCAGGGGTTTGAGCTTGCCGGATCTGACTGAAAGGCAAGAACAGTGGAAAGAGACACATTAGGTGTGTGGCTGTGCGCCAACTTCAAGTTGGTGTGATGTGACAGATGTGATGATGGTTAGTGATCACTGATGAAATCAGATCACAGTGCACAAATGCTTCAGACTTTCTGCCACCAGTGGACCTAGCACTGTAAAAATAATAGCCGGAGCACAACAAACTCTGTATCTTTGTCAACAAATTACAATGCAGCAGATATCTCACCCAGAAGTTTTGGAACCAGTGACTTAGTAGTCGGATTTTGTGCTTGGCCCACAGAGGAGTTTTACCCACGACAGTGCAGGTTGTCCTGCAGAATTCTACAGCAGCGGCAGGGGAGCCAAATTTGTGGGTAGGAATCAGAATTTATTGTCCGTGGGCACTGGGCATGAGGATACAGATTTTAATAGGCAACAGCACACATCACAGAATTCATCCCATTTTGACTGCCACAAATTTTCTCAATTTTTTCGGAAGCTGCCATACACATGAAGACATCCTAAGCTTCAAGACAACCCATATTGTGAAGTCCCAGTACCTTTGGTGAACTTGAGATGAGCTGATCACAAAAAGTAAATAGATCAACAATAACATAGACACGGTGGGAGATGGCAGTTCAGACCTGCAGAGTGAAATTCAATTTCAACAGCGAAGAGTCTGCCCTGAGATTCCCAGAAGGATTAGTGCAAAACTGAATGCTCCAGAGCGAAAAGAAAAATGAGCTGATGGGAGCTGTCAAAATCAGTGATTGTGCACCTACGAAGCCCTTATATCCCCACTAAATAGAAGGGACGGTGGGGGGTACCGTCCATTCTGGTTAGAGGGGATAGAGCCATCTGCCCCATACTGCGATAAAGTTGTCAATAAAGGCTGCAATAAAACACATAAAACTGCAATATATAGTAGGTAGAGTATGTAGAGTACAAGTACACTACATATGCTGCAATAAACCCAATAAAGTACCTCATACCGAGGACTTGGTGAGACTCAAGTCCTTAGCTTAGTAATACAGTCGGAAACGGAAGAAAGAATTCCAAAACGGGATCAAGAATGATTCATCGACATTATATCTAAGTACATCATTCACGGCGGCGTATATATATACAGATGGACACAGGATCGACTATGCAAACAGGTAAGATAGGGGACGTTCATTGAGAGCAAGATGGTAGGGAAAGCAAGAAGGTGAGCGATACTTGAGGAGGACTATGCCGACACGATACGGCGGCCAGGCGGACCACCACCGCGGCTGCGGACGGTGTTGGAGCGCACACCACGTCCGGAAACATTGTTCCAAGCAGGACGGGGAACGATGACTTTGGGGGGTGGGATGTTTTCCTTCTGGCGTGGCTCTTCCGCTACCTCACCACCCGTCTTGCGCTTCTTGGGCACGGTGGACTCGTCATCATTGGCACCCTCCGATGCCCGCTTGCGCTTTCCACCAGCTGTGCTGACCTTGGAGCCCGACGCCTTGCTCGCACCACCCTTCTTCCCCGCCCCCGCCTTCCCTACAGCACTCTTCTTGACGCTCTGCCCCGACAACGTGCGTTTCGACTCCGCAAGCGCCCTGGCCGCAGGCGGAAGCTTGCGTGCTTTCGTGGTAAACTTGGAGGCGGCGATCTTGGCAGCGAAGAGCTTGGAGGCAGAGGATTTGGAAGTTGCTGCGGTCGAGGACGACTTGCCCTTGCCCTTCCCCTTCCCCGGAACCACATCCTCCTCCTCACTCGAGCTCTTCTCCTCGTCATCTTCATCTTCATCATCATCACCATCATCGGTCTCATCCTCGTTAACCCGACGCGACTTGTTGCGAGGCGGGTTCGTGCGTGTCGGCGGGGTAGGTTCCTCCTCCTCCTCCTCCTCCTGCTCCTCTTCTTCCTCGTCATCGTTGCGAGCCTGCCCACGATCGGAGCGAGGTGCACGGGGCTGGACCGTGCGGTGCTTGCCCCCAAGGTCAGAGCGCGACTGACGCTCCGTTGGAGAAGGTGCGAGGCCAGCCTTGATGACCTTCTTGAAGCGCTTCTCCTCCTCGGCTTGCTCGGTGGGTGTAGCACGCTTCCAGAAGCAGGTGCGGTCGCGGAGGGCGTGGTAGACGAGGCGAACGTCCTCACTGACACTTTGTTGAGCCATTCGCTTCCACGGAACACCCTCAGGCCACCCAACAATCATAACGCCCTTCCCGTAAACCATCACGCGCAGGTAGTTCTCGTAGTTGATAGCAATATTTGAGCGACCAAGAACATCAACTGAGAACTTGATCAGCATGACAGAGGAAAGAGGTGAGAAGGAAGACATACTGAGATTATCCTTGAGCAGACCGGCGGAGATGACACGCATCTCAGGGATGGACACGGCCTGGACGGAGCCTATGATACAATGAGCTTGTTTTCAGCAGCAGCGAGAGCGGCGGAGCTTACCAGATGGCCCACGCTGAATCGCCCACAACTCGTACATTGAGCAAAAGCGCCGTTGGTCGCGGTTGAGGACCTCAGGCACAAACTTGAGCGCGCCGTGTGATTGTAGGGTACGGGTCTGAGCAGCGTCATGGTGGTCGGTGGGAGCGAAGCACGCAAAGCCAATGATGCCGGAGCGGTCAGCGAGGAGGTCCATCTACACGCAAAGGAATTAGTCAAGCCCACAAGCAAAACGAAAGAAAAACTCACCTGGTCCTGGACATGGTCCAAAGTATGCTTCACATCAAGTGCTGCCTTGATATTGTCACCACGAACACCGTCTTTCATTAACTTGCACTCTTCTTCCAGCTCCTTGATCGCCTCCTCCACGTCCTCGGGGTCAAGGTCATTCAGGAGCGAACAATCCTCCTTGATCATGGCCTTCGCCTCGATCATCCCAATGCGAGAGCCAATCGAGACCTAAGACTTTGTCAGAACAGCGGCCAGAAGGTGAGCAAAGAGAGTACAAACCTTCATTGAGCTGCCGCATTACCACACGGACTTTGGCGTTGTAGCTACTCGGATTGCGCTTGTGCTTCAGACCGGCCCCATTGAAGATACGACGACGCATCTCCTTTTTTGTCACCCCATGACGAGCCGCCATCTCCGGCAGCATATCCTCGATGCCCTTGCGGACCTCGTGAACATCTTCAGCAAGCGACCTGAGTTTACCCGCCTTGGCTTTGCGTTTGAGTAGCACCACCGCGTCTGCGTTTCTCTTGCCACGGTACCGCACGCGAGAAGGGATGATTGGCTTGTGAGGATTTCGCGCAGCATGAGTGTTGGGAGGGGCAGTGGGTGGCTCCATCAAGCTAGGAATGACGGTGGAGTTGGGCGTGTCGGTGGAGACAACAACGGTGCTGCCA
This sequence comes from Roridomyces roridus, assembly GCA_029378245.1. Classification (NCBI taxonomy): domain Eukaryota; kingdom Fungi; phylum Basidiomycota; class Agaricomycetes; order Agaricales; family Mycenaceae; genus Roridomyces; species Roridomyces roridus. Next base: position 208,264 of record JARKIF010000061.1, read on the forward strand.
GACACGTTGGGAACGACGGTGGAGTTGGGTGTGTTGGTGGAGACGACAATGGTGCTGCCAGACACGTTGGGAACGACGGTGGAGTTGGGCGTGTCGGTGGAGACGACGATGGTGCTGCCAGACGCGTTGGGAACAACGGTGGAGTTGGGCGTGTCGGTGGAGACCACAACGGTGCCGCCAGACGCGTTGGGAACAACGGTGGAGTTGGGCGTGTCGGTAGAGACAACAATGGTGCCTCCAGATGCGTTGGGAACGACGGTGGAGCTGGGCGTGCTGGTGGAGACAACAACGGTGCCGCCAGATGCGTCGGGAACAACGGTGGAGTTGGGCGTGTCGGTAGAGACAACAATTGTGCCTCCAAATGCGTTGGGAACGACAGTGGAGCTGGGCGTGCTGGTGGAGACAACAACGGTGCCGCCAGATGCGTTGGGAACGACGGTGGAGCTGGGCGTGCTGGTGGAGACAACAACGGTGCTGCCAGACACGTTGGGAACGACGGTGGAGTTGGGTGTATTGGTGGAGACGACAATGGTACTGCCAGACGTGTTGGGAACGATGGTGGACGTGTCGTCCAGTTCAGTAGACATTTTGATATTCTACAGTGCATTGTCAGCATTGTTGTCGTCGAGGCCTGTATTGAGCTGCTCACCAACAAGAGGGCGGGGAAATGAGAGAAAGAGAGAGGAAATGGGGGTCAGTTCGCGAACGCGCTGCAATAAAAGAGTAGCCAGCCCAATGTTGACTGCCAGTGAAAAACTTTATCCCGGTTAGCCCGCGGAATGCATGTCGGATGAATTTACATACCTTGGGCAGGGCGGATGGTCCAGAACACGAAGAAAGAATTGAGCAACCAGAAGGCGCCACACCCATGTAAATCGACAACATGAGGAGGAAGATCTGCGAGTTCCTCTTTGGTGGATGCTACGAAGCAAAATGAAGAACATACCTGTAATGGCCAATATCCCTGAGCCCCCCACCCAAGGATCGAAGAGACAGACCCATGCAGACTCTCTGGCAATAATGCGCCACCCACAGTGACCAGCTCCGTCCACGGCGAGGGCTGTTACGTGTAGATGTCGCTGTCGCATGTATCCAGGGACAAAGGCGTTCCGCCTCTTCTCGCGCTGAGCTAAAGGTCGCCGTGACTTGATGGTTGCTTGTTGGCATGGTGGTTGAGCATGCACGCCGTGCACGCAGACGGCGAGGAAGACGTGCTCGAGCTGAGCGGTGAGATGTGCTGGCAAAGCGGAGAGTAAACAGAAGTCCTCATTCGGATGTTTGTTCTCTTGCCCCTTTCGGATTTTCCTCTCTCTGACCCGTTTTCGACTTTGCAATCAAAGGCATTTTCAATTCTATTTACATTTTAGCTACGTAGCTAGTATGCGATTTTGGTAGGTAAAAAATACAAGTATGTACAATCTTTTGGGACTCGAGCAAGATGAATAGATGAATCAAGAAAGAAAAAACAGGCCGCCTCGCATGACTCCCCACCCAAGCCTCGCCCGCTGCACTCGCCGCACACTCTCTCCAGACCCGAGCCTACAACTCCGAGAATCCGATGAGCGCCTTGTGATGGCGGGAGCCCATGAGAGAGGGAGGGATGAGGTTTTCTGCCTGGGCTGCGTCCTTCGCCTCCTGCTCCGAGATGAATAGCGTGCCCTCGATGCCACGGACAGCCCACATGATGCGAGCATAGGCAGGTGGCTCCGCATCCATCTGCGACCAAACCTGCTCAAATTCCTCGTCCTCGTCGCTGGTCGGCACATAATCAATGCTGACGGAGGAGACCGAGGAGGACGCGTGAGAGGGCGAGGCGGCAGATGCAGCAGCCGTGGGCACGTTGATTGAGAGCGAGGGGAAGATGGGGGTTGGGAGAGTTGGGAAGATGGGGGGCGGGACGGCAGGCATGGGTGCAATGGTCGGAGCAAATGGAGCAGGCATGGGGGCGGCAATGGGGGCGCCGATGGGGAAGGCGGTGGGGCCACTGAACCCCGGAGGGCAGTCGGGCAGAGGGCAGTGCGGGTGGTGATACCCGCGGCAAAGCTTCTCCCATTTGAGGAGAATGCCGGAGAGGGAGGCGTCAGAGCGCTGTTGCTGCCCTGGGTGGCCGTCGGTCTGCTCGTTGGCACTTGCTCTGCGAAAGTTGTTAGAACCTATAAACGAAAAAGAAATGCGTAGCGTACGCAGAAGTGAAGATCCCAACGTGGCGCCCAACACCGACTGCGAAATAGCAGGCACCTGCACCGGAGATCAAGGTCCCAGGGGTGTGCCAAAGGTATGGCTGACAGATGATTTTGTCGACATTGGTAGAGATAATGCTGGACATTGGCAAGGGCGAGGGCAGGGCGAGGGAAGGGTGGGGAGTGGGGAAACGAAAAAGACGTCGCCGCGTTAATAAGGCTGCCAGAATTCTAGAAGTCTGCCGAATTGAGATCTGAATCTGCAGCAAGGTCAGTTTAGTTTGCGGTGGCGACGGGACAAGAACGACTTGAATACGTACGTACTGCTGCATTCGAGAACAATTTGAGTTTCAGAGGGCTCCATGGACGTGTTCGAGAACATCCAGAGCTGGATGTGGTGGTAGGCAAGAGAGAGTAATGTTGATCGGCTTCCAAAACGGGAGCTTCCGGCAAAGTAATCGCTCAGGCATGTAGAGGAGGAGCAAGCATTTCTAGCTACATATTTACATTGTACAGAAAATTTGTTTCTAGCTATATGTCGTACAAAAAAAAATCGTACCAAGAAACCAGACCGTCGCACCCAAAAAAAATGCCGACTCCGACGCTACTGCTCGCCACGCCTCTGCTTCACCCGTGATGCATGCCTCTTCTTCCTCTGCGACACATGGCCACCGTGATCGACCCACTCGTCGCTCTGCGGACAGACGCAGACACACCCCGGGCAATCTTGGAAGCCACAGCGGGGACAAGTCGGAAAGAAATGGCCACCCTCGTGGGTTATCCAATCGGTCGACGCGTCACACATACATGTGCACCCAATGCATTCCTCGGAGAAGCAATGGGCGCAACGCATTGGGTGTGCTGGGCGGGTGAAGATGTCAGTGACAGGGGAGCAGGGTTCTGCAGGGAAATTGGTAGTGAGAAGGTCCTCGTCCTCGCTTTCGGCAGCATGGATTGCGGAGAGGGAAAGGCCAGCAATAAAGGGGGTCGTACGGGGAGCTGAGGCAGCTTCTCGCTGGCGGCGTGCCGGAAGATGCTTCTCGTAGACCTCCTCTTTACGCTGGCGGCTGGAATATGTTAGTACCTGCCTCGACAAAAGAAATGGGACACGCACTTGGTGGTGGCCTGCTTGGCCTTCTCCTCTCGGGTAGCTGCCTGCGTCTCCGCCAATTTTCTGCTCCAGCAGATGAGAAGAGACACTTGTAGGTAGTTTCAATGCAACGTACCGGTCGCGATAGCCCTCCGAGTGTTGAGCAGCTTTGCGCTTGGCCTTGAAGTGTGTGATGGGACTTTTAGCCAAGGAAGCTCGTTTGCTACGCAGCGTGAACCCAAGCAGGAAGAATGAGATGGAGACGCACCGTTGCATGCGCTCTCGGGCCTTTCGACGCCGCAGGTCGTGGTTGCTAAGAGAAACGCTTGGTCAGACAGGCATGAATGTCGACAGCAAATCTCAGGCAGACGAACCGATCCTCGTATTCTGCCTTGGATTTCTTGCGTCGCCGCTCCTTCTCAGCAGGCTCCAGAGGCGGACGACCCACTGGGCGGGGCATGGGAGGCCAAGTGTGAGCTGGTTGAGGTTAAGGTTGAGGCTGGTTTCGACAGAGGATCGAGTAGGAAGAGAGAGAGTAAGCGACAAGTGTAAATACGAAACCTCTTTGGGGGTACAATATCAGTTCCCGAATCAAAATAAATCATCTTTTAATCTGGCTCCATCGTTCCAGGAGGTCTATGGCCTCAGCAATTTTATTGAACGAAGTACATATGTAGATGACCTCCCAAAAAAAAAACCAGCCTCGTGGGATGCCGACCTGACTTTAAATAAAATAAATTGTCCTGACGAACAAAATCAGTTAAAACGCTTCAAAACGGCCGGTAGATAGCCTGGAAAGATACCACCAAGAAATGAGGAGAAACGGTGCAAGGAATAATGAGGTGGCAAAAGATGTTCCCGAATCAAATACCTGTTCCCGAAGTAAATCAGCCCTTCTTCATCTCAAGAATTCCATCCTTTCGCACAGGGAGTGAGCGCAAAGATTCTATTCAACTATATACTGATATGTTGACTACTTGGGACTAAATCGCTGCTTCAACTCGTCCAGCGTCGTGAAATACGACAAGCCCTCCTCCCAGCGAGTCTCCGCCGCCGCCTCCTTTTCTGCTTTCTGCTCAGCGCTCGCCGTGCGTTTAAACGCGTCGTCCGTCATATTCCCGTTGGATGCCCAACGAAACAGAGCACCCGCGGTGTATTGGGTGAACGAGTGTCGAATTTTGCCTGGGGCGATCGGAGTATTCGAGTGGGTGACGATTGAGGAGGGTACGAGGATGGTAGAGCCGGGAGGGAATCGGATGATAAGCTTGAGTTCCCATAAGATGAGATGGCCGCCTCGGTCTGGATTGAAACGACCAAGCGCGGTGATGGGGCAAAGGCCTGCCGCCATGTTTCCGAAATCGAGGTGCTTCTCCGTCACAACATTGACGAAGTTGAAGGTACATGCGGCGAAGACGCTGTGGGGAAAGTTCCATTGCAGGTCCTTGTTCCACTTGAGGAGGTCGTCCTTGTTTTGTTGGTACCGAGCGAGGAGACGATGAGCGTATATGTACATCAGCACTGCACAAAAATGAGCGGCTGGCAGATCAACAATAAAAAACGCACGCATAGTGAAACCAACGATGCGGCCGAAATACTCATGGGCCTTCAGTTCGTCGGTTACGGCCTTGTTCTGTGGATTATTTTGAAGAACGCCCGGTTCCTGCAGTGAGGTAAGCAAAATCCGGCTGAAGAGGTTATACACTTACCCCCTGGCCGCCTCCGAAGGATGCTCCGCAAGAAATAGGAATGTAAGGTTGCTGCGCACGACGATGGTCGTAGTCGTCATCCGAGACGTCGAGCTCTTGCGCTGCGGCATCCATCTTTGCCGCAGCACCGTCGGTGACAATCTGCCACCCTTCGCGATCCCTCGGCTGGCCACCCAGTATCACGATGATGCGGCCGTGGCAGTCGACAATAGGAATGGTGATTCTATATTGCAAATTAGTTTGGAACGACGGTCCGGGTTGTTGGGACTCACACTCCTAACCAGGGAATGTACCGGAAGCCTGGTCGGCCCACTAGCTGGTCGATTTCCTCCTGAGAGAGGACCACGTCACCCATACCCGTGTCGCCCCGCTGGATGACAACCAAGTCGTCCTCCATGTCCATGTCAACGTGTGGATTGTACTGGCTGCTGCGGTTGCCGATCCACGCTGGTTTGCTGTGGGGAAGGTCGGCGGCGTCATTGGGTAAATGGAGCGCCGCTTGAACTGCTTCGTGTGCGCGGCGAGTGTGAATAGCCTTCCGCCTCGGGTCCCCGGATGCCAATGCAGCGGCAAGGCGCTTTTTGTTGCGCTTGAAATGTGATTTGACCTTGCCATGGTGGGTAGCGTTGTCGGCAGCGTTGACGACAGCGTTGACGAGGGTGGTTGTGGTGGAGGAGGACCCGTGGCGGCAGTCAAACCGCTTGACCTTGTCCTTGATTTTGCGTCGTTGTTTGGCGGAAAGGTTGGCGTCGAGGAGGTGGGCAGCGTGCGGGTTGGTGGTACTCATGGGAGGGTTGGCGTTGAGGAGGTGGGCAGCGTGAGGGTTGGGGGTCGTGAGCGTGATCATGGGGGTGGTGGACGTGGTAGTAGTTGTAGTGGTATCCGTAGTCGTAAATTCATGAGTCGTAAAGTCGTCTGGGAGGTGTGTTAGAAGCTGGATCGTTAAGTGGAAGTTTTGTTACACACCGTGAAGACTGAGCTCCTCCAGCCCCGGAATTACAACCTCCCCAGGCTCCACATTCTCACCCGACTGCGCGCGTTCCTTCAAGCAAGTCTGGAGACGTTCGTGGGCGTCAAAGTGTGGGACCTCAATGGTGAGCCCCAGTGCAAGGTCAAAGGGTGAATATTCTTTGTTGGAACGGAGCCGCCGGCGTGGCTGCGGGGTATAGCCTGCAGCTCAAATGAATTAGTCAAGATTTTGAAACGGAGGGAGGAAGGAAAGCCTGCGCCAAGTTCCGCGTGGGACCTCTTTGCAGGCCATGCTCCGGGTCACAGGGTCGTGTCCCTTCGCAAGGAATGAGAATGGGCACTCACCAAACATCCCCGCCGCCAACGTTGAGGTAGAACGAGACACAGAAGGAAGGAAGAGCGTGAAAGACAAGCGAATAAAGGCGGCCTAGACCGAGTACGGCAACTACGTCAGCAAGTCACATGACCCTGCCGTTGTTGACGCATCTTGCCAAGTCGCCGCTCCCTCATAGTCTCGATGGTCAAGGGCAAGAACAACAAAAGGAAATGGCTCCTTACCGGCAGCGACGAGCCTCCACAGAATGCCTACACGCCTGCAGTCGTCAAGAAGCTCAATCTGGGTCCAAAGGCCCTGGCTGAATACGAGGCGGAGCAAGCCATGAAGAAACGGCAGGAGTGGGAGGGTAGGCTGCTGCACGCTCATACCAGAGGCAGCTTCTGACCTTTGCTCAGATATGAGTCAATCCACGCGAAACAAGATGCACGTGCTGGCCGAATTATTCGACGACGACGGCTTTAACCCTGAGGAGGCTCTGGCCCAGGGTATCCCCACTCTGGACAATATTCTGGATGGGAGCGCGCGGGCAGAGCTTAGCCACGCCGGCGGGGATCTCGATCAGCACGGTAACCAACAAGACGACGACGATGGAATGTTTGAGGAAGGGATTGAGGAGGATCATCGGCAGAGGTGCGTCCTGCTGCTTTCCTCTTCATTGCAGCAAACTTACAATGGCATCCAGGTCTCACAGAAAGGACTGGCGCACGCGGCGTGACCGCACCATCCGACGAACCGACGCATTCAAAATTCAGATGCGCTACATGGCCACCGCTTACTCAAAATACACAGCGGGTGAACCTCTTCCAGAGTCAAGGGCTGGCGACCTACCTGAGACCTTCAATGTGCTTGTAATTGATCTCTTTGGTATGCCACTACCACTGTATTGCAATGACTTTAGCGCTGATCGCTGTGAGCAGAAGCTCGACAGGAGACTGTCGTCTTGCCCGTTGGTAGCGGGGGCTACGCGTCGGCACTGCTCAGGATTGGGTTGGTGCCATGCGCGCCATGGAAACCCTCCGTTGTAATCACTGCGCGCGTGCTCGACATGTACCGCCATTCACTCATTCACTCGGACTCTCTGCGATCTCCACGGCGTGAGTCATCCTCACTCCATATGTGTTTTGTTACTCACAATTAACAAAGGTACCTATGCGCTCATATCTTCACCAGCAGTTCTCCATCGCATATGATGTCTATCTCGAGCTTCGGCGCAGTATTGACAATCGGGTTCTCCAACATCTTGGTCGCGACGGCCCCGCGTGGCGCATGAAAAATTGCTGCCCAGCCTGCACCTACAAGCTCGAGGGTGAGGACGACCTCATTTTTGGGATGTTGGTCACCATGGACGGGAATGATTCCCTCAAGCGGGTTCTCCGACGAAAGGTGGATGGTGGGGATGATCCAGGGGACCCAAACGACCGTCCGGACAACCGGGATGCGGGGGACGGGTATTACCTGCCGCGAGAGCAGGTGGACGCATGGGCAAAGCGGAGGTTGGCCAATATCCTGCCTTCTGACGATAATGTAAGTCATCTGCTCCTCTCTCGTCCGAAGCGTATCTTCCTGCAGGGCCAGGAGAATCCGTGCAAGGAAAAATGGAAGAACATGACAAACGACATAACGTCGAGGATGTGGGGCATATTTGACGAGACAGGAATATTCCTCTGTCTCTGTCGCCATGGATTTGCCTTGGTCGTCGTGGATATGCTGCGCAGTGGCGAGCTGTGTGTCACAGTTCATAATCTCTGAGCACAACTAATTAATTCACAGTTCTAAATATCCTCTTGCTGTCGTCGAGTGGCTGCTGGAGCATCTCGGCATCAAGCTCGGTGTCGGGTATGATATCGGCTGCCACTTTTGCACAACCCTCAAGAACAGCGAGCTTGGACCAGCGGCAGAGGCGGCTCAGTTGCGCATGCTCGTTGGAGCATTCCATGGCCACGCGCACAATCGTCTGTGCCAGGTGTGCTTTCTTGCGCTGTACATCAAGGGTCTCGGCATCGAGGATCTTGAGGGTTGCGAGCGGGCGTTCTCCAAGACCAATGGACTTGCGGGCTGCTGTCGCCGGGCCAGTCGTTTCCATCGACAGCAGGAAATCACCGCCTTCCTGAAGCATCAAGACACATTCGAGACATATTCGTCTCTCAGTACGTTCTTTCGTACACTATCTTCGAGCACAACTGACCTTCCTCCTCTTGTAGGTAAATTCCTTTGCTCCAACTACGAACAAGCTCTGAAGATTATCGAGGAAGAGCCAATCGTGCGGAAGCTCATGTTGGAGGAGGATGTCATCGACGGAGCGGAGTTCGAGCGTGCTCTTGCCGAGGAGAAGGAGTATCTCACCGAGTTGTGGAAGACGTCCAAGAAGGCGGGCGAGACTACGGAAACTCGTTATGTATCCTGTCTGGAGACCTTTGACGCCCTCAAGTAAGTCATCCCATTCGCACTGGCATTTGTACTGACCTTTCCTGCAGATTGAGAGCGGGAGAATGTCGTGTGGTGGCGCGCCGTTCGCGAGGAGATGACAGCGCATTCACACCGGGTCGTACCAAAGCGGAGATTGAGTTGAGGCATGCGGAGGAGAGGATGGACCGAGCAGCGGCGGTGCTGGAAGGGCTTGAGCTTGAGCTCGGAGTGCTTGAGCGTTGGAAGGAGGATGATCCGCGCTTTGTGGAAGCCCAGAAACAGGCGAGGGAATTCCGATATCAGCAGGCCTTGGACCGTCTGGAGCTGCTTGTCGTGGAGCGTCTCTTTGAGCTCACGAAGGTAAATCAGTCTGGTACAGGTGCGTAATCATATCCACGCAGTCCAGGCTTCTTTCTAACGAATTACAGGCTATAAAATGCGTACCCATGTGGCAAAATCCCTGCAAGCTCGTTCCAAAGCCGTACGAACCGCCGTTGATCGATACAACGCAGCGGCAGCGGCCGTGATCCCACCCAAAGCTCCCCTCAATATTGAGCAAGTGCTCGAATACACCTTTGTCGCCGACTTCGATTTGCTCCGGCACAGCACTCACGATGTGGAGGGAAGAACCTGGTCTCGTCCCGCGTTCCGCTCGGTGATGAATCGGTACTTTCGCATTGAGCGCGCACGCGAGGAGATCAAGCGTCTTGATATCGAGATACGCCGTTTCGTGACTTGGATGCAGGATGAGCGTGCCTTCCTTCTTACACGCGAGGCAGCGCTTCGTCGGACGGATGGGAAAACGGAAGATGCGGTCGAGGCGGATCGGGTGCTCGCATTCCACATTGCAGAGTATCGCCACCGTCGGGGCCGCTTTGATGCCCTGCACATGAGCCGTCTGCAGCAACTTGAGCGGCGCTTGGGTGGTCGATTTACAGGGTCGTTGGAGCCGGGTAAGGCGGTCAATGGTGTGGAGGCAGATGTCTCCGACATTGATATGCTGGAAGTGGAGGAGGAGGACCGACTGTTACTTGCAGATGAAGGGTATATGGAGGAAGATCATGGGAGTGAGGACGAGGGGGATGACGCGCACGATGAGCAGGTGTCTGAAATGATCTATCAGCTGGCAGGGCTCGGTGTAGACACCGACCAGCGGGAGGAAGCCTCGGTAGATCTGTATTAATCCCAATTTGGTATTCTTCTTCCGGTGCATTACTAAGCCGGGCACTTGGTCAATCTCAAGTCCCCAATATGGGGTACTTTATTGAGTTTATTGCAGTCTATGTAGTGTAGTGGTACTTGTGCTACTCTACCTACTGTATATTGCAGATTTATACATTTTATCGCACACTTTATCGACGTCTTTATTGCAGCATGGGGCGGGTCACTTTATCCCCTCTAATTAGAATGGACGGTACCCCCCACCGTCCATTCTAGTTAGTGGGGACATAAGGGCTTCGTAGGTGTGATTGTGGCCGCAAAAAGGAAAGTGCACAGCCGGCTTAATCAAAAGTCTGAATTTACTTGAAACCTCACCCAAAATTTGGCCCACTGAAATTCTAAAAGAACGAGAACTTAACAAGTGAAGTTCTCGTAATATATGACACACCCACTCATTTGGCTACACTTTCAGACAAAACCCCGACGGTTTGGAAAGGCTCTATGCTATGCAGCTTTGAATTTGAATAGACTCAAATCCGGTAGCGGACCTTGCCGCTTGTCGGCCCTACACCCTTATATGGACCCGCGTGCGTGATAAGGATCGCTCCGTTGATGTCGGCGACACTCAGGGTATGGAGTCTAGGGTGTGGTTTTTAACTCTGGTTTATTAACCGGTTTATTAACAGGTGTTTATAAACGTGGTTTATAAATGTTCGGAGGAAAAGGCCGGTTTATAAATGCAATTACATAATACAGTCGGCGCGAAGTGCATCTTTTCGCAGTCCATTCAGACCAAGTAAATGATGAAATTGGATGAACATTGCCACCAACCTTATGTGTGCATCATATTGTGGGTCAAACGAGGTTTGATCCAGGCCTGATCACCGTCTGATGTGCTCGTTGATGCGCACAGTGCCCACCGAGGGTTGATTGCATACAGGATAAGGTTTGAATGTACACAGGGAAATGCAGGAGGGGGTAGGAGGGGGTGGGGGCGAAAAATTCCTCTCTGGGGCCTTTTTTAGGCCTTTTGAGGCCTGGTTTATTAACCGGTTTATAAACAGCCCGGTTGCAAACCAGGTTTGTAAACCAGTTTTTAATGCTCCAGGAATTAAAAACCACACCCTAATGGAGTCAACAGTCCGAATGCCACAGTCTGTCTTGAGTGCTCAATTGGAATGTGGAACTGAGAGGCAGAAAATTCATGGAATTCCAATTCACGTATTTACACATCCAGTATCATACTTGAACATCAATATTGTGCTCTAATTTCATGTTACATAATACCACACAGTGAACCTACTTACTTATTCGTAGGCGGAAGGCAGAGAAATACAAACAAGAGGGGATCAAGGACCAAAAAAATAGGAAGAGGAGAGAATGTGTGATGTTGCACGGATTCGGAGGCTTCAATGGGTTGAAGGCGACGTGTATTTCGTAGCGTAGTCGTAGATAGACGAAGGAGCGGAGGAATGGACAAGCCAGGCGCCTTTGCAGGCGCGCGCAGCTGGTCACTAGTACGAAGTAGTAAGTAACCCGCGTACGAGACCTTCGGGAATCTCGGACGCGGAGAGCAGTTGTACGCATGCTCAGGCATGTGTTGGGTTCTAACCGTGCGGTGGTTCGCCGCAGCTGGTACAGTACATACTTTGCAAAAGATGGTGCTAGGTGGCAGACCATGGTTTTGCAAAAGGAAGTCGCTAGTGGGTGTACAGCCACCTGGAGCCTATATATGGTTGTGGCCAGCCGCAACTAGTTGACCGGCTGGCACGGCACATCCGGCACAGGCTATATATGCTATTAAAATTGATTTTCAGGCATTTCCACTGCACATATTTAAAATATATGAGAAATAGCCAGAAAATCAGGTCTGAAATTTTCAATCAATCACAGGGTCCACTCCGGCCTTCTCGGAGAATCCCCAATAGGAAGAGAACATTGATGGCTCCTTCCAGATGTGATAACAATCCTGAAAGAGTAGCCGGCACATTTGGACCAGCGGCATGCATCAAAAAAAGATGGGGGATCAAAAAAAAAAAAAAAATCAAAGTTGTAGAGCCGCTTGAGTATGGAAGGCCGGACAGTCGAGCTTGTCAATCTGACGTCGGCTCATGTTTTTAGAAATCGGACCCGGGAACCTCTCTCTTATGTACAGTTACGTTCGAATCAAGAGGGCTTACAAAATAACTCATTCCAGAATCCAGATGTGTTGAAGGCTAGCCCTCGAGCCGGTCCAGCGGTCTGGTGACTCTGGTCTGGACATCTGGCCGCACCACCCTTATCCCGATTCTGAGGCAGCGCACTGTCATTTGTGAACCAACGATCTCAATAGCCGAGCACCGTTGATACCTCGATGAGGATGAAGAAGACTCCGAGACGAGCCTGATGCAGGAAGGAAGAACAGAAAGCCAAGAGTACTCCGTACGACACCACAGCCAGATACATGCGCCCACGCCCACAGCGCCAAGGATAATGGCAGTCCTCGATCGTACGTCTGACAGTGTCAAGGGGAGGAGGTAGGCAGTAGTGGGACTTCATTAAGAAAATGTACAGTATAAAGAGCGGGAAGGCAGGGTTACTGAAATCGAGTCAACCGGATTATTGAAATAAAACCACACACCAGGTGGCCATGCCGGAAGAACCCGTGCTCGACGATGCGGAGGGAGATGTAGACGTTGCGGATTCAGCTGCTCATTGTCAGCATTTTCAAGCGCAACTTTGCGAGACTATTGTTGTGCCGTTTCTACAAGGAAGACTCGACTTGGATCAGAAAGGAAAGGCATTAAGTGCCCACATGCACCAGTTGAATCTTGAGCACCTCAGCTTCATCCGGATCAGCGGCCTTACACCAACAAGAATAACTTTGTCGTAGACTCGATGCCCGTGGGGTGGGTCGTACTCGCAGGCGGAGACCGCCGGTTGTCGTCGTCATTCTCGTACCAGTGGCCGTCACAAGTATCGTTGTCGAATGAACTGGGTAGGCGTGGCAGGGTCATTGTTATTTGGCCGAGCACTATTAGTAGTGATGGTGGTGGTTTGAAGTCAAGAGGCGAGTCCAAACAAAGCGATACATGATGCGCCTCATCGCCCAAGTCACGTGATCGTTACGCCGCTCCTTTGTAGGATCGCCCGAGACCCATGCCGACGTCAAGCAACTAATTCATCACGGAAATCTTGCGGAAAATCCGAAATATCACTGGAACAACTGCTGCCATGACTATGCCGGGCTCCGCCGGAGCATGCCGATCGCGATAAAGGCGTGCGCGCACACGGCGCATTTGTCCACCCTGCCAACCCTGCTCATACGTAAGTATTTCAGATTTCTTCAAGCAGTCTTGATCCCAACATAACTGTCGGCGAGAGGTTTCGGGGTCCGATTTCCGAAACCATGAGCCGACTTCTGATTGACAAGCTCGACTGTCCGGCCTTCCATACTTGAGAGCTACAGGAGTTGCTAACATTGTTTTACATCAAACTGATTGGCTGGCCCGCAAAATGCAAAATACTTTTTCAGAGCCGAGTCTTTGCAAACCAACCACCAGGTTTTGAAAGCTGAGTGTGTCCCAAGGCTTCATACCAAAGGAACCATTATGTTTTCTAACCTCAGAGTGGTATCATCAACTCTGAATTCAAAAAGTGTTTGACATTTCGGATGCTATTCCTGATTGGGCCACTATGCTTTCCTCCCAAAAAGGCAATTTTCAGCTTTTGCACTCCCATTGGATCTGCCTCTGGGATCCTTAACAAACTTTACTGACAACAATTCTTCTTTCAATCCTTCCACATGTTTTGGCAACAAGTGTGTTACCACTTTGTGTATATACCAGCTGTAAGAGTGGAAATGGTCTGTGCATTTTTGCACCTTTGATATCATTTCCATGTGGTTTCATACTTTTGTGATCTGTGAGCTTAGCATGTTTATGTACCACTTAGGATGCTAGATCTCAAATATCAGTCCAGATCTGAGCCATGGGAGAGTGTTATAAGTGAATGAGATAAAAGGTAGATCTAGGTGCAGCTATTGATATTGGCAGTTGATAACCTGATCCTTAGCACCCCAAGACTTCAATGAGTATTATTAATGACTTTTGAAGTCTCTTACCATAAGGTGCATAATAGGCCAGGTGAAAGTGGGAAAAGTCATCAAATCCCATTTTCACTGTATTGCTCAGGCTCTTGATTTTTCCTCTGTGGTTGAAGCAAATGGGACAAGTACCCTAGAGTATAGGAAGCCAGCACAACCAAGATCAGCTGAATACCTGCATAGAAAGTAAAGTTATATGCATAGGGATTTTGTGATCATTTTGGATCATTCTGTTGATAGAAGACAAAGGGAATGGAATCTGGGATATTTGAAGTCACCAATGAGGAAAGGGAGCTCAGGGGGTCCAGAAAGTGTCCTTGATCATGAAGGTTGGTGGAGAATCCATGGAGTTCTGTTCAAGAGCTCCACCGGACATTTGACCAAATTCTTACCCTACAATCCTGCAAGACCCAAACACAACCAGTGGAATCTTGCAAATACTCTTGCAAATATGGATGGGTGGAGCAATTCTAAGATGTTCCATCTAGTTCTTAGACTCCCAATACATGTATATGGCCCTGTAGGTGCACAACAAGGGGGATCAGCTCAAAATGATCACACTCATAACTCAGGTTTCTCCTCATGTTCTAGCCAGTTTCTTTGCTCTAATGGGGTCTACTGGCAAGTGAAATGCTCACTGTGGTGTTGGAACCAATGCATTAGCCAGTATACCCGATACTGCCCCAGGATGCCGCCCTGATCCCTGTGATGGATACAGTCAGAGATAAGAGATTCGGTGCCTTTTGGGTATAGATAAAATTTACTGGTAACTTTTGCAAAACCACGGTCTGATACTTAATGTATCTTTTGCAAAAGATGTACTGTATGTAGTGTTCGCCGAGAGGCCCAGTCGTCGGATGCATAGTCGACGATGTAGGCAAAAGTAAGATTAGTCACTATTATGTAAGTACATGAATTAGGTGCCGCTCGACCGTGTCTTTACTCGTATCCAACTCGTACTCCGGCGTCACAGAATGAAGTGTTGAACTTAAACAGCGGTTTTGCCTTCGTTGGCCTTGCTGCGCATTGTCGACTCATGCATAGTGCACGGAAACATTTCTATGCACAGCGCCCGCAAGAAAGGCGCACTAGTAACGGCACGTGGAGCGTGACAGCGGGCAGATAGCTCTTGTAACCAATCAGTTGGAGAGTGCACGGAGTGCATGCAGGTCGGAAAATCGAACACGGATCATTATGGAAGGCCGGACAGTCAAGCTTGTCAATGAGATGTGGCTCACATTTTTGGTAATCGGACCCGGGAACCCCCCGCTTAGATTTATGTTCGGAGAAGACAGACTGAATATATTCAAAGAGGTAAGGCCGTATTTATACAAGTCTCTTATCTATGTAGCATATCAGAAGCAGGACCATGGGGTCTTATCCTCATGGAATACATACGGTACGAGTCTTGAAGAACAATAGAAAGTAATAAGAAGTATCAGAAAGAAGCGATAGGAAAAAGATAGGAAATACAAAGTTTGCCGGGTCTTCGTCTCAACATCTGAACAGCCCAGCAGACACGCAACGGGCCCATTTACAACAAGTGGGTGAACGGTCACGTGACCCGACCTAAGTAGCGCAAGATGCCACGCGCCTGTGGATGCTTTGCTGATTCAGGTAGTGAATCCCGTCATCTATCATTCTATTATCCATCTTTACAATTTCCAAGTGCGAGCGACGCGGGAAAAGCGGTCTTCAAGCATTGAATGACTTGAGACATCATGATCATGGAAACTTGGAAAGTCAGGGAGACACCTGAATTACCGCACTTACTCCGTCCGCGCGGCTGCGTCGGGAGGCCTTGTTGTCCTCAGAGATTCACCCTTGGATGTGTCAATAATGCATCATTCCAGTAATCCATGGAATCCATGATGCATTATTACCGACCTGTTACCGCCGGTAGTTTAGTAGTGTAATGCATTATCCCGCAGGTGTTGCACAGCACTGTCAAATAACTCCATAGCTGCACTTATTGCTCACCTAAACTGAAAATAAGTCCCCTCAGCAGCTGCGGCATACTCCGAGAACATCGGACTTTCCACCAAATGATGATGCCGCCTCGGCCGAGGGACACAATCGATTGTGCAACATTTTTTTTGTTGATCTTGGCAGTGATATGATTGTAGATCTTGTTCCATTCCTGTTCCGAGACTTGCTTTTGTTTGATCAACTATGTATGCTTTGTCACTGGTCTTATTGGTGCTCGGCGACCAGTTGGTGCCACCCCGAATGCATGGGTCCCGTTGTATGAGGAGTGGGACGAAAGAACCCGCCGTGCCAAGAAAGCGGACACCACCGGCATGAGTCTCAAAAGCCTACCGCCGGTCTCCCGGGGCATCACATCCTCGAGGGCGCCGGGCGGGCTGGTGCGCCCAGCTAGTGTTGTCAAAGTCCGGTTCAACCAAATGGTTCGAACTCGAACTGAACCGAACTGAACGTGAAGTTCAGGTTCGAAGTACCGAAAATACCTGAACCTGAACCTGAAGTTCAGTTCAAGGTTCATCGAATCCCTGGACATGCCGAACGCGTTTGAACCGGGTATGATCTGGTATGATTTATGAACAGAAATGTGTCAAATATATTAGCACATCATCGGATTTCTCCGGATTTCTTCCCAAGTCCGAAACAGCGAGTCAAAATGGGCCATTTGTGATGGCCGCATCAAGGGCGGCTAACAGTCAGGTTCGGTTCGGAATTCTTGCGAACCTTGAACCTGAACCCGAAGTTCAGGTTCGAAAAGTTCAGTTCGGCGTTCGCCGCAACCCGTGGGAACAGGCCAGATACCGCCGCATATGCCGTCTTATGCCGTCCACGAGCATAGGGAAGACAAAGACTGTTTGGAAGGGTAAAAACCGACATGGGTGACACTGCCGGTGAGCTGCCGTCATGCTGCCACTTGATCTAGGATACATCACGGGCAGTTGATCAAAGTCGGCATTCAATTGTGCCCACTTCCCGTTAGTTCCGATGCAAATTTATGCGTCCTGTAAGCATATTTCAGTACTTGATGGACAATTTCACCACCTAAGCCTGCCAACAGGTCAAAAATCCTCCGCGGGTACCACGGGCCACGGGACACCCGCCAACCCGCCGCCAGACCCGTACCCATGATTGCGGGTACGGGCTTTGGCGGGTATGGGTACGGGTCATCGCGCTAATACCCACGGGTGACCCGTGACGATCACTAGATGCGACCACAACGATACCCGCTCTTGAGAAGTTGAATGCACTCAAAGGTCTTGGGGCTGAGCCGATTGCGGTGTTTAGTACCAATCAGACTCGCACTGGAAAACGCACGCTCCGAGATGGTGGAGAAACCCTGGATGGGCAGATAGTCGAGCGCCATTCGGCGAAGGGTTAGGCAAGAAGTGAAATGCTAAGAATGATAAATCTGGACATGAGTAAATAAAAAAAGTGACTCACGCCCCAGTAGCGAACAACCACTGCATTCCGCACCCGTGTAGGCAAGGCTGTGTGTAGCTGTGCCCACGTGTGCCTACGTGTGCCTACCCCATTAGGCACACCATTTTGGGCTGTGCCTAGGTGAGTTCATCGAAACTCTGCCTAGCTGTGCCTACCCTCTGCCTACACTGTGCCTACATCGGTCGGCACCCAAGTGCCAGCTGTGTCTCCCTCTGGCTTCCTCATCCAACCTCCCCAACTGCCCGCGCCTCGACCACCGAGCCATACTTAATTGACACATGTCGCCTGTGTGAATCTTGAAAGTTAATTCATGATTTGCGTCGGTGCGAGCTGATCTTCGGCGTCGTCGTCGCGCTGCCAGAAAATGTTCTTGCTGTTGAGGTTCGGAGTATCGGAAGGTATCCCAGCCATCAGGGTTGGACTAGTGGGGCCTGGCGAGGAGGTGACGACGAGCTGAAGAAAGCGGGATGTCGCGAGTCTATACCAAAATGGTAGCGTTAGGCGTGTCCGACGCCTATTGCACGTGACAAAACCTATCCATAATGCTCGGCAATCATCCCTGGCTGCCTGAAATTTCACAAGTCCCTCCCCCGTGTTTTTTACACCATCCCTTGGGTCCTAACTTTAACCAACCTAACCTTTAACCACCCAACCTATCCTAACCCAACCTAACCGAACCCAACCTAACCCGTTTTCTAACCGCCACTCACTGCTGAACCCGAGTCTTGGCATTTGATGCCGAGCATTCATGGATAGGTGTCGCAACGATCACGGCAATCTGGCCTGATCAATAGGCGCCATCAACGCCTAACGCTACCGTTTTGGTCGTGCCTCGGATGTCGCCGAGTTCAGGTCGCCGTGATGGCTCCCATGGCAAGTCAGATGCATATCAAACACATTTCTCATTATCCGTTCTTTAACGAGATGTCTCTCGATTCTTTGGACTTTGTTTGGTTCCTTCCCTGTTTGTCTCCTCCCTCATCTTGCCGTCGACCCAATCCCTTCTCTACAGCTCTCTCATGCTTTTTCTCCCACAAGTGCCATCGAGATCGCCTTCCATTCCCCGATCGAAACCACTGTTCAACAGCTTTTCGGGTCATTCACCAACGGCTCAAGGCTACGTATGCTTGCCGATAGCTGTGGCATTTATGCCAAATTCAGCCCCCTCTGCGCCAGCCACCGTCCACGTCTCTCGTGTTATTGCTCAGCCTACGGACCAGATCCGTTCTTATCAGACTGACAGTGAACTCGGCGGGGACACGCGTCCTCGGGCTGCTGGACTGCTTGGAGCTCCACAGCCTCCGTTCAAGTTCTGTAAAGGCACACCTGGCCATGACATCCGCCCCAGCGTCCCAAACATTACTCTTCTCTCCAGCCTGAATCAGTGATGCTGATAGGGCCCCTAAATCGACCCCCGCCGACCGATAGGGCCCTATGAGGCCCTAATCCCCTATAAATAGGGCCCTGTGATAGGGCCCTATCGAGGCGGGTGGCCAAAAAGGAAATAGGTCCGTGATGGGTTTGATCCTCTGATATTGCTCTGATATGTTGATTTCTGCGGCTCCATCTACTCTGCAGTTGCATTGATGGCTGTGAGTTCTTGCTCCTCGGTTACCTCCCCGTTTCCAAGGTGTTTCAGAGGCTCCCGGCCTCTGGAACGTCACGTGAAGATAAGATAAGATAAGATTTAGGACCTCAATAGGGCCTATGACTTGACCCCAGACTCGATAGGGCCCTAATTTAGGGCCAGATAGGGCCCCTATCGCTTGAGGCCCTATCGCCCCTCAAGCATCACTGGCCTGAATCCCAGGCCTCCCTCAAATCTGTTCTGCCCTCTGCCCACAATCTGCTGCTCAGTGCTGCTACTTATCACGCTTGCATGGGTCCTCAAAGTTCAACATTCAACATTCAATTGCTTTCTCGAATGTCCCTGGAATGAATGGGAAAAACCACGACTCTCCGTCACGGTCTTGCTCTAGCAGCTCGAGATTCATACTGGGTTCATCCCCGCCCGGCCCACGTCTCGCCCACCTTTCCCTGTAGACCTTTGCCGCCCGTCGACATCCCGACCATCAGATTCTCAACTTTACCACTGCCTAGGCTCTCTCGTGCGGCGGGAGATGTATTCCTCGGTGCGACGTCATTGGATCTTCAACACCGCAGTGGCTGGCTACCAGCATTCATTTCAGAAAAATTCTCGTGCTTCAATGCTTTTCTAGGGAAGACAATTGACTCCGATCGCTCAGGAATCTCATGAACGCACACCGCTGCCATCGGTTATACTCATGAGATGCTACTTATCAGGTCTGTCTGCATTTCGAATCCATTTGCTGTTTACCCACGTACTTACAGAATTCCCTCGGATGGATCATTGTTATTGGTTCCAACGTAGGAGTCCTCATGTGCACGTAGTCGGAATTCATTGTTTCAAAAATTCGGATCGCCATAACAAGATTTCCGGAGCGAAGCGAAGGAGCGTCTTGTGTTCTGTCAATGTTCTGTCAACTCACCATGGCCTTGCTGGAGCCCGCCTTACACGTCGGGGGGCGCGTACAACCACAGAACTGAGCCACGACTACGTAGGCACAGGTATACTCATGCAACTCAGCTGAGTTTATCTCAAGTGTGTCTACCTCTGCCTACACTACTAGGCAGACCCTGTGCCTACCAGCCCTCGGAATGCAGTGAACATCGTCAGTGGGCTCAGGGGGAGAGCCAAGATATTTGTTGAGTTCCTCCCGTGGGTCGGCCAGGCGAGTGCTTGCTTTGAGTGGCCAAGACAGTCTGAAGAAGGAAAGTACTGCCATACCGTCCAAGCGGGGCTTGGGTCACGGGTGTGGGACGTCGCAGGTACCATCTCAACGTCCGAGTCGAGTTCCTCCTGACCTTTGGCGTAATACTCGTCGAACTTTGTGTGCATCAGAAAGAAAAAACTGGCTGTCATTGGGAGACAACGTACAACTTTACCGAGAGCATCCATACCGTTCTTGTAATCTTTCGCAGTCCAAACGGAGCTGAAATAGATGTTCTTGACGTTTGGATCGAGAACTGAGCCAATGTTAGTAAAAGAACCAACACACCCTGGAACCGCTCACCGAGGCAGATGAAATAAGCGGAAGACGTGGTGTCGACACAACGATACCACTTGTTCAGACTTGCAACACCATCGAGAAGGGCATCCTTGATCTCGGCGTAGGCCGCCTGTGTTGCCATGGACTCCCAGCGCTGGATGAGAAAGTCGAGTGTCGGAATGATGCGAGCGACGGTCGGGCGGCGTTCGGAGGAGAAACTTTGGGTCACATTTGCGGGCTCCTAGGAACAAGCCTGGGTCAAATGAAGCAGCACACAGAAGAGGGCATCGTACACGTAGCGCCTCGTGGATGTGTTTGATCTTCTCCCACTCCAGTTTTGTCAAGGCAAAGTCGTGGTAATACTTATTTCTGAGGTCGGGCACCTCGTCACTATCATCAGCGAGTTGACAGAATAGATTGATGGCCTAGATGAAAGAAATGTTTAGTGGGAGATGCGCCAAATGTACCACACGTACCTTCTGAACAACCAAAGTACAATTGAGGCACTTGTACAGGGAGGCCCACCGAGTTACCACCCAGAGTAGAAGCTGGAGAACTGGGACCCCGGAACGGGTGCAGCAGCCCATGAAGAAGTCGCGTGCCTGGGGAGACACACAAATCTATATGATGTACATAGTCAGAAAGCGGAGAAACAGACAAGAAGGACTCTTACCTGCTTAATGAGAGCAAGTAATTTGCCGACAGCATCACCAGGAGTCCAGGGAGAGTCTTCAGTTGAAGTGGATGAATCATCATCTTCCTCACCACCCACCGAGCGCAGAGATGATGGACTGAACCTCGCCGTCATCTAGCTCGCCGTTGTCAGTTGCTTGGCGAAGCAATGAGCGAATCTTGGCAGAAAGTGTTTTGACCAGTGATGGCCATAGGGGCCCTATTTCGACCCCTGCCGACCGATAGGGCCCTATTAGGCCCTATTAGGCCCTATGGCCCTATAATAGGGCCTCCAGCATAGGCCCTATTTCCCAAAAGGAAATACTCCGAACACCACAAACACCAGTGGTTGGTTCTTGGTTGGTTCATTTCACAGCACTCTTCAATCTTTCAGCTTTCCATGGACATGGATGGGCTCCCTGAGCTTGCAGACCATGTCCGTGTGCCCACTGGGGCCCCATCGGAGGAGGTGAAGAGGCTTCGGCGGCGTTTGATCCGGTTTGATGGTATCAATAGGGCCTAGGTAGGGCCTAGTACCGCTGAAGGTCATGACCTGTAGGCCTATGTAGGCTGAGGAGGAGTGTGAGATGATGTTTGAATGAGACTTGGGGACACACATAATCGTTCGAAACAATCATCTCCACTACGTAGTCCATCAAACCCTCCGTGGTAAATGCAGGTGGCCGAGGCGTCGAGACCACAACATCGTATAAGGTACCTTGGACGCTGGGTGTAATAGTCAGCGAAAACAACATGGAGTGTGATCAGAGACCGACCTCTTATCCTTTGAGGACTTGGGGTCAGCTCGGCTGTTCGTCTCAATGCCCAGTGCGGCGCAACGGGACTGATAGACTTCAAAATGGCCTTCCTGGCTATAGGGGTGTCAAAGCGAGTGAGGAGTCAAGTAGATCAGCTTACCGAGCAATGTGGAGACGCAAGGTGGTGACACTTCCGCCGAGGATAGACCTGAAAGGCGGTAATGTGATTAGACACAAGTATAGGATTGGAAAGAGTGACGCACTTGCAAATGAGGCACTTGTAGCCCTTACCAATCTTGCCGGTGACTGTGTTCGTCGCCTGGTCGACTCCCTTGAAGACGGTGCAGAGATCGTTTGTGGCGGCGGATCGACTGCGCCCGGAGCTGGCCTACACCACTTGTCAGTAATAATAAACATGCAAAGGAAGACACGTACTTGAGAATGGGCATGATCAGCATCGCCCATCGCCTTGAGTTCCTCGTACTTGGCGGTTGCGGCGGCATCCTCAACATCCTCATCACCCGACAGCCCATCCATCATCGCATCATCGTCGCCGGGCTCAGCAGCCTCCGGAGCGTCCGAGGTCTCGGCGCCGTCCCCACCCGCAGCGTCGACATATTCATCACCAGAGTCCCCGGAGTTAGATGCCTCGTGGACCTTTGCGCTCTTGCGAGGAACGGTCCGGCTGGCGGGGGCCTTGCGCTTGGAAGTAGAAGCCGATGCCTCAGCATTGTCGGGGTCGTGACACGAGCGGAGGGGCGAGGATTACGGCGAAGGGAGTGCCGGCGAGGAGAGGTATGGCGGACTCCAGCAATTTTGCGAAACGGGGGCTGTCCAGTGAAGATGGGGTGCATGGGAATGGGGGACGAGGGAGCGGCAGTGGATGATCCAGAGGCCGTGAGGGGATTGGCGTCGTCGCGGTCGTTGAACCACGGAATGTCGGCGGCGTCTTTCAGAGAGCCGTCGGGGGTTTTGGGCGCACCCGGGGGAAGCAGACATCGGGAGCGCAGAGAAAGATGTGGGTCGACGAGTCAATGGATAATGGAGACGATTCCTGGGTCTTAAATACCTGCTGCGAGGCCTGGGCATCCTATACGACTCAAAACGGAGTGGGGAGCCGTCAAAGTGCCCAGACCTCGTCTATGTTCAGTGCTCACTGCTCGGTGTCAAGATCTGTAATAGCGCGAATAGCGCGTACATCAGTTCACCCACAATGTGGGATAAAAGACTGAGATATTAATCACCTGTAATAGCGCGAATAGTGCGTACTACGATACAAGTAAGTAAATAAAATATATAAAGTGAAAGGCTGTGCTCACCCTCAGTTCACCCGCAATGTGGGATAAAGACTGAGGGTGAGATGCGAGCATGAGCAGTATATATACGTAGAGTGTGGTATGAATCTAAGAAGAGATGGGAACTGTCAACGGAGGCCCGGGCGGAAGATCATCATTTCTGACACCCCCACTCGACCCAGGCCGTAGTCCCATAGCAAGACAGAACTTCATGTGTTTCTCATGTGGTAGAGCTTTTGTGAATATATCTGCCACCATCTCATCTGTTGGATACCATAAGACTACACACTCTCCTTGTCGGACCAGGTCATCTCGCACATAATGATATTTGCGCTGAATATGCTGAGTCCGTGCTCGGAACTGTGGTTCATTGCAGAGTATGATAGCGGCTCGGTTGTCACAGCGTAACTCTGTTGCGTCTTTCTGTGGTTGACCAAGCTCTTCAAAGAATGAACGAAGCCACGCTAGATGTTGTCCAGCATTTGCTAGCCCAATGTATTCACTCTCAGTAGAGGAAAGAGCCACCATAGACTGGCGGCGGCTTGACCATCCAATTGCTCCACTGTTTGAGATGAAAACATATCCTGAAGTTGATTTTGAGGTATCTTTATCTCCATTCCAGTCTGCATCACTGTATCCATAGAAAGTCATATCCATGCCCATGTCAGCACCATTGTAATGCAAGGCCCAGTCACGAGTGCCCTTCAAGTATCGGAGCAGTCGTTTGGCTGCAGCCCAGTGGTTTTCTTGGGAGTTGCACTGTAAACGACCAAGTACTCCAACAGTATGTGCAATATCTGGTCTTGTCCCTCGCATGGCATACATTGTAGATCCAACAACACCAGAATATTGGACTTCTGGTCCACCAGTTGCAAGTTGCATCGCTGGTATGACCTGGTCATCCTCTGGGTCTTCAGTGGTAAGGTGGGATCCAACTGCCATGGGAGTAAAGACTGGTTTGCAATCAGACATGCCGTTGATGAGCATGGAATTTGACTGCCCTTGAAAACACGTATTTTGCACGATTTCAGATGTGGTTTCCATACTATATGATCTCAATACGAGAGCTGATGTCGAGCCCAGAGACAGTCAGTACGGTGGATACTTTAGAGTACTATACAGGTTGAAGGGTATTTACCTAAATACGACTGATGGACTTACTCCGAAACATGTAGGAGGTGTGGATACCTGCCTTACCAATGGGATACACCAATTAAACAGTTCTTAACCGTTGTACGATTGTCAGCAGTTCGAACCTTGGTGCAAGTGCAATTCGGAGGTTCGGGAGTTCACGGAATGATGGGCAAGTCGGCTGAATGACCTGAAACATGAGCAGACCGCCGAGACGGGTCCGATGGAAGTGACGTAGTAGCCATCACCTGTCGGAACAAGTGGATTCCGGCTAGGATACGGACTTTTGGTCAAGTATCTGCTGGTATCCGAGACCAAGAGTGGGAGATATGGGTATCAATCGAAACCTACAACACGTGGGAGTACGTTTTGAGGCCATACTCTGGAGGGGAAGAAGGGATACAAGATATCCAAACTGTGCGAGTCATGATCAGCGATGGAATCACGAGATAACATGCTGAATCATGGCTTGGCGCTCTGGCTGACTGAGCACCAGTGCCAGATCAGCCAATCAGGTCGTTTCTATTCAGGATACGTGGGAGATTCATCATTATTGCGCCATTCGTTTGTACTATCATATGATTCCCGGACATGTATAAAGTAGATAGAGTGTTACCCAAGAGGGCAGCGGATACTTCCCCCACTAGCAAGCTACCAGCTGCGACTACGGGATTTGTCCGAGGCTTTCGAAGGTGCATTGCGTAGAATAAGCAATCGTCCTTGAAAATCTAAATTGTTGTTTTGTTGGCTCCCGTTGTGTGAATCGAGTTTGAAGCATAGTTTGGTTCGAGTGCAAGTTGGATTGTGATTAGGGTTTCAGCTCAGTGGCAGCTTTGGAAGGCTTGCTACGGCTTGGTACGGTTTGTGTGTCAGTTAGGGTCTGGTTGTGTGTTCAGTGTCAGGAATTGGTTCAGGAATTGTTGGAGACTACGAAATCCGTGTAGTATCGGTCGCTGCGTTCTTTGGATACCAGTGTAAAAGGGATCGAGAGACCCAAATACCTTGCTTTGTGCAACCCGGCTTTTAGCCAAACCTTATACCTCTTTTGTGTTCAGCTGAGAAGCTTAAAATCTACAAAAACGCTTTAGAATTGTCATTCTTGGTTCATATCAAGGATCTTGATTCGCAATACAAAACTCGACCACTCATATCGAGACAATATTACAGTATTCCCTACACCTTTCATGTAGGGACGGTAACAGCAATGGAATGTGCCCTGCAACTACAATGGGGCTCAAACCAATGTGCCCTTTCTGACACAGTACTGTAGGTTGGCGGGACAATGCAATGTGGCAGGGAACAGGATTTAGCATGCAGCCGTAAAATAGAATGCAACCAGCCAAAATCGAACCCAGAGCCTTCCAAAAGGCCCATCAATTACAACCACAAGACATACCACTACAACAACTGAGAATGTATAAGTAGCAGATTTGATTCCACCACTACCCGCCTGTTTTTTTTGCCCAGGTTAGGTCAAAGGGTACCCTTGACCTAACCCAGGCAAATTACAGCGGAACCTGGGTCAGCTTGCCTGACCCAGGTTCAGGCGGATGTCATTCCTGCTGAAGATGTGTTTTTTTAAGGTGTATTACCTAACCTAACCAAGCCGAACCAAACAAACCCAAACCTAACCAAACCGACCTAACCTCTAACCCTTTTTTACACTGTTCCTGGGGGTCCAAACCTACCTAACCGAACCCTCCTAACCCTCCTAACCTAGCCTACTGACCAAACCGAACCTGCGAGCCTAGACCGACAATTCACGCTGAATCTGAGTATGGTTTGGTACAATGATGCTACCTGTCTACAATGCTGGTTGGGCTCGCTGGACACTTGTGGTTTACATTATGATCATGAGACTCAAGAGGTTTTTGGTTCGATCCCCCCCGCCTCTGCCATTTCCTATTCTTTCCAAATCCACCTCTTCCCTGCCACATTGCATTGTGCACTCAAGCCACAGTACTGTGTCAGAAAGGGCACAATGGGTTTGCGCCCCACTGTAGCCGGGGGGCACAATTGCATTGTCCCTACGTCTCTTAGTGACCTTTCATAAGGCCCTGTACTAGGGACTTATACTCGCCTTTGCCTGCTGTCAATATAGTTGTCACTCGCCCCGGAGCTTCGTGATTGGGTTGTTTAGATATAGATTCGTCTGTATCGAGACTCATCTAGTCTTGTTGTTTCGAGTTGGTTGATTTCTATAGTGGTTTAGAGCACATACATCACCGTAGCGGGCAAGGACCTTGTCATGTATTGACGCTGGCTAAGGGATATGGTTCGCTTTTTCCGGTCACGGATGATCTCAATTCTAGAAGGTATTTTGCAGGACCAAGATCTCGCATCTTGAAGCTGGAAGCAAGCATTTCTTTGATTTTCTTGGAGAACTGCGGAGACGTAGTTGCGAGTAATAAATCATCAACATAGACAACCAGGAGCATGTCTGTTTTCCATGCTTGTACACATAGAGGCATGACTCTGAGTTGAGACGGTGGAAACCCAACTTCATGAGCTTGCATTAAGTGTCCTGTTCCAGGTTCTCCCAGCTTGCTCAAGCCTAGAGGGA
>JARKIF010000062.1:0-235066 GCA_029378245.1 Roridomyces roridus
CGATACTTCAGGTGCCGTTGCCTCTATAACGGGCGGGAACTGTTCTTTCACCCTCGGTTAGCCCAGCACGCGACGGCGCCGTTCTACACTCTCAGCTTCGACGCCTCGTGCGAAGGACAACGGGGTACAACTGTACGATGCGCGTCCGCTCTTCCAATGGTCTTGTCAGTTTTCTCGTCCCGCAAACTACTGTTCTCACTTTATGCCAGGGATCCGAATATCCGAGTATTGTGGCAATTTCCATCCACGGGGACCCACGGATTTGGATTTTGGCGTCCTAGACGCAGACAAGGCTGTATCCGTTACATTGCAGGTCGCAGGCAACCTCAACGTGCGAGCCTATGCGTTTTTGCAGTCGGCCGTACTCTATACGACCGTCGATGGTCTGCGGAGGGTGCGGACATTTAACCTTGCGTTGCCTATCGTCGAACTGGCGTTCAATGTGTTTCGCTTGGCGGACTTGGACACGACGGTGTATCATCTTGCTCGAGAAGGTTGGTTAATTTGTCTCATCTGTCTTTCCAGTACTGATCTGTGCTTTTAGCCGTCACCAAACTGACTTCAGAGAAGTTGGCCAATATTCGTGATGATTCTGACAGAGAACTGTTCTGCGATACTGCTCGCGTCCCGGAACAAATGCTCCAACGCCTCCTCAATAGACCAGTTGATCCTTCCGGACGCGTTCAGGTCCTTGCCCATATTCACTCTGGCCATGACCAAATCCAAATGCTTGCGAGGTGCATGCCATATCCTTTCCCTCCATCTTGGGCTTATGCTCTTGGGCCAGCAGCTCGCAACGTCTCGTCCCGACCGTACGACAACTACTCACAGCGCACCGGATGCTCGTCTAGTGAGCGTACGGAGTCATTCTCGCACGCTTCTCTACCCCGGCGGGTTCCTTCTCGCAGTTGCATGATCTTGTAGCCCCATTGGGCATGCCCAGACCCGACAACGCGGAGCGTATCGTGCTGCCGGACATATCATGCGCGCGACAGTCATCTGTACATGGAAGGGCAAGGCGTGATCTCATCGGTACTCGTAATCCCTTGTTCTGGGTTTTGTCGCGGACCGAGTCCTAGACAACGGCGAGACGATGGTCATGTGGATCGGCGGGAGCGTCTCGCCTCAGCTCCTACTTGATTTGTTTGGCGTAGACGATATAATGGCGCTCGACATCGCAGATGGTTTGTGGCTTTGATCCATTTATCCTCGGGTTCTGATACGACCCCTAGAATGAGCTTCCGCGGCTGGAGACGCAACATCTCCGCTCAAGTGCATAACATCCTTGCGTATCGGAGAGACCAGCGCGGTGGTTCGCATACCCAAGTTTCATATTGCTCGACAAAATATGGATGGAGCGGAGCTCGAGTTTAGTGATATGCTGGTGGAGGACCAGAATACCGGCGCGATGGCGTACACCGATTGTATGCTGTTCTCGTCGACATTTCGTCGTTTGCTTACCTCGTTCTCAGATTTGTCTTTTGTACACAATCAGATCAAACAAGTCGTGAGTGGGATCTAGTTGCATTCCCTGGCCGTTGCTGACTTGCTTTAGTACCGGGAAGGGGGAACGTTGGGTGGCGGGGTGTCTCTTCGCGGCTCGATTTGGTAGCATCGTTTGTAGATCTAGAGGAATAGAGTTGGGGTCATTTTTGGTGCAGGCGGATTCGTGATCTCAACGTGAACGATTTCTCAAAGGCCAGTGTATGATTACAATTTACTATCTACAGCTTTGGGTGCGTCTGGTAATCCTTCCCACGGCGAATATCTGTAGATCTCTGCTGGTAGGTAGGTAACAGCGAAATCCAGCCCATTTTCGATCAAGGGGGAGAGGGCGTCGCGGATATCAACTTCCATCGGCCTCGCAAAGTCAATTTTCACGCGTCGCAAAGTCGAGGCTCGGGCAGTGATGAAGTGATTAAGAGTTGCGTCGGTAATGAATTCTTTCCCCACTATTGCAATGTCCAAGACACGGAGAATAGCAAGGGGCATCGTGGATCCGGCGTTAATGGGTGCCAGAGAGGCCAGGAGATCCTCTCGCAATGACGCATCCATGTAGAGCCATGACGAAGGGTGGTCACAATCGGCATCGATGTGGATGCGTCGAAGACTAGGGGGTAGCTGGAGGAGTATTTTTGTGGCCGATGATGGGATGATTTGACCCATGGTTAGGGAAAGACTCTCTAGGAGAGGTAAAGTGGCGATGAATTGAAGGAGAACTGGCTCTGGGAAACGGGCACGGTACTTGTCCTGCCAGGGATCTTCCCAAGTATCAACCATTTCCGTCACAAGAGCAAAATCCTTCAATTTTGGCACGTTAATCCTGCCCATGAGAGCTGCGGATGTATTGGCATGTCCCGATAAATGAATTGATTCAAGAAGATGGTGGTCCACGAAGGGAAGCTGACCAGTCATCGGCACTTCCGCAAACATCAATGCCAGACTGCGGAGGTTGACGCATCGGGAGATGATCAGGAGTGCTGAATCAAGTGGAATACGTGTACCCTCCTCTCTCAGAGCCGTCAACTGGGACCATTGAATTGGCAGCTGAGATACCACAAGGCCAAACCCGGTAACAGTCGCAATTCTGAGCTTGGCACCTGCAAGAAACAGCAAGGTGTCCCATGCGATGAGGCTTCCACCAGGAGAATACCGCAATGCGACACTCTTCAGTTCGGGAACATCCGCGGTGCCGAGCTGTGCCAACTCCTGGCAGACGGGAGCATCAATGGTGAATTCTATATGCTGCCAACGAGAGGCAAGCGGTAAGATGATCCCAGCAACAGATCTCGAATTTGAGCACCAAGGTCGTGCCGCAGTTGCGTCCTGCAAATGCCAAGACACGGAAATCGGGCATCGACCAGATCGTTGCAACCACTTGTGCGCAGCCTCTGCGACCAGAGCAGCCCTTGGGTGGTCCACCGCGACCTGTGAGACACCCCATTCACTCTGCTCTTCGGACCAATGCTGTCCTGGATCGACGATATGGAGACTCGCCCAAAGAGGAGGTGTCTGAAGAGATAATGTCCTCCAAGCGCTGCATACGCGCCCCAGAAGAAGCGGCGCCTCGCCCGCGTCCATAACGCAGTTTCGATGAGTGGGGAGACACGCCAGGAAGATCTCCCGCATGATATCTGTTGGTATCCGGCGAATGGGCGAGAGGAGGGCCTGGTGAGAGTGAATGAAGGATTGAAGGCTCCCGCGTTCCTTGGATAACTTGTTGAGGGCCTGCTGCATGTCGGCAATCTTGTTATCGAGGCATTTCAGTTGGAAAAGAGGTTCAGCTAGGAAAGCTTTGATTTCGACTGCTTCTTCTGCAGTCGGACAAGAGTTTGTGTCTAGCCTGGAGGCGAAGGGAGTGTAGCCAGGGATCGGGCCAGACATGGACGTGATTTTGAGCGATGAGAGCTTTGCGGGCGACTGTGGGTGGGCGTATTATGAAAGAGAGAGTCGCGCATCATAATATGATCGCAAGATCAGATCGATCAGATGCAAATCAGATGTGAGGAACAGGCAGACAAATTTAATTGCTACTCTTCAAAATCGCAGCCACTTTCCTGCTAATATGGCTCGAAAGACCTTCAAACAAGGACCGATCTCTACCCTGCATCCATTGGCATTCCAAACAATTAATCTCGGTGGAACTCTCCGTCTCCGTCCACCGCAGAGCGCATACGACGGCCGGCGCAGACTCCGATTCTTCTTCCAACACCACCTCAGGATCAGGATTAAGCTTGTTCTTCCGTCGCGCTCCCCGAGACCAGGTGTTCTTGGTTGCAGTGATGATGGACGGAATATCCTCCGAGGAGGAGGCAACGCGAGCGCCATCCACCGACTCGAGGACGCCGTGTAGCACATCATTGAGAGCCTCGACACTTTGTCCTGAGGATGGAAAGGACTGGACAAGAGTATTTCGAGGCGGCATCAGGGATTGGAGTTTCGGGGTGGTAATTCGGGCTGTAGACTAAGCTTGACGGTAAGATGCATCGACGACGAGTGAAAAGAGACTTGCGTCGGGTAGCCTGAGGTCACTGAAGGACCATACGACGGCCCATCGTCTTGTAGACCCTTGTACGAATTCTGTGATCCCGTAGTTCTCGATCTGCGGACGTTTAACATGAAATAGAAAGAGAAAAATATCAATCGCTCACCTCACGTTCGCGAAAGGCGGCCACCACCTCGGTGACTGAAGACAGTTTCCCGAGCATCGAGGTGTACCAACTAGGCCACGCTTGAGATCGAAGAAGTTCAATAGCAGACGAAATGGGATTACCAGCATCGTTCGCCCAATTCGACACTCTCCTCGACCATTCGGCGCACGAAAGCAGATTCGCCGCCCGGGGTGATCATCTCCACATCGGCGCCCGTGCACACCTTGGCTAGAGGTCAACGCAGTCCTCGCCGAAAACAAACTCGACCTTACAGCGTTCGGCTCAAATTCTTTGGCTTCAGCTGAAGCAGCGACCTCTTCGTGGCTGCTATAAAACGGTGGGTTACACATGGTGAAATCCACTCTACGCGGCGTCGTCAGCGAGGGGAGATTCAATACCGTCTGCAGCCCACCTTCGATCCCGCAGCGCAGCAAAAATCGGCGCCTCGACCGTCGTCGCAAGGATTTGAATCCGATCCCCAAGCCCGTTCCTTTCGACGTTGGAACGCGCATATCGCAAGGAGACTTCGTCGACGTCTAGGATTTCCTGTTCAGCTACCCACTGAAACCGCAAGAAAAAAAGGAGATCACCTGTAGCGATAAACGACCAATCCGCATCCAACTTGCACGAAAGCAGCGGATATATCGCAGACGCGCCAGTCCCAACGTCCACCCCAACAACAACTCGCCCCCCACGTCGTCCAAAGCTCGCACGCAAGATATCTTGAATCCAGAGCACATAGTTCAATCTGACTCCCTGACCCTCATGAGGAGCGAGGCGTTACGACGAGAATTGAGTTCAATACCTATTAGGCACAGGCGGACACAGTCGATTCTCCGGCAATTCGAGAGAAAGACCAAAATCGCGGTGAAGAAGTGCTTCTGTTAGACGTCTGTGGGTGTTGAATCTCTTCTCGTCGTTAGAGGAGAATGCAAGATACCTCTGCGACAACTCGTCTCTGAAGTTGATCGATGCTCCTCCACCAGGAACATCCAAGAGACTACCAACAGAATGAGCGCATAGTCGGCGCAGTGAATGCAAGACCGACCAAGGCTCCAGCGGCGGATACGCCTTGGCCAGCTCCCGAAAATCGGGAGGAGCTCTGTAAGGGTTACGTGGATGCATGAAAGCTCCTCGATGGCGGTACAATCAGACTAGCTACACATTCTTTTATTCAAAGGGACTAGGTAGGGTGGTAATACATGAGGTACAGGACATAGAGGTTACACATTCGCATGCCACCTACTGTATAGACAGAAACGTAGAACAAGCCAAAAAAAAGGGCGAGCATTTTAAAGAGACGACCTAAAAACACAAGGTGGGGAGGAGGGTGGCAATAGGAGACAGAGAAGCCGAATGGAGCATGTTTAGTCCGAGGGGAAAACGAAATCAGGAGGGGTGTCGCGTGCGAGAATCGACCACCACCAGCGCGCGTATGTCAATTGCACGCCGCCTGGCCTGGCCTGACGCCATCCACCACACGGCCAGCGAAACGCGTGTTGGCACGCCTTCACAGCCACACCACCACCACCACTGTCCTATGAAGCCACCGAGAGCTGCGGGCTCCACGAATTACGGTGTTGGTTCTGACGGCACCGAAGACTGGCCCGCCCCGCAGCAGCCCGAATCGCCGCTGCATCCGTAGAAGGATCGAGCATATCCGGAGGCGCGGGGCTGTCGGGCGGCACACTCGTCAAGCTCGACGCCCCAGTCGATTGCTCTCGTTTAAACCCAGGCGAGTACGTGAACCATGCTGAATCCGTCTCGGACTGCGACTCGTCCGACGGTGAAGGGGAGGTAGACGGCCGAGAGAATGGGGGTATTGGAGAAGGCACCCGCGGCGAATCAGCTGGTGTCGGCGGTGACCATGTGAATATCGGGTTTTCTGGCTCGTGGGCGGGCGGAGTGGATGGCACGCGACCGTGTGCGACCGGGAGGGTGAGCGGGAAGGCGGTGTTGTAGTCGTCAGGCTGCCGAGGAGGGACAGTAGGCCGAGGCTTGCGTTTGGTAGTTTTGCTTCGGCGACGCACAACAGTGCCCTCTTCGCTCTCTGCCTGCAATGCCGCGAGCCGAGCCGTCCACAGGACGAGATTAAAGTCACATTGCGCTGCATAAGGTTGCATTTCTGAGACACATGAATAAGGGCGCGGGACAGCGTGAGAAGCACAACCAACGCACCAGGCACGGCCTGAACCGTCAAGTCTAACAAGGGTTTTGCGAATTTGGGGATGAAGAAGATCTGGGAATGGACCTCCTTGAGGGGGTGGTCGGACGATTCAACCGTGGTCGGAAGCTGATGGTGCTTCTCGAGAATCGCCTGCGAGTTCCACTCCCGCATGAGCGCAGTGGCCCAATGCTGCGAGATGTAATACGGACGGCTCTGAATCGGTATCGTCAGTGGATCAACATGGCGCGGACTGTCACAACGCACTGGATTGCTGATATCGGCGCATTTGATGATAGCTTGGCAAATTGTTATCCTGCGGTAAACCAGAGCATCGTCGCCCCTGTGATGGATGAGGTCTTGAAAG
Organism: Roridomyces roridus; assembly: GCA_029378245.1. Classification (NCBI taxonomy): domain Eukaryota; kingdom Fungi; phylum Basidiomycota; class Agaricomycetes; order Agaricales; family Mycenaceae; genus Roridomyces; species Roridomyces roridus. The sequence continues at coordinate 6,683 of JARKIF010000062.1, forward strand.
CGTTGCATGAACGCGTCGTGAACACTCATGTCGGTCGCCAACACCGTTTCCCACAGCAGCTTGCGGTTTTGCACCCCGAATTTGGGATCGTCGAGCAGTCGCCCAAGGCCATGATGTCGCATGACACGTAGCAACAACTGGCCATGCATACGCTCCAGCGCAGATTTGCCATCAAAAACGACGGAGAGAGGCGTAGCGGCGTTGTTCATGAAGAGATTCGTGAAGCCTGGGTGACCGACATCGTGACCAATCGCGGCGATGTAGATGATGAAAAGGTCGGTGAGGCCAAGGCTAGTCATGAGGGGCCCGCTGTCGAATGGCTGGAGCGGCTTCCACATGAGGCCCTCCGTGAGGAGTATGGACAACGGGGGAACCATTTCTGCGGAACGCAGATAGGAGTAGGACGCCTGGAGCACATCGAGGGCGTGGTCGAAATTGTGGTAAGAGTTTTGCCAGCGGTAGATTTGACGCAAATGCTGGATAAAGGCCGGGATTTGGCCTAGGGCGGGGTCAGGAAGGACGAGAGCTGAATGTGGATTAATACGTACTAAATGAGATGCCAACTGTCTCCTCCATCCCCTCGATACGAAAAAGGCCCTCGAAGAGAATGACAGCGCATGCGAGGATGTGATCTTCGTTCTGAAGCAAGGCGGGCTCGAAATTCCACTGGTCAAGCGAGGCAATCAAGTGGGCGCGGGTCTCGGGCGACAAATCGCTTGCCACGCTGGAAAACTCTTGTCAGCGACGAGGGGTAGCATAGGAGGAGAGAAAACGTGCCAGTCCACGGTGTACTCGTTGACGGCATTGAGCGTCTGAGTGTACATGTCACTGAGGAGTTCTGCAAAGCGGGTTCTGGACAGACAGCCTGTCAGCTGGTGACGGCGAGCAAGTGGCAGATGGCGTACTGAAGCTCTCCAGAGTTCCCGAGCCATCCCTTGCCATGCCCTCCGTTCCTCATCGCGAGACTGAGGCCACCGAGATCTGCACTTCGCCTGCGGCCGTTTCGCACGGGAGGATGGAGGTGCCGGTCCTGGCCGCACATTGGGCTACTGCTACAGTGCCACCGTCACTGGCTGGGTAGAAAAAGAGGGAGGAGGAGCGCAGAAGGGAAAGTGGATGCGATAGAGTCGAGGAGCAAGTCGAGACTGATGTGATCCAAATCCTCGTGGCATTATACATCTCCCGTTCGCCCGTTCCGTTGAGTCTCGTAAACCCTGGGAAGCCCGCCCTCGAGTGCCATATGCATTGTACCATTCCTGGCCTCAAGACAGACCGTGGCATCCAGCTCAATGGCGCATCCAAGTCTTTCATGATTCAGCCCAAACACTCCCGAAATGCCCGCCCCGAGTCATTATTCCAGCTGCCAGGAAAACAAGCAAGCTCCGTATCGCGATCGGGTAGGAAAAAAAAACACGAGTCGGGGCGCAGAAGATCCCTCCCAAGCTCAAGGGAAAGTGAAGCAATCTCAAACCCGGCCCGACTTGGAGCCACGAAAAGCAACTACAGCGCATGTTGGGGCGGGTACAATGCTATCCGTCCAGTGCGTCTACATCCACCGAGGAGACCCATGGCTCTGGCGTCATGGACCTCTCTGTCGCCTGTGTGGGTTCGTTTTTTAGACGCTGCTTCTCAACTGGTGGCACCTCCACATTCCTCGGCGGAGGCAACTGACCTGCAAAGCCCGGCGGTTGGATTTTTTGTATTGGATATTCATCCTTGAACGCGGCCTGGAGTGTCCTTATCCAACCAAGCCCCACACAAGCCCCACATTTCGGGCAGTTTGTTGGGAGGGGCCGCCGACTGACATAACTTACATGTTCAGTACCCGGCAGCCGCAGGTTTACATACCGCCGGATGTATTTGAGGGAAGAAATGAGGAAAAATAAAAATTCCGACGGGCAGTGGCGTTTTCAGAGCATTGCAAGCGCTGGGTTGTGCTGGGAGACGAGAGGATACTGTAATTGAGGCAATGACTTGTCCATGCGTGGAAAATAATTCAATTGCAACTCCACAACCAGGGCCAATCGCGCGCTGTGTTTGAGATCCTCGGCTCTTTAGAACGTGACGTCGAAAATAAAGAGAGGGATCGGCACCCGCAGAGCTGCACAGACTAGACTTGATTTAATTAGCGGAAGAGGAGGAGCGCACTCCGATTAATCATTACAATGTATCGTTCTTGACGACGAACCTATCGCGTTTGATATCCGACGAGTCTAAAGGACGGAAGCGACGTAGCCACCCCGAATTTAGAGTGCCAGCCGCAGAAGAAATTCGCAAGGCAAGTAAATCGTGAGCCGGGGATTCCGTCAACGCCTTCTTAATGAAGATCGAAGAAACGTAGCTGACAGTTCAACTTCTTGATCTTGTTCATCACGGCTGATGGAGCCGGATTCGTCTTGGACAGCCGTAGTAGACAGTGAGATTCAACGAGAAGAGCAGGAACCAGGAACCTTAGACTCCAAGTTGTGCTCCTCGGCAGGCAGATACACCAGTCCTGCTATAGTGGGCCCTGAATTCTGACACCATTTCGGTGTGGGTTCGTCTGCAGATTCTCCGTAGTGTTTGGGTACTTGGGCGGACAGGTATCAGGTTCAGATGTTGGTCAAACAATGGTCGAACACAATTGGAGTTGGAGAAAGAGAAGAGGATGGCAGCAATCATGATGATGCATCGTTTGACAGCCGTCACTCGGCCGGTATCCTTTCCTAATTCGATGACCAGTTCCACCATCTCCGCCGTGGCCGTTGCCGCGCTTGGAATCATCCTCTTTCACCTCTTACGGAGTTTCTTAAGCAGCGTACGTCTCTTGCAATTTCGCGCCTTCGTTACCAAAACCATTTTCAGTTTAGTTTGGACTCAATTCCGAGTGTGGGAGTCCCGAGGGGACTTTTCGGTTTCTACATCGGAGCATGGAGGTACATCAAGAACAGCCGTGAAATAACTGAACAAGGCTTTCGCAAAGTCTGTCTCCTTCTCAAAGTTCTCTCCCGTATCTGAATTCTCTCCCGACAACAGTACCCAGGCCGCGCGTTCAAAATCGCTTTAAATGAACGCTGGCTCGTTGTGATCAGCGGCAGAGCGCTACTGGACGACCTAAACCGGGCCCCTGGCACCGTTCTCTCCACTGACCATGGCACAAAATCCGTAAATTTCCTGTGGGGTGGGTGCGCTGAAATACAATGTTGATCGGCTCGTTCAGCTTTTACACCACGACTACTCGCTTGGGCGGGAGCAGTTTCACGACCTGTACCACGTCGATGTCGTCAAGACTGCCCTGACTCGCAACATTGGGGTGCGTTTCCCCGAACTGCGGGCCGAAGTCATTGCGGCATTCGATGAGTTGATACCAGCGACAACGAATGGTGAGCTTCCAACTTGTCTTTTGAACTTGTTGCCAACCTGGAACAGAGTGGTTATCCTTGCCTGCCATGCAGGTATATCTGTTGCTGCTACTTGGATTGACTGCTGAATATATTCCAAGACCATGCAAACTGTCGTTTCTCGGATTTCAAATTGCTTGTTCGTCGGACCTGATTGTATGAATTCCTTCTTCCTTCAGGTTCTTCCTCACGTTGTGATTAGGCCGCAACGCCGACTACATCAAGCTCACTACGGATTTCACGCAAAATGCCTTGAAAGAGGCGGTGTGGCTTCACGTCCTCCCCTCTTTCCTTCGTCCGTCAGTACCATTTTAGTTACCTCGATATGAGCTAAGCAACGTGTCCAGAATCGCCTATTCATTGTTCGGTGGCCTGAACACATACACGAGAGCCGTTCTAAGACATCTTGGACCGATGATTCGATATCGTATTGAAATGCACGACAAATACGGACGTGACTGGCCAAACGACGATCGGCCTGTGGGTCTTCGAATCCTATGCAAAATAGTGGTACTGAGTCCAGATAGAACGATTTGATTAGTTGGTTATTGGACGAAACTAACGGGCGCCCGGACCGCAGAACCCTTCGCAACCTTACTCACGTCTTGCTTAATCTTAATTTCGGCGCCATTCACACCACCACTCAGGTTAGTTCTATCTGTCTTGTTTGCTGGTGATTTATTTACCCCGCAGGGCCTCCTCCACGCCCTGTACACCCTCGCATCTAACTTGGAATACGTACAACCCCTGCGTGAAGAAATTCAAGCCGTGACGAGAACGGAAGGCTGGAATAAAGCGGCACTTTCCAAGATGGTCAAGCTCGACAGTTTTTTAAAAGAGAGCGCACGATACACCCCAGGCTTTTCAGTCAACATATTCAAGGAAGCACAATCTGAATTCACCTTCTCGGATGGCACGACCGTTCCTGCGGGCACACTGATAGCAGTCCCCGTCCTTGCTGAGCACCGTTCCGAAGTCAGTCTCCGGGCATTTCAACCGCATTTGCTTACTTACCCATAACCCCAGGCGAATTACACCCACCCCAACAAATTCGAACCATGGCGTTTTGCCGACATGCGCGACGAAGCGGGCGAAGGGATCAGACACCAGATGGTCACTCCCACACCTGATTTTCTGGCGTTTGGAATCGGGCGACATGCATGCCCTGGACGCTTTTTCGCCGTCAACATGCTCAAGCTGATCATGACGCATATGATTCTGACTTATGACTTTAAGCTGAAGGACGGGGTGCGGCCTCTGGACGAGTGGACATCGGTGGTCAGCCCTGCGAATAGTACGGCTGAGATCATGTTCAAGAGGCGGTCTTGAGCCAACTGGTTTGAGCGGCTTGTCGCGGAGCGTAGAGAACTCTGAGAAATTCACACTGGGAGTTCGTCGATCATGTCTTGGTTCATGCCGGTACGGCCATCTGATTCAACTCTGTTCGAATGGCATTGGAAGCAGGTCATCCGTTGAACGCAGCGCGGGGATAGGTCGTATGTATTTTCATATTCATTCGGTACATCGAAGGTGATAAGTACTTGGCCCAATCGCTCTCCTTGAACAAACAAGAACAAGGTCCGAACTTTCTCAACTACGCCGATATTCCAACTTTACAATCAGAAACTTGGGTTCGACGGAACCTTTGCTTCCCAACCACCGATTTCTAGGTAGAACCACGAGGGTTGCCTTGGTGGGCCTGGGCCGATTGAGATAGGGAATACGGTAAGTGTATGTGAAGACAAACCTCAATGAATAGCTTGAGCGGGAGGAAAGGCTCGAGGCGGTCTTCGTAGCCATCGCTGACCACAGCCGTATACCATCTGAAGAACATGCCATTGAGATTGTCGCGACTGCTCATAACCGATTGCGAGTAGTCGGCGAGATGGAGCAAATAGTCGAGGCGGAGGAGTGAGAGACCGATACATTGGTCGGTCTCTTGGAGTATGGTTTCCGAATGCAACTCTCTGAGTGACTCCAACTCCTGATGATCTGCAAGAATATTCGGGTCGTCCAAGAAAGTCTCGAACCGTCTGCCGTTCCAGAGCGGGCATACACGAGATCCTTGCCAGTCCACTAGACCGACAATCTCGTTTCCCTCTGGGGGAAACGAGGAGATTGGACTCTGAAAAGTCGTCGTGAGTGAGTATGAAGGGCTGTGAATCGAAATTCTCGGGAGGGACTTCGAGAATGGCCGCCAAAAGAAGAGAATACCATTGGGCAGCGTATGCAGCCGACAGATCGTCTGCGCCACCATTCAGATCTTTCCAGTGCACGCGCCCCAGCTCCCACTCGACGCGGTTGTTGATGAGTAAAAGCTCGGAGCGAACATGCGCTTCGAAGAACTGTTTGGCGGAAGGGAATGGACCGCGATGAGGTTCGCGCAGATTGAACGGATATGTCGAGAAAAGGCCGAGGGGTCCAAGGGTGCCTTGGTTGTCCATCAAGTTCCCAATGGCCGGGAAAGGGATGCGCGACAGTTGAGACTGAATGGTCGCTACCTGTTTGACTATTTCCCTTCGCTCCTCCGGTGACATGGATGACCAACGGGTGTCGAGAGACACTCCAGGGATCTATAGCGAATGAGACAGCGGTGGAGACTCGGTATCTTACTCACCCTCTGCATTATGGTGTATCGTGTCCCAAGAGCGTTATTTACGTCGGCTTCATAGTGGTGGACTTTAGGGACCGTAATTGACGTATTATTTTGGACGAATTCAATCGTCGCGACCTGGGCACCATGTATTTAGCTAGGACAAACGTGAACGGACGACGAACACACCTCTGATCGGAATTCATGCTCCAGGAGTTGAGGATACATGGACATATCGTTATAAGGGCTCCCTCGCATACGAGCCAACGCATCCGTGCCATCTTCAAATGTCAGGAGAAATACCTTCCAGGATAGAATGAGCTGCGAAACTCGCGACGAAAAACATTGGCGAACTGTATTGAACCCTCCTTGAGATACAGGGTATGAGCCTGTGCAGCGCTTGTTCATGACTCGAGTGGCTTCGTCTACTAGTCGGCTGGAGTAGAACTCGATGATACGGATGATTTCTGGAGCGTGCTCCGAGTTTTTCAGAATGAGGTGCAACCTTGCGAGGAGAGCTTTGAGGCCAGGGTCCTCGGCCAGATAATCTGGAAGCATGTAGCGGGGAAGGGTGGGCTGAGAGGTGGCAGAAGCGGGGGTGTCCTCCATGGCTACTGGGAAGGGGGACATGTCCCAATCGGTCCAACAAGTTCGTCCATTGTTCGTTCCACGTTAACGGCATGATGAACAAAGATTTGATGGCGTCTTTCTTCTGGATTGAACCACTACCGACTCGACCAATGGAAATGGGCCGATAGTCCACTAATCTCACTGTCACCGAACCAGGAACTCCACTACTCCCACTCTCCCCGCAGAACCTGGAAGACCCCGAAAATCCACTGCGGCCACTGACGATGGCTGGTAGCCTTTCATTATGAAGTTTCAAAACCGAGGAGCAACTCTACCAGTCTACTTGGATTCGTACTCATTTTTTTCGTGACCCCACCGATCCGCCATACCACTCCCCGTCTAAAACGCTTGAAACTTTTGACGGAAAGGCAGGAGTCACCATTCAATCTTGAAGTTCCGCCTCGTGCTCTCGGCGGCGGACTTTGTGGTTCCCAGACCTCGGACTCACACAAAGGAACGATTAGTTCTGGAAAGTCTTTTCTCACGAGAGAATTACTGTTCTGGAAATGCTGGACCTACCTGGACACATATAAATACCGGGGTGCATAGCGCAAATTCATCGTCCTCTTTTACTCCTCTCCGTCGGCAAATGTACGCCCGCCCGCGCACTGTTCATGTTCCTCGCTCCTCACTGTTCTTAGTATCAAGCAAGCCTCATGCCAGTCCGCTGCAACAATCCGAAATGTTCGTTCAAAAACATGACGAAATATGTGGCAAAGCCCGGGCCAGGCGACGGGACATATAGTTGTGAAGGTTGCAGAATTGGCCGTTACCCTCCCCAGATCAGGAGGAATATCAAACCCTTGACCGAAGCCGAGAAGGCCACGGCCGCGAAACAAGAGCGGGCCAATAACAACTAGGGTGAGATTGTCTGGACACCCTTCGCCCATTGATGCTCAGTGTTGTTTGTAGTCTGAAACCAAGGAATGTGATATTGCACATGGGATATACAAAGAAATGCCGAAAAGGAATAAAAGCAATGTAGTAAAGAGAGTCATAAGGGGTCATTAGTGATACTGTAGTCTGGGAGCAGCAACGAGTGGATGTACGATAACCGATGAGCGACAAGCAAGCAAAAAAAAAAGGAGAGGCAGAGATGTACAAATCTATCCTAGGAGACGGGTGTTTTGGCGGACCGTCGAGAGCCAAATCGAGAACCCTGCGCGCGGCCCCAAGTAAAGATACTCGTACCTTCACGCGAGTTGGTGCTGCCCGCGCGCGAGCGGAAAGACCACGCAGAGGGCGACACAGGGCGCTCCGGCCTCTCATCATCCGGTACATTCTCGACCGGCGGGTGGTGGTGGTGGTGATGTCCTACAGTGTGTTTGCCGTCACAGCATGCCCGCACATTTTCGAGGCCCTCGAACCCATTGTCATCCAACGAGTCTCCGTGCAGCTCGAAATCCAGGTCCTCCTCGTCGTTCGCTGGTACATCAACAAACGACTTGGATGGGCTGTACGGACTCTCAGGGCCATTCCACCGCAGATACTCGATGGCAGGTGTCCCCGAACGCTTGCCAAGCGATCCACCGACGGATAATTGCGAGCGACTACGCTGGCCACGAGGGGTGGTATTCCATGTTTCGCCTCTCTGAACACTCCGTGGGCTGCGCTGGCTCTGGGGGCTCGCGTTGACGGCATTTGTAGGCCGACGCTCGTCATCGGTATCAGACATGGGGCTCGGCGGGACAGGAAGGTTGCCGGGCGAGGGTAAAGTTGCTCCGTTGGGACGCGCAAGCAGATACTTCAACGCCTGGAAACTTGTTCAGACAAAGTGCAGTAACCAAGACGAAACTGACATTTAGCCAAATATCGTGCCGCTCCTTCGTCGGCGCAGTGATTTTCATCTCCCGTTGTGGGGTGGAGACAACCACACTGTACTGGTACAGACCCGGGGGCATTGGGTTGGGATCAAGCACCGAGCGCACACCGTCAATATATGCTGCAAGTATGGATCAGAAATAAGAAACAAAGGTCAACAACAAACACACCGCTCTTGGCACTCGACTCGGAGACATTCGACGAGCCCGGATCCGCCGAACTCCAGTACAACGTTTTGGTATACGGATGCACCCAGAAGAAACGCTTGTGCCTGCGCTCGCCGTACCCTTTGCCAATAGCCTTGCGAGTGTATTTGTACAAGAACTCGCCAATCATTGTTTGTGTGATGGCGTGGATGATGGTGGGGTCGGTCGAATTGGGTCCAATCGTTTTGTCGGCTTCTGCAGTTGTGTTGGCCGCCCGGTTGTTGGGCGTCAGCGGTGTGGGGCGCAAACCCTGCTGCGACCGACTCAAGAATGGATTGTGATCGGACGAAATTGATGACCGTGGCGAGGCCCGACTGCGATCCGAAACCAGAGATACCGTGGACTGTTCCTTGTGGCGGAAGCTGGAGCCACCAGGTGCAAGGGCATGCGCGTAGGCAGCTGCATTGGCTGCAGAACGGAAGCTGCTTGTTGATGGCGGCTGACGCAGGCTGTGTTGCGCTGATGGCGGCATACTCGAGCCGTGCTGCCGAATATAGCTGCTTTTGCCTGCGCTTCCAGGTAGCAGGAGCATTGAACCGAACGTGGGTGTTGTTGCACGTTGGATGAGTTCTGGCGGGGGCGGAGAAGATGGCCTTGGAGGACGGTCCGGTATAAAGTTCGGCGGCGGCATACTTCCAGGAGGTGGAGGAGCGCGGGGCGGGGGAGGCAGTGCCATCGTAGGCGGACGAGACTTGTCAACAACCGGGGGAGCTTCATTCGACGGAACCCGCGAACGTATAGGCTCGTGTATGGACGAAATGGCAGAATCAATCGACTGTCGTCGGTCGTCTATCGAGGCACGAGCTCGAGCGTCGCTGGAACTTCGTAATACCGAGGAAGCAGGGACCGCTGCTGCCGCTGCCGCTGCCACAACAGGTGCCACAAACTGGAATTGTTGACCAGCGCCAACACGATAGAAACTCGGGGTCGCTATTTGTGCCGGAGGAACGCCTTCCACCACGGGGGCTGGTGCTAGAACGGCTGCTGGTGCAGGTGCCGGTGGGGGACTCCATTCGTCGGTTTGGATCGACATCTCCTTCACCTCTGGCTTGGGCGGCAGTGGCGGGGGAAGCTCCACCTTTGGAGGCTCCTCCACTGGAACTGGTATAGGTTCGGGTAGAGACGGAGGTGTCTCCACCACGGGGGTCGGAGGATCCACACCTTGGTCCACATATGTCCGAGATTGCGAGGCGGCATAGAACGAGGAAGGCCGACGCAGGTCGGATGCTTTGATGCTCTCCTCTGCGTCACTCCCACCGTCCGTCATGGTCATGACAGAGTGGAAATCCTCGCGAGACGAGGAGGCAAATCCATCAGTGGTGAACCCACCGCCGCGTATGGAATGGAATTCGTCGCGAGACGCGGAGGCTGCAGAACGAAGGTCGTCGCGCGATCCAAGGCGTAGGCTCTGCGCAGCATCTTCGTAGTCATCCATGTCGGTCTCGCCTTCGGTTTCCGTCTCTTCTCCCGTCTCGGTCTCGTCACCATCCATGGCGCGAGCAAGGAACGCGCTGCGCCGCGGCGTGATCGTATGGCTGTTGTTCGGTGTGAGTGTTGTGCGCCGTTCACGTACTGGAGACGTCTGAACGCCGCCATCAACGCCAACAGGCAAGGGCCGTTCCACCTCCACGATCTTCTCGACGATCCTGTCGACAGGGACCTCCACCCGCTTCTCGACAATCTTCTCGACAATCCTATCCACAGGCACCTCAACCCGCTTCTCGACCTCGACAATCTTCTCCACAATCCTATCCACAGGCACCTCAACCCGCTTCTCGACCTCGACAATCCTCTCGACAGGCACCTCCACCACAACCCGCTTCTCGACCTCAACAATCTTCTCAACAGGAACTTCCACCCGTTTTTCCACAATTTTCTCCACGATCTTCTCGACCTCCACGATCGTGGGGACCTCCACCGTCTTCTCAACAATTTTCTCCACCGGTACTTCCACCACCCGCTCAACGATGACCTCGCGCACCTCTGGCTCAACAGCCTCCGTCTGACAGGCCATCTCGGACGTCTCAACTTGGTCCTCCGAGTCCTCAAACGCACCGAGCTCGGCGGCAAGCACACCTGCAGCCTTGACAAGGCTGTCGGGTCGGCCATTTCCATTCGAGCGACCGCGACCGCGACCTCTTCTTGGTCGAGCGGGTGGAGGGGAGATAGAAGCATATCGTAAAGGAGACGAGATAGAGGGTGTCCGTGATAGACTGCTTCCACCAGCTCCGTACAAGGTGAATGCAGGGTCCATTCCGTTGCCGTCGATGCTGAGCCGCCGGTCTTGCTCCGGCTCCTCGGGGATTGCTTCCTCCTCTTCCTCTTTGTCAAAGGAATCGCCCTGGAAGAAGGCTGATTCTTCTGCGTCTGCATCGGTGTCTGTGAGACGCATGGAGGGAACGGGAGGGGCATCCTCGTCAACAGTAAACGTCGAGCCCGAATCAGAAACGGCAGGAGAGTTGGAAGCCATGCCCAGGCGCTGCACGAGGGACATGCCACGACCTCCACGACCGCGGGCACTGCGCGCGCCACGCCCACCAACCTTGAATGGGGTCAACCGCAGCCTGCTCTTCTCCGCAACCGTGGCGTCCGCCTCCTCCTCTTCGTCCTCGTACTCTTCGTCCACAATACGGCTGGCCATGGGACTGGGCATCGGGCTGCCCCGGCGGCCTTCTTTCTCACGACGGAGAGTTCCTTTGAGTGTGCCAATTTGCCGTTGCGCATGTGCCAGCTTCTGACGCATGACCTCGAGCTCGCTCTCTTGACCTCGACTCGGAATGGGACTCGCGTCGGGAGAGTCAGGGTCACCCTCCCCATCCAAGTCATCGTACACCGCGCGCCGCCGTGTTGATGCACCACCGGTGGCGAACAAGTCTTCGTCACCGTTCGCGGGGGTGAGGAAGTCTTTGTCCGTGCCGTTGGGAGTGACAGGTGAGCCAAATTGTGAAGAGAGGAGCCCACGGCGACCCGCGCGTGCAGCCTCGGTCTTGAGCCGATCGACGGCGCCTTGAAGATCGCTCTTGTCGCGTGCGAGGCCTGCAGCGGTCTTGCGGTGCGTCGCCACATCGGCCTCGTGCTTGGCCTTCATGTCGCCCACGACGCCGACCAGGCGCTCCGCCTCATGTTTGTTGGTCTCTGCAGTCTGTAAAGAGGCGGCAAGCTGCGCAGCAAGACGATCAGCTTTAATGGACGCGGCGGATTCGGCGGCGCTGGCAGTGGCGAGTTGTGTCCGGAGATCTTGAAGCACGACTTCCAAGTTCCAGTTTTCTTCCTTGTACTTGTCTAGAAGCAGAGGATTTTAGGTTGGAGGAAGGTCGCGTAAGGATAGCGTAATGTGCACATACCGGCACTGGCCTCTTGCTGACGAAGAGCGGCACGAAGACCCTCGACGCTCTTCTCGAGGTCGTCTTTTTCTTCCTTCATATCCTGGATGGCCTTGTCGCGTTCACCGAGGAGGCTTTGGAGCCGCCGGACTTCGGTGAGGAGTCCAGAGCCGATTTCAAAGGCAAATTCTGTACATTAAAGGTTAACACCTTTTTCAAGGCCGGGCAGTCAGGAGAAACGAGCACCGACCGACATCATCCGCGCGATGAGCTGCGTTCTTCGCACGACGAGATTGTGCGGCGGCGGCGGTGGTAGCGGGTGTCTTGGCATTAGACCGGTCGTGCTCCTCGGGTGTTGGTGAGAAAGACGCTGCTGGTGGCGACGGGGGTCGCTGCAGAAAAGTATATCAGGGTGAAATAACAGTCGCAGAATGCGTGCCACTCACCCTCGACCCGAATGTGCTCGAAAGTTGTGCATTTTCCCTGTCCCAGCCCATGAGGGTATCGGCGAGTTCCCGATAGCGGTCCTGCGCTTCCTCGTCGACGGCCTCATCATCGAGCTTGTCTGCATCCATCTCCTGCAGCTGCTGGATGCGGCTCTCGAGCTCCATCTGCTGGGCAAGGATGCGTTGCCCCAAGGTGCCGGCCTGTTGGAGCTGCTTTTCCTTGGAGTCGAGGAGAGATTGGAGGTGGTACTTCATGTCGCCTGCAGAGGAGAATGGGGTGGTCATGGCTGCAGCCAACCCGTCCGATGAGGACGCCATCCGGAAGCGTCAAAGCGAAGGTTATCAAAGCGAGCGAAATCGTCAAGACGCGTCTCCAACGAAGTCACACGGTCGCCTGATATGCATCACAGATATAAACAAAAGGTCCGCGCGTCGACAAAAGAGATAATCGGCGTATTCAGTGAGGCCAATCCACTGCAGAGATACTTATGAATTAAATTCCGTGGAACATTGAATTGTACACTACGATCGATCGACGATAACGAGCAAGTTCAACAACCTGATCTGAAACGGCCCCAAATATTGTTGAACACCCAGGCCCAAAGCAGCGAATGGACAAAGAGAGTGGAAAGAACCTGCAAAAAGTTCAATGAGTCTTTCACCATGAGCTCAAGCCACAACACACCACCCACACGACCACTACGGCCCTGGTCCACACGGGGTGCGCAACCGCATGTGCGAAACAGACATTCTGGTCCTCGCTGTGAAAGTGTGGAAGAAGTTTCCTCGCCGCCATCAAATAATAGCTTACCAGCTAAGAGGCACTAGCGGGTTACTCGAAAGAAGACCCGAAAGAATTCCAATCCAAGCGAGCAACCCCATAGTCAGATACTAATATTGTCAATGTGAGCTCAAGAGCAGAGAAACGCAAAACGAACCTGGCAGACGGTGACCAGACGCTGCACCATTACAACTCTTTGACCCCGGGCGCCGAAGACAAGGACAACCAATATCAAGGCAGACGTGCAACCACAGTACACAAAGCCGACAATTAGTGTGTTCAACACGCCGTTCATCTTGTCACGGTTAGACGCCTCAATTCGGCGTTGGACAAACTCCCGTACAACTAGTGGGTTTGAGAAAAATCGGCGCAGTCACAATGAACCTACCGAAATGGAATGCCAGAGATGCTGCAGACACCGCAGTCCAATGCACCAGAAGGAGGGCCGTAGGTGCAATACGACGAACATTAACCCACTTCCCCGCAAGTTGAGAATCAACGTCCAGCGTGTCCGATTTACGTTCAGAAGACTGGAGTCCGGCAGTCATGGTCGATCGAGAATTATTAGGCTGGCAAGAGGCGAAGGAGCGCATATATATCAAATGCGGCGTCTGTCGATACCAAGACGGGTTTCAATCAGACGCAGAAACCGAAACAATGATTCGTGGTTCATCTCGACGCTCGCGACATAGAAAGACGGGAGTGTGTTCGGAAATATAATGGAGCGGCAGCTAGTAGCCGAAATTATTGGCTCGGCCTGAACGACTCGGGAGGGAGGCCAACTTCCAGATAATAGTAGTTTCAAAATCTAAATGTGAGATCAGCATTCAAAAAAGACGAGAGCGACGACGTTCTTACCCTCATTTCTTCGCATCCCTTGCAATCTTCCCGATAGCCTCACAAACCAAATCAACGCCCTCCCCATTCCAAAACTGGCGCTCATGCGAAGAGAGCCTCCCCATAACGTACTCTGCCAAGTCCATAGTCGGATGCCGGCCCACACCCACCCTCAAACGATGAAAATCCGGCGTCCCGAGCGCACTGACGACGCTCTTGATCCCATTATGCCCACGCGGACTACCCCCAAGTCGACAATTCAACTTGCATGGATCGTGGTCCGTCGAATCTGAAACGAGGACAAGCATATGGGGTGGAATACCGCGGCTTCGGCAAGCCGCAGCGATAAAGGGTCCGGATATATTCATCAAATGTTCTGCAAAACGGACTCCGTCAGCCCCATGCAATTGGATGAGAGTGTGCGACACGTACTGGACTTGTAGAGAACCAGGTCAACACGTGTTTCCCCGAGCGAAACATTCTGGCCATGTCCGCAGAATCCGTCGCGGTCGGAGGACAGCTGGATGCCTGTGCGCCATGCCAACTCGTCGATGATGAGCTGCCCCAGGCTGTGGCGCGTGTTCGGATATGGGAGATTACCCAGACCTAACATAACGAGGTACGAGTGAATATAGCGTCTGGTTGAAAGAGACTAACAGACCTGCAACAAGGAGCCTTGGGACAGTCGACATCGAGGAAGAAAAGAAAGAGGTTCATCACGGCAGTTGATCCGGATAGTCGGATCATTTCAGCGGAAGCAGTTCAGTTTGAGTGTTGTTTGAGTGCATGCTGTCGATCTCAACGACCGCCTAGCTGCGTGCGCGAGCTAAAACAACAAGTGTGAGGCAGTAGGCGGTTGCGAGAGAAAATGTGCAAGTGTTTCACCACGTCCGGCGCCGAACCAGGCAAAATGCAGCGCTGGCAGGAGGGATAAGACGAATGGGACGGTGACGGAAGCGAAGGCGTGGGCGTATACGTGGACGGAGGCGTAGGTCGAGATCGGAGGCGACGAAGACGAAAGACTTAGAGCTGATACGAGGGGGAGAACAAGTCTGTGTTGAAAACCTACACAAAAACAGTCTTTTATACATGGTAGAGTAAAGGGTGAGTGTAGATAAATCCGAAGCAATGTACAACTTAGCAAAGATGAAAAGCAACCAGGGAAGAGAGTACAACGGAAAATCGAGGGATGGTGCACGGTGGGACGCCCGATGAGTGCGTAAGTGCAACCAAAAAGGTAGAATTAGTGGAATAAAACCAAAGAGAGGCAAGGTGTCCGAGGAGTAAGGAGGAGGGGGAGATTGTCGTAGTCGATGAGCGCAGGGCTGGAGGTGTAGGATCGCGGCGACATGGTGGTCGTGAAGCAAGAGACAACTGCAGCCGTACTGATTGATTTGCACTGTATGCCGGCAGTTTGAACATGCTCCGTGTCGAGCGCGTTGGCGTGCGCGACATCTCCTCCCAACTGAAAATGTGACCGTCCCCGGTCACTTGCCGAGGGGAAATGGAAAATAAGGAAAAATAAAGGCTCAGAACAACTTCATAGCCTTCGCTCAACCGAAGTCGAACGGCGCAAGCGACGGCGAGAAGCACGAAGTATGCGACGGGGGGTGTGGAAAAAATTGGGTGCACAAAGTGTATCCTCCCAACTGAGAAGTGAACAGTGGGGGCACGGCACGTTAGTCGGATGCGGGAAGTTCCACATCGACATCAAGGTCGTCCGGGTCCGAAAGGGTAGATTGTTCGAGTTGCCGAAGTCGTTCCGTTGATATGTCCAAAAATTCGTTGAGGGCTGGGATCGGGATCGAAGTGCGCGCGAAGTACGGAATGACACGGAAGGCGGCGATAGGGCGATGGAATAATGATCCGTCTAGTTCGCATAAAATGTATGCTCCACCACGATTGCGGGATATGACGATGAGCGGGCCGAGGTACCGTTTGCGCATCTTTCTGCTGAGTGATTTCTCGATGGCCGTGTTGCGCATGAGAACCAAATCACCGCGTTTGAAGTCGTAATCGCGGATAGTGGCAGCGTGGTCGATTTCGAAGCGAGCGGCATGGCGTAAACGTGCCTCGTAGACTGTGGAGTGAAGTGTGGCCAGCTGATCACGGCGTTTCTGTAGGGCAATAGCGCGGGTGGCAATAAGATCTGTGGTCGAAAGGACAGAGTCCGGAGGCGGGAGCAGATATGTGGCTTCGGATATATCGAGCGGAAGGAGCGGATGTGTGCCTGTCGCGGCGAAGTAAGGGGAGCAACCCATGCGCTTGCGTACGGTGACTCGATCTGCCCAAAAGACAGAGTACGTGCCGGTATGCCATTTGCTCTGATCACCGTCGACTGCCTTGAAAAGGGCTTCTCGAACATCAAAGTGGGGACGTTCAATAAGACCATTTGCGCGAGAATTGTAGCCGGAGATGCGAATGTGATGGATGTGATATTTATGCGCCAGGTACTCAAGGGCCTTGATGAAGGGAGTACCGTTGTCGGTAACGATCTCGCAAAGTGTGCCCCAACGGCAGATGATATCCTGGAAAATCCAATCTCCGATGGCCTGTGCAGTTTCTCGACGTAGCATGCGGAACTCTGCATATGCACTGAGAGAGCAGCGGCCGTGGACAATATATTTGAATCCCCCACTTGGCGGCATGTGCATCGTGTCAATATAGACCTTGGCGAACAGCGGCGCGGGGGTGGCAACGGTGGGTGGAATTAAAACTTGGCGTGTCTGTCGAATTTGGCAAAGATGACAGGTTTTAATAAACCAGGTGATGTCATCGGCCATGTGCGGCCACCAGAAGCGTTCGGAGATGAGTGCGCGAGTTGCATAGAAGCCTTTGTGTCCAACATCATCGTGTGCCGAGCGGAGAATGAATAATCGACGCTGAGGCGGAGTGACGAGTTTATGCTGAGACTGTGGGTCTTTCCGCCAAAGCTGTCCATCGGCAACATAAAACTCGAGGCAATAGCGCACGAATTTCTCGTAATCGTGATCCGAAATGTCGCGGGGGCGTTCCAAGGTATCGTGCCAAAGTCGAACGACAACCACACGGGCATCAGCACGCCGTGCAGAATCGGAACGGGGGACAAGGTCGTAGTCAAGGGAAGGTGGCGCATCTTGACCATCAGGTGCAATTTCTGCAGCCAGTGTCGCAACAAAATGCTGTCGGCGAGGAACATACGGCGTGTCGTTGATCATATGCAGGAAGCCGTGTACTTGATCAATCCAATCATCAAAATCATCCTCGGGTTCTGGCTGGTCTCCAGGCTGCGGCGGACGACGCGAGAGTCCATCTGGACCGTGTGAAACACCGGGGACGTGGACGAGAGTGAAGTGGAAAGTGAGGATGGCGAGAATCCACCGATTGATGCTGGCACTTGGTGCAAGATCAGGGTTAGCGAGCATACCCTTGATGTAGCGCGCATCAACTTCGATGACAAGATTGCGGAGACCGATGAGGTAAACCTTCCAGGCGCGGAGAGTACGGAATAAACCGTATAGCTCGAGTTTGGCTTGCGAGAAGCGAGCCTCACGGTCATTGAGCGTGATGGAACCGAAGCGCGCATAATATCGACGGGAGAGGTTGTCCGGATCGCACTGAGCGAGGAGGCTGCCAATGGCGAGTGATGAAGTGTCGACAGCCAGTATGACGGGAGCACTGGACCAATAATTAAGCGGTCGGAGGGCGGGGGAATGAAGGAGTGCATATTTCAAATCCTCCTGGGCAGCAATCTGCTCGGGTCCAAAGGTGAACGGCATATCTTTGCGCGTGAGCATGATGAGGTAGTGTGCGCGGTGGGAGAAATTCCGGATAAAAATACGAACGACACCAATGGTGCCGAGGAATGCGCGTACTTCGGAGAGGTCACGACAGGGACCCCAATTGACAATCTTGTCAACACGCTTCTCGTCGGGGATGCGACCGGCAGGGGTGCAGACATGTCCAACCACAGTGATCCTCTCTGCGCAAAGGACGAGCTTGTGGCCAGAAAAGGTTCCGCCGGAATATTTCATGCGTTGTACGACGCGGATTAAATTGTTGAAATGTTCCCAAATGAATCGTCGAATGCCGGGGTTCTCGGGAATGGTCTCGTATGAGCCATCGGCGAGCTGATAAGCCGAAGCGGGGCCGCGGAAGGGGACGTCGTCAATATATGGCCAGGTAAACTCGGGGATCTCGGGCTGGAGGATGTGCGTCACGTCGTCGTGAAATATGGGGACCGAATTTGTCCAACCCATCGGAAGGGTGACAAGCCGGAGAGCGCCGTAAGGTGTCTGGAACGTGGTAAAATCCCGAGATGCGGGAGCAAGTAGACGTTCATCATAGCCAACGTAAAGATCAAGCATGGCACCGCATGCACGACCAGCGAAATGTTCCGCTAGCTGCTCGGTGAAGGGTGTAACACCAGAGTGCTGGATGGTGACGGCGTTAAGTGGCTCGAGGGCGTGGACTATTCGTAGACTGGTTCCGTCCTTCTTGACAACGCAAAACCACCGGGAGCGGTAGGACGAGTTTGACGGCTCGTAGACGCCAGCGTCAATCTTCGTGCGAATGATCTTGCACACCTGGTCATAAATGCCAGGCGGAATGGGAATGTTCCGTTGAACCCAGGGCGTGTGCGGCATGACGGGGATATTGACGGGAGGAAAGAAGTCGGTGCGGAAGCTGCCGCGCTCCGAGTCTTCCCAGGCGAAGGCCTCATTCTGCAAACACATAAAGTGGTGCATCAGATCGCGCTCGGCAGGCCACAGAAAATCGCCGGAATGAGCAAGGTCGATCGCATCACGGCGTTCAGCCGTATAGCGACCGGTGGGAATGAACGGTGGCGGGTTTGGATCAAGTTTCGGCATGTCGGCGAGTGGATCACCGAGGATGTGACGTTCGATACGGAAGTCATCGGGGACGGAGCCGAGAACCGGTCGGATCTTTTGTGCGACGGGTTTGTATTTCTTCTTGGCATAAACTTGGGCCAAGGGAGGAAGCGCGGAGGGGGTATTATTATTTTTAGACCCGCGAGTTGAATCGCGGGGCATCGGGGACGTCGGTTGAGCGACGGGAGAGGAACGGATCGGAGAGTGAGAGGAAACAGAATATATTGGGATAAAATGATCACCACGAGTTGAATCGTGGGACTCGGGGAATGTCGGTTGAACAACTGTATGTGCGAAAACCACCGTATCTGCATCGCGGCCTAGATTAGTGCAGGCCGAGAGATAGGTGTGCTGTATGTGGGAGAGGGTGTCCGATTCGAGTGCCGAAGTTGATTCAATGATAAATTTACCGGGAATGTCGGGGTGTGGCGCAATAATTAGGGCAAGCTCTTGTTGATCAGGGATCAATTCCTCGAGTTGGGAAAACCCTGTTGACGCGCACGAGGGGACCCACGAGGTACAGTGGGCACGGTGACGACTCTGCCGGAGTTCGGATCACTGATGGTGATGGTCTGGTCCTCGTTGGCAAAGGTGCGGACAATGCTCTGCGTCAAGACGTGGAAGGGATGACCCAATAATACATCATACGCTGGATTGCGGACAATATACACCTGCAGATAAAGTGTGATGTCTCCGAGCGTGAACGGAACGTTGCGAGCTAAACCAAGCGAGGGGGTGACGGTGCCGTTGGCCGATTGCATGTGCAAGATGATCGTGGGGTCGTACGTGAGCCTGAGACTGTGACAAACAGCCTCTGACATGGCTATAATCTGCGAGCCGCCATCCACGACAGACTCGACGACTTCACGGTTGTCGATGGTGGGGAGTACAGACCGAAGGGCACAACAATTCACTGAGACGATGAGATCTGCCGGAATGGGTAGACCAGCGTCGTAGTAAACGGCATAGGGATCGGGAACGACAAAGGCGTCCGGGGGCAGACTCGAAGTTGCAGCGTCCACATTGAACACGGCGGGGAGGGAATCAATCATAGCCGTATGGCGTGCATCCTCCTCGCGTTGCTCGTCGATGGTCTCGTGGGCGGGGTCGTCGAATAAATCCGAAAAAGGCAAAATGCCGTTGAGAAGCTGCCCAACTGGAGCAGCCGACTGAGAATCCTTGGGCGGTGCACGACGTGACGTTGTGACTTCACGGTACTGGGCGCGGACTTCCGGTGCGATCGACAATAATTGCCGCATGGGAATTGTGACGGGGGACTCGAGTGATGCATTGAAAATAGCCTTGGCATCTCTCTCATCGTAGACGGGGGCTGTAGTGCGATATGCGGGACCTTTAGGCGGCGGCGCGGCAAAGTTGCGTTCTGCAGGCGGCGCATATGCAGCATCACGAGCATTCGCGAATGGATGAATCTGCGGCGCAGCGACAGGTTGCACGGGGGGAGCGACAGGTGCGGGAGCCGGACGGGTAGGAGCAGGTGCGGGAGCGGGAGGGACGGCACGAGGCTGCGGTGGCTGAATAGTATGATCCGGGGCCTCACGACCAGCGTCCAATGCACGTTTAGCTTGTCGGCGAGTCTGGATAGCCAAAATCTCGCGATGGCATGCTTCCTCGCGTTCATCATCCGTCAAAATGTATGTCTGTGCGACTGGAGCGGAAGTCTCCACCAAATTCTGCGCCGTGACGATGAGCTGGGCCTGTGCGATCTGACCGGGGTTCTGTTTGTGCCACTCGTCAATCCGTGTACGTAGGTCTCGGCCGGTAACCGCACGCGGGACAAATGCACCGCTGGGTAGTACGACTCGACCGTCCGTGTTACGGCGACATTTGCCGGCATTGATATCGTCGAGAACCCGGGGGCACTGGTTGATGAAATGATTTTGCTCGCTGCAATATCCGCAGCCGTCGGGACGGGGAGGCCTTGTCGAATTCGTGCCAGTAGTGCCGTTGCCGGTGTTGCCTTTCTGGGTGGCAAGCACTTTAATGAGCTCTGCAACCGTGCCGACGAGGGCGGCAATGCCAGGGTCGGATTTGATGTCAGCGGATATAGATGCAATATTGTGGGATGTGGGGGAGGCGGCAGCAGCGATGAGCGTACCACTAGTCCCAGCAACAACAAATTCCGCAGCTTCATATAGATCCGCGAGGTCATACGGGTCCTCGGGATGAATGTCAGGCTTTTTGATCTGAAGCCGATGCTGGATTGCGACGGCGAGCGACGGCGGATGCATGGCACGGAAGAAGGCACGGCTCTGCTCGGAAGCCGAAAGCCGATTCTTGCCAGTGAGGTACGAGGTGATCAACAGGAATTGACGGTAGAACGTCGTCAGATCGAGCTTGGTGTGAATGCCGGTGCGGGAAGTCTGACCGACAAGGGCATCAAGGTCGTTTAGGCCAAATCGACGATCCTCATCATTCCCTGAGTAAAGTTTCAGCACGTCGGCTTTAAACGAATCATATGATGTGGGGGCATTGGTGAAAGACGGTAAAGTCTCCCAGATCTCCTGGTCATCGACGGGCAAGTACCGGGTGGCGTGTTTCTTTTTCTCGGTGCTGTCCGTGACCGAGGAGACGTCGAACAAAAACTCCAGGTCGGCAAAGTACCGACGGAGCTCGCGGGGTTTAGAGGAGTCAAATTTGGGTGCAGTGCGATCACCGCGGGCGGGCATGGGAACGGGAGTGGCCATGGTGGTTGTCGGGGACTCGGGTGGTGAAGTGTATAGTTGGAACTCGGCAAGCCACGCTAATGTGGGTGAATCTGGCGAGTGTAGTGAGAGGTTGTTGTGATGGGCGATGTGCTGAAGGTTGTCGGGGTTTTGTAGTGAGGCGAGCAACTCGAGTCGTAGGGTACGGGAAGCTGTGCGCCGCAAGGTGCGAGAAGTGCCGGTAGCAATGATGAAACCCTCGCGGTGGGCTCCAAAATGTCGATCTCAACGACCGCCTAGCTGCGTGCGCGAGCTAAAACAACAAGTGTGAGGCAGTAGGCGGTTGCGAGAGAAAATGTGCAAGTGTTTCACCACGTCCGGCGCCGAACCAGGCAAAATGCAGCGCTGGCAGGAGGGATAAGACGAATGGGACGGTGACGGAAGCGAAGGCGTGGGCGTATACGTGGACGGAGGCGTAGGTCGAGATCGGAGGCGACGAAGACGAAAGACTTAGAGCTGATACGAGGGGGAGAACAAGTCTGTGTTGAAAACCTACACAAAAACAGTCTTTTATACATGGTAGAGTAAAGGGTGAGTGTAGATAAATCCGAAGCAATGTACAACTTAGCAAAGATGAAAAGCAACCAGGGAAGAGAGTACAACGGAAAATCGAGGGATGGTGCACGGTGGGACGCCCGATGAGTGCGTAAGTGCAACCAAAAAGGTAGAATTAGTGGAATAAAACCAAAGAGAGGCAAGGTGTCCGAGGAGTAAGGAGGAGGGGGAGATTGTCGTAGTCGATGAGCGCAGGGCTGGAGGTGTAGGATCGCGGCGACATGGTGGTCGTGAAGCAAGAGACAACTGCAGCCGTACTGATTGATTTGCACTGTATGCCGGCAGTTTGAACATGCTCCGTGTCGAGCGCGTTGGCGTGCGCGACAATGCAGATGCAGTTTCCACCTCACAGCGAGCTTGCGGAACGATGAGTAATTTTTTATGCATAGGTATTGTACAAAGTATAGAAAATCGTCATCTCGTTCTTCCCTCTGAGATTCAATTCATCGCCTTTAACTTGTAGCCTCCTCCATCCGAACCCACAACCCTCCCTAGAAAAACGAATACAGTAAAAACCCGCTCACTTCTTCAAAGAAAAAAAAGACTGGCCTTGGCATACATAGTCAAACTCGTGCCAAACATAATCTTCTCCCGACTCCTCAGCGGACACTCCTTCCAACTCGAAGGCGGCTTCGTCTCCTCCGGTTGTGCGTCAGGAGCCAGCGCGAAGGATTTGAACCGCTGTAAAAGCCTGACTAGGAAGAACGACGCTTCTTGGTAGGCGAACTGAGCCCAACTATTAGTCCAACTGCAAGTATTTAGCGGTCAAGTCTAAGTACCTGTTGACCGAGACAAATTCGAGGACCTGAAAGAGTGGGAAGGTCAAGAAGGCTATGATAAAATCTTCGCAATCACCTACCCGCATTGAAAGGCAAGAAGATGTACGGATTTGGAATCAAGTACTTTTGCAACCTCCCATCAATGAACCGATCCGGGTCGAAATCCAAGGCTATCGTCCAAGTCAACCTCTGGCTTAGAATCACCAATAAAATGGAAACCGTACCATCCGGGCCCCAAAGATCCTTCCGCCGATGCATGAGGAAGACGAAATACACGATTCTAAGTGAAATGTTCAACATGCGGTCAGCAAAAGAAGAAATGTTGGTACGAACTTGGCCTTGGCGGGTACATAGAACGGTTTACCGCCCGGAGTCATCGCTGGCCAGGTCGTAGCCTTTTTGGAAGATCTGGTGATGCAAGCTCAGAACCTCTTCTTTACGGAAACAAGACAAACTAACCGCGCATCAGCTGGACTGTGCGCTTGTCAGTGTGGACAGAAGGGGTTAAAAATTGGGGCTCACACCGGTGGGTACAACCTCAAAGTTTCTGCAGACGGTTAATGGGAGTTGCAAGATCAAATTGAGTCCAAAATACCATTGATGAAGGCCCGGAGGTAGGGCATGGCCTTGATATCATCGTGTGTCGGCCTTCGGTTCCCCACCTTGTCGATAATTTCCGCACGAAGCCGCTCGCCCATCTCAGGGTGCTCCGCAAGCATATATACAGCAAAGGTCAACAAGGAAGAGGTCTGACAGAAGATTATTAATCCATGCAAGCAAGCGTGAGGGGACGAACGGTATCACGCCCAGCCACCAAGATGTTGAGGATCTCGTCCCGGATTATCTGTTTATCTGGAAAACCAGTCAAGCAATTATACTGACCAGACGGGACGCCAAACCCTCGGTTTCCTGCACTAAATGACTGAGCAGCGTGTCAGGCTCCGACTTTAGATCGACATCAGCTCGCGCCTTCTCCGTCAGCGCGTCGTTCAAAATCGGCTCGATGAATTGATCGATGACCTTTTCAGCGTTAAAATCCACCGAAAGGCCAGGGCGGCAACTCACATCACGATGCGGCTTAATCTTATCGTGCCAAAATTCATTCAACGCCCATTTCGAGCCAAACGGCGAGCGATAGACGTGCAACTTCTGGCCCTCCATGAACGCATTGACGAATCTATTGGATGAATGCTCCAAGAATGACGGGGGGTTCGTTTGAGATGACGAGCGCGGATATGGCAGCCCAGCTGAGAGCGAGTCTACGGATTTGCCGAATAAAAACTCTGTCGCGGAGTCTAGCGTGAAACGAGCGATCGCGTCCTGAAATTTCGTGTCAGGAAGGAGACCGCACAGGGAAGAAATCGAGCACTTGGATATCGACGGCGTATCCTTGGCGAAGTCTGGCAGCAGCTTGTCCGATGGCATTGTTGGCATGAGTATCGAATGTGTCGAAATCGCTTATACGGTCCCGGGAAAAGTATGGGCGAGTAATTTTTCTGTGAAACTGCCACATTTCATCTGGGGTATTCCTAATCACGCATGATCAACTTGGAAGTGCAATTTTACATACCGTCCGTGTTGAAGACACCTGGAAATGAATGAGCCCAGATTGACCGGGGAATCGATTCACACCTGTTCCGAGGAGCGACTTGCCGCGGTCCTCGTCAATGGGACCCTTCCAATAATTGTCAAACTCTGTCGCTAAAACGGCCTGTGCAGTGGTTGAATGAGTCTCTTCAAGCCAACAAGGGCGGTTTCCTCACCTTGATGTATGCCGGCTCCGACGTGGCGATCTAGAACTCCTTTAGACTCTCATGGAGGCTTTAAAGGCAACACGAACCTGACACTCGAACAGCAGCTCTAGTAGGAGCGTGTTGCCGTACTTCTCGAACCATCCATTGAATACGAGAGCTGTAGGAAAGGTCACAATCAAATCCTTCATGTCGATACCGAGATGGCCGACCTGGGTATCCGATTCTGTGCCCCTGGCTCAACAAGCCGAGATTGGTCAACCCAAGACCGCCCCAGCGCCGGTCCAAAATCTTCGGGATGGTAATCGCGCCCCGCTGAGCTACATCCCGGCTTTCCTTGAACCGGGAGTAGAGCAGAGTGAGCCCGAAAACAAGGGGCTGCACAAGGACCGCAGCCAGGATGTGAAGCCAGGATCCGACATGAAACTTGCTGAATACGAGATAAGTCACAGCAGAGGGCAGCGCTACGCCTGGGAGGTTGCGCGCGAGGTATAGTATACCAGGAGGAACTGCCATGGCGAAAGGGACCAAGTGTACTCACGCTCCGGGTATGAGCTGTTTATATACCACTCGGGGAAGCGCTACGCCGAGTATCTGACGCGCGTCTCATGACCACCTGACCGATATGGCCTATCAGATGCATTTTTGATAACCGCAGATCAACACTTGCCGGTCGGCATGTTGCAAATTCAATTCATTCATTTCTCCAACATTCTCACAAGGCGGCAGCGTCAACGGCATGCACACACTCTTTCCGCTTTCCGACATCCATTCCAATTCGAATTACAAAAGGATATGGAGTCGGCTACGGTTCGGGTGCCCGAAGCGCTCCGCCGAGTACTGACGCGCCGGTCATGACATGGCCTATCAGATGCACCGCAGATCAACTCTTGCCGGCCGGCGTGTTGCAAATTCAATTCATTCATTTCTCCCACCAACGCGGCAACGTCAGCGGCATACACAATCGCTTTCCGCTTTCCCAACATCCATTCAAATTCGAATTACCAAAACTCGGTCATGGAGTCGGCAATGGCTCGGGAGCCCGCCGCGGCCAACGCCGTCTAGACGGCTCATACATTGCGGGCGAAGGCAACTGCGCAACAACTGCGCTTTGTTTGCCCAAAATCAGATGAACTTTGATCACCTTCCATATTAGGATTTGATGTTCAACTTCGATTTCAACCAAACATGATTTTGTGAAAACTAAACTACGGAGAGAAAAGATAATCAAGGAACCTCTAGAACCTCAAACTCTTCGAGAGAATGCTCGAATTTACTGTTCTTCGAGTGGCCAGACAACAGCCTGGACAGCTCGACGACCTCAACCTGTGCGTCAAGAACATCCTTATCTTTCTTTCCCAACGCACAAATAGACGCCAGAATATTCTTGAAGAACCAAGGGAACGACTCGAACGTCGACTGCGAGTCCGTATTCGCTGCAAACGCCGCCTTGTACAACTTGATAGACTCGATGAGGCAAAAGAGCCCATCTGTGTGGCGTCCCAATCCAATGACACACCTTGCGCGGGTGGACATGTACGCCGCACTCGCTTCGACAGAAGTAAAAATGGAATCAACGCACAACGCCTTGCGCAGTCCATCTGTTTCGCAGATCGCACGATAGCCGTCTTCGAACCGTCCCTCCTCGCAGAGGACACTAGCGTACGTGTAAAGCGTATTGATGAGACTGGGTGTGTGCAGGACAGGGTCGGACTCGACCAACGACCGCGTCAATCCAACAGCTTCCTCGACGAACCCAAGGGCGTCTTTATGATTTCCGGCAAGTAACGAACGAGCAGCAAGGTTCTGCAACCCGTCTGCCAGCCGCTGGTTCAACGTATCCGTGGATATGTGCTCAGCGATCTCCCTCTGAATTTTGACGGCTTCTTTCAGAGCTTGAAGGGCCTTGGAAACGTCCGCCATCGCATAGAACGAGGAGAGGTTGAACAGCGCGTCCGCAAGTTTCTCCTTGAACTGCCAGGTCCCGTGTTCTCTCACAAGCTCCCTACAAACTGAGACGGATCGGTGGGCAGGGCTCAACCCTTGATCCTGTTTCCCAACGGCGTAAAAACAAGTCGAGAGGTGGTACAAAAAGTCTGTGAACCGGTCCCGGGCCAATCCATGAGCACCGAGGTGGAGAGCTTCAACAGCTGCAAGCAACGCTGCCTCGGATTCTCCAGACGCAGAGAGGAGAGCGCTCAACTGGTGCAAGGCGCCGGCCAGTGGAAGGTCATACACAAGCGGACTACTCTTTGCCAGCCCACGAAAGATATCCACCGAATCAACAGCCGCCCTAATCGCCTGCGAAGGATAATCCGTCTGTAACGACAACGACAACGCGAGGAGTGTCTCTGCAAGTTGTACTCGAACGCCCTGCGACTCGCATCCTTCGCGCGCCCGAAGTCCCCACGTGAGATCGAGACTCTTTGCTGCGATCCGGAGCGCCTCCTCGTGTCTGGCAACAGCACGGAAACATAAAGCCAGACGGCTGAGTGAGAGCGCAGAGTCACTCTCAGTGCCCCACGCGGTGTGGATGTGCACGACTTCGTCCGCAGCGCGAAGAGCTTCCCCGTGTCTCCCGACAATCGAGAGACAGACAGATAAATTATACAGGAAAAACGCCAAACGGAGGTTGAACGATGCGGCGGGGGTGTGCCGTGCCAACCCACGCTGAATACTCGTCGCCTCCTGGGCGGCGTGGAGCGCATGTTGAGCTCGACCAGTAACCAAGAACAGACAACACGATAAATTGGCGAGCGAGTCCGCCAGCCGGGACTCCAGTTGCCAAGTTTTGTGTGCCTCGATGAGATTCCTGTACAGACGAACCGCCTGTTCGGCACTGTTCAACGCCTCCTCTGTCTTCCCAGCAGCACGTAAACAACGGCATAAGTGATCGAGACACGCTGCAAGAGCGTTCTTGTCCGTCTGGGACTCCCGACGGAGCTGTACCTCCTCTCGCGAGACGCGAAGCGCCTCCTGGTGCTGGCCAGCAGAAAAGAGGCGGCACGAATAATTGTAAAGGGCGTCTGCAAGCACATCGTTGTACGTCTCTGGAGTTTCGCTGGCGAGCTGTCGGTATAGGGCGATCGACTGCTCGGCAACCTGGAAATCTCGGTGTGGGAACCCGAAAGCAAGATCGTGAAGCGCGGCTGCAAGTAGCGGTGTATATTGAGGGAATGCCTGTGCCAGCATCTCGCTGAGAGTCACTGTCGTTTGGGCTACCTTGAGCGCCTGGCTAACATCCTCGGTGCACAGATTCTGGAGACAAAAACCGAAACTGCGCCGGAGAGCTGCAAAAAGAGAAAAGGCGGGGCGGTATTCTTCCGACAAAATGGGCTGAATCAGGTCAAGCGCTTCTTCGAAGAAGGCGAGCGCCCTTTCAGGCTGGCGCAAGGCGACCCCACAAGACGCGCCCCAATAAAGCGACTCGGCCAATTTGTATCTTCTAGACACCGTACTCGGCGACTCCTCGAATCCAACCCGACGGATACATAGCGCTTCTTCAAACATTTTTTCAACCGAATCGAGTCGGCCGTGAAGATGCAGCATCCGACCGTGTGCGTTTAGCACCTCCGCAAGATCCTCGTTGAAAATCCTAGGCCGTCGATCCGCCAATGCTCTGAAGAATTTCACCGCGCAACGAAGTTCCACCTCGGGGTTGTCATCCCACACGGGCCGGTGGCAAAGGTACGTCTCTGCCACATTCCCTGCAAGCGCCATGAACGAGAGACATTGGAACCAATACGACTCGAGATCCGAGTCCTTGTGTTGGCCGCCGCTGTTCTTGCTCCACAGGTCGTTTAGAGCTCGTATCGCCTTCATGATGGATGTAGAGTCGAACAAATCCATCTCGAGACGATCCCTGTCGACACATTCGACCCAGTGGAAGTCCATGTGCTCGATTTGACCGATGAAGGATTGCCAGGCGTCGTCGAGTGTTCGCTCCGCAAAGAACACGGACGCGTGAACGAGTTGATCTCGCGAGATCAGCCGGCCTTTGCCAACAGGCGTCCTTGAGAAGAATTAAAACATGTGTAGAAAACGGAACGATGCGCATACCTAATTGTAGACGATTTACGTGGCGAGTCTTGTTGAACTGGGCCCGAGATCACGGATGAAGAAATGTGCAACCCCGCATTTATCGCTTGGGCCTTCATCCAAAGCAAAGGCACAGAAGAAATCAAAGAGGTTGCAGAGCTCCTGCCACTATAATGCGCTAAATACAAAGAAACGACACAAGAAAATGAAGACTCACATCTCAGCGTGTGTTCCCCCAAACCAAACCTCCTTCAAATTTCTGAGATTCGACTTTGTTTCCGTGTGTCGAATGGCTTCCGTTTTCACGCGTTTATGAAGCCATCTACTCGCAACCTTGGCAGCGCCAGCAATCAGCTTCGTCTCGATACTGATCTTGGTTTCGATGCTGGACGCGTCGTCCTCGTGTTGTGTGTCTTGGGGAGTATATGTGGGCGGAGGATCTGAAACGGTATCCGCCACGGAAACGGGGATGAAATCGACATCGCTTTCGTCGAATGCTAGGCCATGACGGACGACACACACGTGTTCCGCGCAGGAGGGTAGGAATTCGGGTTTCCCGCGGACCAGTCCGGTGGGTGAGACGGTATCCCTGGGTTTTTGCGTCAACATATACAGGTTGTTTCGATGCTGTACACGAACCATGCCCCCAGAAAGTGAACTTTTACTGCCCGCGAGAACGTCTTTTTGAAGTGTTGAACCGTTTCCGGGCCTGTGAAATTGTTGAGAGAAGATGGCAAAGGAGAGCAGATACATACATTCGTGTCTCTGGTTCTCCAGAAAAACTTTGTAGGCACTAGAATTAGTATCAGATTTGTTGCAGCTCCGAAACTAGCCGTACGAACAGTGGAATCAATTCCTTATTGCCCGGATTTACAAGTCCAACCGTATCAATCAAGGCGGCCAGAGTCCGCGCTTGATAGGCACCACGAGAAAATCCTGGGTAGAGAATTAAATGCGGTCTTGTCAATTATCAACCAGACCATACCGAATAAAAATATCTTGTCGCCTGGTTGGTATTGCTCGCAGAGCCAAATGTATGCTTTAAGAATCGTCTTTCTGAAATTCCTGTGATGGTGTTGGACTGAGAAGAATATTTTTGAGAGAGTACACATACCATCCGACAGCCATCTTGGTTTTGGTTCTCAACCGACGAAGCCAATGGGTGAACGATCCAGATTGGCCTGAATCTGTGTAGGTTCCACAGCTGTAATACTTGAGTTGGCGTTGATCAGGATCGACTAGCACTCGGCTATGCAGCTCCGCGACGTTCGAGTTCTATATCAGGGTAAACTTTTGTGCTGGGTCTCGACTAGGGAACAAACCTGGAATCCAAGAACATCGAATGGCTCATCGAGGGACACCACTAGATTTCTAGACGACGAATGCTCCGAACAACTGCCCTCACAAGCACTCTCGCATGTGCAATGGTCTTGACAAGAGCAATCGCAGCGACAAGATGCGATGCAATTACAACCACAGCTGCGAAGAGGTCGCAAAGGATCTTCAGAATGCGAGTACAATTTCGGTTGCGGGACGGGGAGATTTTGGAGGTTCATGGTTGCTGGAGAGAGAGGCTGGTAAGTGTTGGAGACGAACGTGCTTGGGTTTTCTAGTTTCTTTTCACGCGCGAAGCATGCGGTTTAACAGCTGTTGGCCAGCCATGGATAATTTTATCCCGGGAATTCGTCTAGAAGCATCTGTCATCGATACAGAGGGCAGTCTGCAGCAGTTTGTGCGGTTCACAGCAGCAATCGACGTCCAAGTGGCATTGGAAGGGGAAACATCGGAGCCGTGATCGGAGATCTCAGATGTGGGAAAAGTCGCGTAGTCACATCAGAAGCCAAACAAACAGCCATGTCTGCCACCGCGCCAACAGCCGAAATCAACCCATACGAGCTCCTCGAACTCAAGCTCGAATGCACAGAGCAAGAAATCCGAACTGCGTACCGTCAAACCTCGCGCAAGGTCCATCCAGACAGAGTGAGTTGACAAAATCCCCTTTGAGCCCCAAATCTGATCGTCTAATAGTCCTTTTAGAACAGGAACGACCCCAACGCAGCCCGCAAGTTCCATGAGTTAACTCAAGCATACGAGCTCCTGCTTGACCCCCTGAGGCGTCTCGCTCTCGACGCAAAGCTGCGTGTCAAAGCCGCGCGCGATGCACGCTTCAAGACGTATGACACGAAGCGGAAGAACATGGTCTCGGAGCTCGAGGAACGCGAACGGGCTTTCAAGAAGGCGAAGATGGATCAGGAGCGGGATGAGGCGAGCCGATGGGCAGATACGGAGAAGATCAAGGATGAAGGCCGGAGGATGCGTGAGGAACGGGAGACTGAGATTCGAAGGCGTGAGCGGGAGGCAGAGGCCTCTCGACATCCTCCTGTCGACGATGACTCGGAAGCGCCGACGCTTGGTGCGTTTCACAAACTCAAATTTCGTTCCGTCTAAAACTCTGTCGTAGACCCTCTGGACACAACGATTCGCCTCAAGTTCAAGCTCTCCGCACACCCAGAACTGACGAACCGTGAGGCTCTCGCGAAGCTCCTGGCGCCTTTTGGTGCAATTGACACCGAGTCCATCGTCATATCCTGCAAACCGCCCAAAAAATCGCCCGAGAAACCGCCCAAATACGGCACGGCCCTAGTCCCATTCAAACAAATCGGCGACGCCTTTGCAGCGGTCTGTGCGAGCGGGCGCGCGGACCGTGGCCTGGACGGGGTCGAGGTTGGCTGGGTGGGCGGCAAAGAGCCGCAGATTCTTGGCTGGCTGAAGAAGATGGGCAAGCTGTCTGCGCAGCCCCTACCACCCAAGCCCGATTCCTCACCTCCGCCGCCGCGCTCCAGTACGCCTGGGAGCTCACAGCTGCCCCAAACGGCTCCGGCAGCCTCGGCCTCGCCGTTTTCTTCCTTCCCAGCTACTTTTGTGAGTTATTTCATGCCGTCTTGGTGAAACGTCGGCTCATGCTGGCTCTTTATAGCCCGATTTACCGTCCTTTTCGTCCGAGACAAAAGCTGCTGCACCTGGCGTCGACTATGAAGCGTTGACCCTGATGAGACTACGGCAGGCGGAACGCGAGCGGCTGGAGCGGGAGATCCTAGAGCAGGAAGCAGCAGAGGGGGCTTAGCCTTTACTCACAATCGTGATTGTACCCCAACATTCGAAGCTCATGGTGTGGAATCTGTGCTAACGAGCAATCCGGCTTCCTTGCAGTGTTACACCTGAAGTCCCGCACGGAAGCGACTGGACTTGGGCACCAGTGTGCAATAGCATCTCCTCGGTGGCTCAATTATATTCCTCGGACGGGTTTCATGGCCACATTCTGACGGGAGAGGGCCGATCAATCCTATCCTATCCGTGTGTGGAAGGGTTAGTATTTCAAACTGAGACGTCGTGCGACCCACCGCACCCTGAAGGCCTGAAGCCTTAGTGCGACTTTGCCACTCCGTTCCACCTAGCACTAGTCTCGCTCCCTCCTCTGCTCGGCTTCTCTCGATGTTCGTTCCTTTAGTTTCAGTGGCCAATGCTATATGAGTGGTGAAGAACTGGTGCCACCCAAACACGACTTCCCCATGCTGCAACTTCACCATCTTGCAGCACTTTTTCTTGCCTGGTGTATGGCTCGTATTTATTCTTATCGGCTCGCATCACGCTCATTCGGGTAAGCCCTCGAAGACAACAGAGCTCGTCGCTTTTAATCTCCTTCTACAGCGACTGCCCAAACGCGGGCGTCTTATGGCTGCATCCGTTCCGCGTACCATTCATGCTTCTTGCGCGATACTTTTACCTGCCGCGCCAGATTGGCCATTACTTCTCTGGATTCGATTGTTTGTTTTTGTGCTTTTCGAGCATTTTAACATCGCCCTTGACACTTTTTACAGTCTTCAGCGACACGTCCACTTTTCGCAAGGACACAGAACCGGTTAGATCTGTTGCGCTCCGTCTATCTGCGCACTATCATGACCATTGCACAGTACAGGTTGATCAAAATATATGGCTTGAATATGGTTTCCTCGGAGGATGCAGAATGGAAACGCCAGCGCAGCATCGCAACCCCTGCTTTCAATGAGGCAAGTTGCCAATAAGCTCCGTGTAGCAAACACATACCTATGGAACCAGCCCAGCAACAGCTTTCTCTGGATCGAGATGACGCGGATCCTGAAGGAGTGGTTCGAAGAATTGGACTCGACAACTGACGACTCGGACGGTTCAATTTCCTTTGAAACTGTCGGGCATCTATCACAGGCGAGTATATGTCAGGCTACTAGGCTAATGAACAATCTCATTCACCTCACAACAGCTCACCCTTATGATCCAGGTGAGCCTATGCCATTATTACGATTGTTGTCCGTAACAAAACTCATAACAGCTCACTATTCTGATCGGTGCATCTGCTGGCTTTGCGTTCTGGAAAGATGACAGATTGGCACTTCGAACAACTCTGGAACAGAGCACAAGGGTGTCAAACCTCGCGATCAAAGCTTTGACACCCAAGTGGCTCTTTGCCCTCTCGTCGCGCGTGCATCTCCCTGTTGTCAGCAGAATACTTTCCCATACGAATGGGGTGTACGCGGCCCTTCGTGTTCATATGCTCGATCTCATTTCGGATTCGCGCGCGTGGGTTGCCGGCGGGAAGACCTCAAAGATGGGCACAGGCCTCTTGGGGTGCTTGGTAGAGTCCAACATGGCCGAGTCCGAGCATAAGGCTCTCAGCGACGATGAGCTACTTTCCAATATATTCGTGCGCCCTTTTTAAAGGCATTTTCCAAGTCATAACTTGCCTCCTAGGTTCTGTTGATTGCTGGTAATGGTGGGTTGCATTATCTGATCGCTCTCCAGGTGTCCATTGATTCAAAATTCAGAAACATCAGCTCATGCCCTTAGTTTTGCTATGGCACTGCTCGCGCTCTATCCGATCGTCCAAGAGAAGCTATATCAAGAAACTCTCGGGGTCTGGCCTGACAGCGCTCCCACAGCTGCATATGAGAAATGCATGCCGAAACTTGTGCGTCAAAAATTCCTTTGTTCCTTTGCTTCTTAATATTGGTTTCACAGCAATACACGGCCGCAACATTTCACGAAACCATTCGACTTTTTACACCTATAGCGCGGCTATGTAAAGTAACTCGCTCAGACGCAACTTTGACTGCACAACGATTCACCTGCACCGCGTCCGGTGAACTCGCCGACGTAACGCCCTTTTCCATTCCAGTCAAGAAGGGGAGCCTCGTGATGATTGACGTTCTGGCATCGCATAAAAATCGTGACCCATGTTTCTGCACACCAGTGACGTGTAGCTAACAACTCTCCCAGCAATTTATTGGGGCAAGGACGCAGAAGAATTCCGGCCTGAGCGATTTATCGATACGGACACTTATCGCTGGCCCCGCGACGCCTGTACGTTCTATTTACACTGCCCATACCATGCGCCTTCTCATTTCGCAGTTGTCGCTTTCTCGAGCGGCCCGCGGAACTGTATAGGACAACGCATTGCGCTTGCGCTGGGCGTATGTGTACTCGCAAACTTAGTCCGCCGCTACCAGATCACCCTCCCCGCCCATCTTGAAGGCAAGCCATTCGAGGAACAAAAACGCCTGCTACTCAGGTGGATACCCGGAGTGACTATGAAACCGTTGGATTGCAGAGTGCAACTTCGTCGACGCGACCATTGACCCACGAGCAGTTGAACAAACTCGGTTAATGTCTGTCACTCAGGCTGCAGGTATCACTGTAAACTTGCATACAAATTCACACCAATGATGTTAGGAGGGTCAGGGAGAAATGGAAGACAAATTGGCGAAAATACCTGCATTTAGTCATCAGAAAAAAGCGCGTTGAGGCGTCACTTTGAGATCTGCGTATTGGATAATTTCTCCTTCGACCACCCGATTCCCGCCAAGACATTCCAGAGAGTCGTTGAGGATGTCTGCGGCTTCCACTGTGTTTGTGTTGATCAGTTTTGATCCTCCTATCTTCGTGCTTTGCTCTTGCTCTCATCACCTCGCTCTCAACAAGTTTTCAATACTGTTATCATGTCACTCCACACTCTCGCAAAGGTTCGTTCATCTCTTCTCGTCGTTCCAGAACGATGTCGTCGTTTCTTCGCTAGTCACAGCTGACACCGTCTACAAGCACGCGGTTCAGCCAGACTTTGATCCTCGTCCCATATCGCCCATCTCAGAGTGTTCTTCGGACGACTCTGCATCCGTCGTCGGCTTTGGGCGTAAACAGCACTTCATGTTGCCGACTGTCGCCGACCCCTCTCAAGACCTTACGCAGTCCACCGTCGTAGGGTTCGGTCGCAGACGTCACTTCCAACCAGAGTCCACCCCCGTCGCCCATTCTGAGGTCAATTTCTCCAAGTACGAGAACAGGAGGTCCTTCCCCCTGTCTAGCGTCCGCACCTACGACAAAAGACAGTCCCTTCCTATTCTCGTCGAGACTCAACGCACGAGGCCCTCGCTGGACGTCAGCACCTTACAGTCGGCTGTTGCGTGGGAAGAAGCCCAGTCCCAGCCGCCCATCCCGCCAATGCCGGTTCTTCCCCTGCCAGAAGTAGAATTCACGGTCAAGAAGCCAACGCTTGGCACGCGTATCAAGCAGCGCATCGCGAGCAAGGTCAAGTTGGCCGCCTCCAGCCGCCCAGTCAAGGTCGTTGTCAAGCGCTTTTCGTCGCAGTCCACCCCCAAGTCTGTCAAGCTAGGCGGTGACGAACGCTGTGGCGCCGACGAGCTCACTGCTCAGGTTTGCGCTCCTGTCAAAGCCTTCGGGCGTTTCGCATTCCTACAGTCGGCCGTGCTTTGGCCTGGCATCCGCTATTCGCGAACGCCGCCGGTCTGGATCTAAGTGTTTCGTTATACTACCCCCGGTGCATATAGATGTCAAGGCCTTTTCTCGTTCTGGACCCTACTCGCTTTCACCAACATTCATCACCTCGCGCGTCGGCGACCACAAAAAAAACAAGATAACTATACCTTCTAAACCCCAAAACAGGCGTGTAATCGGAGCGCGAACGACGACGACGACGACGACGACGGCTGCGTGCCACGCAAGAAAACCCACCAAAACACTCATTGATCGTCCTACTCTCTAAAAAACAGGCGTGTAATCGGATCGCGAACGACGACGGCGGCTGCGTGCCAGTCAAGAAAACCCGACAAAATATCCATTTGGTCGTCGGTCGCAGGGGCTGTATCTCTTTTTCGGCATCAAATTTCGACTCTTCCACCCTTCGACCTTTCCCCTGGTTCCCAATGAATCCACAAAATCCACAAAATAGGCGTGAAGGAGGATGACGGGATGCAAAGCGTAGAAAACTCACAAAATATATACCCGTCGTCTGCGCGTCTTGTTTCTTCGTATGTTCGTGACGTGTCTTGGTCTTTTGGATTTGGAAAATAAAATGGTTCGGTAAACATTTGGAAGTGTGATTTCGTACGACTTGAGCTTCAGGAGGTCGAACAACGGCAAAAGCATCTGATTGAAGAACTGGTGCACAATTATAATACTACTGCAGGTTTGGGTCCGTCAGGCAACCCTGTCCACGGTGAATATTTGTGGATCTTGGGTGGTGTATAAGTAACAGCGAAATCAAGACCATTCTCGATGAGCGGTGAAAGGGCTTCGCGAATGTCGAACTCCATTCTCCTTTTAAAGTTTATCTTGATACGCTTGAGAGTGGAGGCTCGGGTAGTGATGAATTGGAGCAGAGTTTCGTCGGTCATGCCTTCTTCCCCGGCTACGGCAATGTCGAAGTCGCGGAGGAGGGGAAGAGGTATTGTCGACCCCGGCAACACAAGGGAAGCCAAAAAATCCACTGGTGAGTCTGTTACGTAGTAACTTGAAGTGTGAGCCTTGTCTGCGTCGATATGAAGGTGTTGGAGAGTACGCGGGAGATGGAGCAGTATTTGTGTGAGTGACGACAGGCTGATGTAACTCGTCGTGAGTGATAGATAGACTCTCTAGGAGAGTTAAATTGGCCAAGAAGCGGATGAGAGATGGCTCTGGGAAAGAATCTCTACGGGCGTTTCCCCAAGAGTCTCTCATTTCCAAAAGTGTGAGGTCCTTGAGCTGCGGCACGCTAATCCTTTCGAGAAAGGCGGATTATGCGTTGCCATATCCCGATAGATGAAGCGTCTGGAGAAGGTGGTGGTCCACGAAGGGGAGTTCCCCGAGATCTGAGATGTCCGAAAGGTAATCTGCAAGCGCGAACGAGAGGCTGCGGAGCTGAGGACATCTGGACATGATCAATAAGCAACCCTCGATTTTCAGACGGGCCCAGGGATGATCCCCGGTCATATTGAAGTCCTCATCTGGAAAAGGAAGATTGGACAGGAGTGTGAGGCGAGTCCACTCGATGGGTAGCTGAGGCAAGTCAGAGCCTGCCCCATTAGCAGTAACAGCTTTGATATTGGCACCCGCAAGGAATGATAACGTGTCCCATGCGAAGTCCGGCGAGCCCCATCCAACCTGATTATATTGCAGTTCGACGCTCTGCAGTTCGGGAACATCCGCAGCGCTGAGCTGTACTAACTCCTGGAAGACCGGAGCAGTGGATGCGAAACGGATGTGCTGCCAACGGGAAGCCAGCGAAAAGATGGTCTGAATGATAGACTGGGACGGCATATAACCCGGCTCGAGGTCATATTGCAACGAAATAGATAGTGGGCAGTGACCAGCCCGCTCTAGCCATGCCCGGACGGCGTCGGCAACCTGTGCAGCCCTCGGTTCCTGAGGAGCGATGGGCCACGGCGCATACTCAGACAGTGACTCGGAGTCAGACAACTCGGGAACAGGCTCGGACTCCTGCCGAGAAGGCTCTCCGCGGTCCACAATATGGAGGCTCGCCCAGAGGCGAGGAATCCCAAGAGACAATGTCCTCCAGGCGCTGCATACACGCCCTAGGAGAAGCGGCGCCTCGCTCGCGTCCATGACACAATTTCGATGGGTGGGGAGACACGCTAGGAATATTTCCTGCATGATGTCTGCCGGCATGCGCCGAATAGGCGAGAGGAGGGCCTCGTGCGACTGGACAATGGAGCCCAGGCCCTCGCGCTCCTCGAG
Source organism: Roridomyces roridus (assembly GCA_029378245.1). NCBI lineage: Eukaryota > Fungi > Basidiomycota > Agaricomycetes > Agaricales > Mycenaceae > Roridomyces > Roridomyces roridus. The sequence continues at coordinate 44,477 of JARKIF010000062.1, forward strand.
TAACTGGTTGAGAGCTTGCTGTAGGTCGGCGATTTTGGTGTCAAGACGTTGCATTTGGAGAAGAGGTTCTATTAGAAGAGTTTTAATCGCAATGGCTTCGTCGACAGTCGGGCAGTAGTTGGTGCCCAGCTTAGAGGTAAAGGGAGAATCCATGGTGCAGCCAGAAATCGCGGCGGATACGCGATGGAGAGGATCAAGAGAGGATTGACGGCAGCAAGGAATTGCCAGGCCACTTGTTTGCTGCTCAACCTCAACTTTCATTCAACTCAGAGTCACGGAAGGTGCCATTAACCGCATGATTATTTTACGTTTTATACAAGACGTGGTCCGTAATACGACTAGATAGTCTAGGGACACTGGTAGTGGTTGATACAGTTGGGTTGGTATGAAACCGTATTGGATACAGAATGAATACAGTGTCATGCAGATGACACGGATGAGGATACGGAGGCCCTGCGGTGGGAGCCTGATGTCCTGGGACAGAAGCGGTATGGGTGCAGACGAGCGGCGTGCGGAGCGATCTGCCGCTGGCGCAGACGCTCGACAGCACGGCCGGTGAGCAGCAGGCTCTTGGCAGCGGGGTCGGCGGGGACGACGACGATGGCGTCGGCCTCTTCCAAGGAGGAGGGAAAGAGGGACAGTTTTCTGTGGGGAGAGGTTTTGTAGGGACTGCAGCTGGAGCTGGAGCTCGCGCTGAGGAGGCTGGTGCTGCTCGCGTCGGAGGGCGTGGGGGAAGGCGTGCGTGATTGGGAGGTCGTCGATGAAGACGTTGACACTCGGCGGCTGTTAATGTGCGGCCAGGAGTGCTGTGGGACATGGAGACGCGGGCGTGACTGGAAGTAAAGGTAAGGAGAGGGTCAGATAGAAACGGAAGTAAACGCACTGAATGTTCGTGCAAGTCGTAATGCGAAACCTCTCTGGGGCTCTTCGCGTAAGAAGGCGGGAGTAGGTTAAGGGTGCGAAGGGGTGGCAGCGTAGGACGCTGGGACGAGGCAGAGTACGTGGAAGACATTGAGTGAGAGTAGTGTCGAGGTCGTTATCCGCCGGGGGTCTAAGGTGCCTGCCTTATATGTGTCGTGAGATGAGGAGAATGGGGTATCAAGAAAGCAATGAGAAGTCGGGGAGGGCGGTATCAGCATTGGAGCAAAGTACGAGTAGCTTTATAGTCTTGAATGGGATAGCCGGACTATTGAGAGAAGCTTAGAAGCGCATGGCACATTGTCAATTGTGGACAAAAGAAAAGAAATTTGTTTGTACAGCGGAGTTTGAATGGGTGGCCATTGTCGTTATTATGTGTCGAGTTTTCGCTTGTATATCCGCGCCAGTCGATACAATAGTCGTTCCTGAATGCCGTCGAGAGTTTACTTCTTGGCTGTCGTCGCAGTTGAGGACAACAAGGTCGCAGAGCGTCCTCACAATTGACGTGTTTGGTACTTGTTGTGGTTACTTCCTTTTTCGATCTTCCATTATGGCTGAGCTCCCGCCAAAAGTCACTATTGTATGCTGCCTAGCTCACTTCTACTCCTTCTTGACGCGGCTTTCTCAAGATGAAGGGCGCGACGCCCGATCTCTCGGCTGCAACGTACCAGATTCACGACGAAACACACACGATCGGCAACGCTCTTCGCTGGATGCTCATGAAAAAGTCCGTGCTGCTTTGTACTACCCAGCTCGCCTCTCACGACAATCCCGGCCCTTTTAGCCCAAAGGTTGAATTCTGTGGTTACAGGCAAGTTTTCGGCGTATTCCGTGGTCGTGGACTGCTTTGTCGTCACGTCCATCGTGTCCCTGCTTTGTAGTCAGACGTTAATCGCTTTCTTAGTGCGCCGCATCCGTCGGAGAACGTCATCAACGTTCGTATCCAGATGTACGGTGCGTTTCACTCTGTTTCTGTTTGCGAGACGAGATGGCTCAAGTTGATCATACAGACAACCTCTCCTCGCTCTCGGCTCTGATCACTGCGCTCTCCGACCTGGACGACCTCGCCGTGACCATCGAGGAAAAATACGTCGCGTCATTGAACTCGGGCAACTACGAGCGCTGGGATGAGCGCAGTTGATCGGCAACCCATCCAATATCAAAGCTTTCGTCGTATGCATGACGTTTCTTGGGTCGCTTCGGGTCGTTTCGAGCAGGTGCAACGACACACCACTCGGGGGGCCCGACTTCTCCGGTGGACATTGGGGTGGCCACCGTTGCAAGCACGTTTGGAGCGGAAGATTTCAGAGCGGCGTAGCCTAGTCTTGTAACAAAGCTTTCGAGATAACTTCTGAGATAAGATGTACTCGTTTGGCCATCAGAATAATAGGCGCCCGTTCTTTGCTTTCACGTCAAACCATGGATTCTCCCTTTGCCTCCAAACTGAAAACCAACTACTGTCCAACTGTCGACGAAACTGTCGAGATTAAAGCTCTCATCGCAGAAAATCAAGCTCAAATGCAGCATCTTGAGAGCAGAATCGCAGACGCGCAGCAGGTTCTCAACAAGCTACTCGAGGAGGGCAAGAGCCTTGAATTCAACTTGCACTCGCACGAAGCCCTCCTCTCGCCCATTCGGCGCATGCCAGCAGATGTAGTGCAGGAAATATTCAAAGCCTGTCTCCCGACCCACCGCAATTGTGTCATGGACGCGAGCGAGGCGCCGCTTCTTCTGGGACGCATATGCAGCGGTTGGAGGACACTGTCTCTTGCGACCCCTCGCCTCTGGTCCAGTCTCCACATTGTGGATCCCGGACAACAGTGGTCTGAGGAGAATGGCTCGTTGGCGATAAATCACTGGCATGCAGGATGGGGCGGGCCCGTGGAGCCACCAATGACCGCGGTGGACCGCCCCAGGGTTTCCCTGATTGCCAACGCCATCCAGGAATGGTTTGAGCGGTCTGGTCAATGCCCGCTTTCCATATCTTGGCATTTGGATTGTCGCCACCGACACAATTCCGCGGCTTCGAATTCGAGATGCATCGTTGAGGCCGTCTTTTCGCGAGCCACCCGTTGGCAGCACATAAAGTTCACCATAGGTGATGCGGTGCTGGAGGATTTGGCCCAGCTCAGCGTCGCAGACGTGCCCGAACTGAAGTGCGCTACGTTGCAGCAGTCTCCTGAAGGATGGGGAAACTCGGGCGGGCACTTTACGTGGGACCGTTTGCGCATATTTCTGAATGCCAAGGTCACCGCCGTGGCTGTTTCGGGACTTGGCCTTGTCTTGCCGCAGCTGGCACTGCCGTGGACCCAGTTGACTGCCCTTTCCACTTTTCCCGCTGCTGGGAGGGAGATCCCTGTCTCTGTCCACAGTGCCATCACGACAATCTCAAGATGCAGTCAACTTCGCAGTCTCTCGCTTTTGCTTGCCAGTGAGGAGTCGACCACCACAGAAATCAGCACAAGCTCTATTAACGTTGACCTCCCACTCCTTCATTCACTCCGTCTATCAGGCACTGTCGGTGCATCCACCGCTCTCCTCGATAGGATTTCCATACCAAAGTTGACGGAACTCGCATGGACCCTTCATCCTAACTTGGCCAATGGCGCGGGATGGGGTGGTGTTGAACCCCACCCTATACCAGCCGAGCCTTTGGTGCGGTTCTTAACGACACTCCCTCTTCTAGAGAGTCTCTCTCTGACGGCTCACCAACTCAGTTCGTCGTCAATCAAAGAAATCTTGCTCAATCTCCCGACGAACCTCCAAAGCCTCCATGTGTCTGCTAGCTTCAATCACGCGCCCTCTTTTGACGAAGACTGCATGGTATTCTTGATGACCCCCGTCGACGTGGGCGTGGATTCATCTACCCCGCTGCCTCTGCTCCACAATTTCCAACTAGACGGCGCGCAGTCGGTTTCAGACGCAACTCTTCTTCAATTCATCACGAGCCGGGCTTCTGCCCTGAAGCGTGTCGATGTCACGTTTGGGAGGGAGATGCAGGTCGACATCCGTCCTGCCCTCTTGCCACTCATTGGGAGCGGACTGAAGTTCTTCGTTAACTATTTCCCTGCCCTTATCGAAAGTCACTCGCCGTGGGCTGGTTTGCCTGATGCTCCACAAGTATCTGCTTGGGGGTTACCCGCTATGTGATCGATTGTACTGGGTCATTTTGTCTCTTTTTTTTTGCTTAATTTTGTGTGAGGGCAGATTCGCCCCGGTAGTCAAATTAAAATGGATTTTCTTCAAGGGCAACTCCCACGTCGACGCAATCGCACCCTACAATCCATCGGAACAATCGTCAAACCAGGCTTCCATCTCAGTAACAGCCTCCTCTGCTCCTCGAACGGCTTCTCCACAAGGTGGGATGGGAGAATGATCTCGTAGCGGCGCACCAGACTTGCGAGTATACAAACACCCTCTGCAAGCGCGAAGCGCTGTCCCACACAACTCCGCGCGCCACCTGAGAAGGTAAAGACTATACATTCGGTCAGAAAGACACATAGCACGCATAGCTGGAGAGGCCATACACGCGTCGCGGGGCCACGAATACGTTTCCGTGTCGATAAATCGCTCAGGCTTGAATTCTTCTACATCTTCGCCCCAGTATAACGCTGCCAACGGATGAATGCACCTCCTCAAGACGTCAAATGAACCCACGATTCCTGTGTAACGCCATGATATCGACGATGACGATGCTCCCTGGCTCCACCGGGATGGAGAATGCCTTGACCTTGTCCGGTTGACCGGCCTTGTTGCGAATAAACCGGCGGGCAACCAGAGTGGTCTCAGCACGAGTCACTTTGGCGAACCGTGGAACAGGGGGAAAGAGTCGCATGCTCTCATGCAAGGTCGCCGAGGTGTACACTAATTTGGGCATGCATTCCTTGTACGACTGCGAATAATGAGCGGAAACAAAAGCGTGCCTCGAAGGAGTGTTACCGCAGGAGTTGCGATTTCTGGGAGGCCATGTGGCCATACATCGAGTGTTTCTTTGAATATTTTGTCTTGGACGTCGGGATAGAGTGCTAATAGCCCTATGGCGAAACTGAGGGCATGTGCAGACGTTTCTGGAGTATGCGTATAAGAAAAACGTTAGGAGCAGAAACTTTTGCTGACCGTGCCCAGCGATCAGGAACGTCTAAGAGTTGTTGACGGGACGAATGAACGAATGGACAAACGGACTCACAAAGATATCAGAGAGAACCTCGTCGTCGGTGAGACTCTTCCGATCACCATCCGACTCGTTCGTACTAGCCTCGACCAAATTTCGCAAAATTCCTGCTCCCATCCCAGAGTCTGCTTTCCCATCGACCATCCACGCACGCGACAACGAAACGAGATCAAGCATATGCACACGGAGCGCCTCGTACGTGTCGCTGGTCTCTGAGACGATCCTACTCACCCAAGGCAGCCGCAGACGCGCGAGCCAGGACGGCACAAAGGACTTGATCAGCAGGCTCTCGATGGCCACGCTCCGCAGAACCGCCGCGCGGAAGGTTAGCTTGTGTCCTCCCAGGGTGACCGTGGAGGGATCTTCTTTCCACGGCTCGCGTCTACCAAAGCCGGTGCATGCCACAATCAACAGTGTGAGCTATCAGAGTTTGTGAGCGTGATTGGCATGTAAAGGGCGGTGTGCCCACCTGGGTCAAGTCCTCGACAGTGCTAAGGGAAATGGTACCGTTTGAGCCCACTTGCGAATCCAATTCCTCGGTCCACTCTTTCAAAATCCGCGCCGTCTCCATCCAAGCCAAGGCGCTGATGCCCTGGAGCCAAAATAAGTAAGTACATGAATAATCCTAGAGCCGAGAACTTGCCTCGTTAAATGCAGAACCCGCAACACGGCGATGTCGCTTCCACTCTGCGCCCTCCGTTCCAATCATACTCCTCCCATAGACATGCAAGACCTCGTACTGGGTACTGCTTTAGCATAGGACGAGGATTGAATTGAATCCTTACCGCTTCCACATCTTTTTCAAAGACAGAAACCTCACTGGTGACTGCCTTGATCGCCTGAGCGTCCGCGAGCCACAGAGTCGGTGTTGCGCCCCAAGGCAGAACGGAGCCCAGGGCTGTACTTCCATACTTGTTGAAGACTGCACATTTCATTCAGAAAAGAGCTTGACGAGACTTGTTGGCGAGACGAACACCGAAATTCAGAGCGATAGTACCCAATCTGATGATGGAGAGGAAACCAGCGTCCAACGAAGAGGGACAAGGCACGGAATGGATGTAGCCACAGAATACCAGCGTTCGGACAGCCGCTGAAGGAGGGATATTGTCAATGTGGCTAAGTAGCAGAAAGGCCTTACCCAAAGAACGGTCGGAAGCTTCGTATAACGGCGCGGGTCACAAGATAAGTAACCACTGGCGGAAACACGAGTGTGAGGTAGAAGAGCATCATCAAGTCGTGGTCGTGGTTCAAGCCAATCTAGCGCCGCAACGTCGGTCATAGCGCGGCCAACAAGCTGGATGATTTCCGTGAACGATGCATTCAAAAAAAAAGTGGTAGATACAATGCAGCCTGCCGATAAAATAACGATAATCAGATTACACGACCTCGTCAACCTTGGAGCGATTAATACAGAAGCCCTATAATTCGAATGAGTCTTGGACAGAAGAAAACGAAAGGTCTGACGCACCGGTGTGACCCACTCCTTACATCCACAGCACATACCCGCCCAATCGTAGTTGCCCAGCTTCGCACCGCATTTCTTGTTCGGGCACACAATCTTGCCAGCAAGTTGCCCCGACTCCAAGAACGGCTCCATCCATTTCATCTGACAGCCAATTAGCTGTGGAAAGGCAAGGGTACAAAGAAACGCACCGGCTCAACAAAGTACCCGGAGCACTTGGGGTTGGCAAGGATTGGTGGGCTAATGGGAAGCTGCTTTGGCGGGCCTTGCATCGGAGTGAGCGGCGTCATCATCGGATTGCGCATTGCAGCCAGCTTGGGGTTCGCGAAAAGTTGCGCCGCAATGTCTTCCGAGCTCGAAAAGTGCGTTGTCGGAGGATCTTCAGCTTGGGGAGACGTCTCTGCCGGCGGAGACGCAAACACAGCATCGGATAACCTGCGCCCCAATCGCGCCGCTGCCTGGAAAGTAGTGGCTGATCGCTGCTCATCACTGGGCGCGTCTTCGGGCCCACTGTCGTCCTCCGTCTCAAGAGCGGACATGGACAATTGGGACATGGTCAGGTCGGCAACGCCACTAATAAGCGGCCGAAGTCGCGGGCGCTGTGGAGGTCCATCGGACACCGAACGCTTTACACCGTCTGGGGTATCCTCTTGAGGAGGAGGAGGCTCATTGGTGTCCAACGCGGACATGGCCAACGTGTCTGCAAGACCGGAAGGACGACGGGGACGCGTAGACACCAAAGATCCCAAACGGGGTCGCGTGGCCATGCTCATCGACGGATGACGAGAAGTGACTGGTGTGGCGGCTGCAGGGGTAGGAGCTCCCAACTGCCCATGATCCAGCATGTGCTCACGCGTCGCCAGCTCCTGCCTGCACATCTTGCATCTGATCCTTCGTCGGGGTCCGCCTGGCGTAGCGGGAGCAGAGTCGCTCGGGGTGCGGGGGTATTTAGCAAACATGTCGGTCTCTGGCAGACTCCCGTCACCGTCTACGTAAATTTCATTTCAAGGGAGACAGAGAACGATCGGGAAAAAACACGCACTCATGACCTCTTCTACCGCCCTTTCCATGTAAAACATGCGCGTCGATTTATCCTTGCGCGAGATCTTGTACGCAGCTTTGTGGAAAATCTCCAGCTGAACCAAAAACCCAGGATTTGGGCTAGGATGAGTGAGCAGACAGCATTGAACTGCACAAGTTACGCACTCGATGTTGGGTCGGGCTTTGCGTATAATATTCAACGCCGACTCGGTGTCGAGCATTTGCGTATACATCAAATACGCCGCGACGATAGTAACACTCCGGCCTGCATTTCTCGCTCAGCCAAGGAACAAATCCAGAGAGAAAACGCACTCATTCCGGCCTGGCAATGGACCAACACCCCCCGCCCCTTGTCCAGCTCTGCCTGGATAAAGGTAATAGCGGGTATGAAATGCACCAAAATGTCTGCTTCCTCGGTATCGTCCAGTAGAATCTGGTGCCGGATGAAGGTCTAGACGAGACGGTCAACGGTAATCCAGTGAGCCGGACATGCAGGACACACCTCGTGTATTGTAACCCTTCCCCGCATTGCCGTCAGGATACTGTATATGTTATGTGCTTTGAGGGCCTCTGTCTCCTTCGCACTGGGCAGGTCTCCGACCCATAGTCCAGGAATAACTTCATCCATGTCGGTCAGTAGCAGTTATAACAAGTGCATATAAGGTGAGGAGGTGGTTGGTGGAAGAGGAGTGAGTGAGTGGGGCGGCGATCGTGTGTCTCATCTGCCTCCGTTTTATTCACGGGCGGGACTAAAAAATTCGTATCATCAAACGCGTCACTGGCTACAAAATCCTATGTACAACAATCCAGAACAATCCACATCCCAGGAGTAAAATAAATTATACGAATTAGGTAGAGTAATGTGGTGGAGCCATCTACTGCGGCTGTAGGCGTGCTACACGGATCTTAGTTTAGGGGTAGCTTAAGGCCAAGGAGACTCACGGGGAGCTGGGCGAGTACGGGTGGTACTCGTTCGTGGAGCGCTATCGTCTGTATTCGCCGCTCCACCGCGACGTAGCTGCGAAGGCATGATGATGGGTGTCGGTGGCTTGGTGAACCCTCGCGTTGGGGCCGTGCTTAGATTCGCCGGCCAGGCTTGTGGAGCGCTCGAGGTGCGAGGACTCTTGGCGGGCTCGGAAAGTAAGGGTGAGGAAGCAACCCGTTTCAGCGAACCTGGTGACAAAGAGGTATTGGATTGTGAGGACAGGGCAGGCCGTTTATTTGATGTAGAATCTGGAAGTCGATTAATGCCAAAATTACTGCAGGTGTGGCTCAGCGTACCATCAATCGATACACTTGCAGTCAGTGCCGGGGCACGTGAAATGGGCGCGGCTCCGGCGAGCAAGCCGTCGGGCGTAGCGGAAGGCGGGGGATTGCTGCGGTTCTTATTTGCCGCGGGACTCGCGGGACCGCCTCTGCGGACTGCGACGCCAGCTTGAAAACCAACAACTGGTCCTAGAACAGAATAAGCAAAAGAGTAAAAGAGCGAGCAAACTCTTACGGCGAGGATCTTGAGACTGGGACGAGGTTGAGGGCGTTTGTTTGGCCGGCGATGACCCAGGTTTGCCGGGTAGTTGTACACCCGCTGCAGATTTGTCAAAGTAGGGCCAACCGTAATACATCCATACGCACGCTTGTTAATAAACATGGTAGCCTGGGTCTTTGGCGTCTTCGTTTTCGCATTCGTCGGCTTCTTCTTCTTCAATTCCTCAATCTCAGCCATCAGAGCAGTATTCCGGGCTAAGGTCTCCGCATTATCTGTAGTCAGGGTAGCCTGAAGTTGGTCCCGTTCCATCTCAGCCTCGAGGAGTTTCGCTTCGAGATCAGTGAGTTTAGCGTTGAGCTCAGCGTTGTCCTCGTGCTCCGTTCGTTCCGCATCCCAAGCCCGACCCTTTGCTTCCCACTCTGCCAGTTCAGTCTTGGAGGCATCCAGTTGCTCGTTGGCGTCCCGCAACGCGTCCTGAGCCGTGTCTCGCTGCTCGCCGGTGGTGCGAGCCAACTCTTTCCACGTGTTCCTTTCCTCGGCTGCTCCCAAAGCATCCTCCCTGTCTTTCTCGAGCCTGCCTTCCGCTGCAAGGTAGTCGTTCTTCCATTTGTCGATCTCGGCCTGCATCGACAACGATTTGGCATTGCTCTCGTCCTGCGCGGTCTTGAGGTCCGCTTCGGCGGCTAGACACTTGGCCTTCCACGTATCCAGCTCTGCGGGAGTCGAGGCGAGTTTGGCCTCACTGGCACCAAGCGCAGTCTTCAGCGTATCTCGTGCAGCTTCGGCGGCCTCGTACTGCGACTTCCACTTGTCTGATTGGGCGCGGAGGGACAGAAGTCGCACTTCCATATCACCCCGAGACTTCTTCTCCTCCTGCACAGACGTCTCGAGTTGAACTCGTTGAGTCTCCCACCGCTGAGTGGCTGCCTCCATGTCAGCATCGCGCTTCGCAACGGTAGCCTTGAGACCAATGCACTCGCGCAAAAGGGCAGCATTTTGCGTGAGTGCGGTTTTCAGCCGACTGGAGCATTCAGTAATGCAGGCCGTGAGGGTGGATACAAAGGAGGAGGGTGAAAGAGCCTTGTATTGCGTCGAGTCTGGGACGAAATGCTTGGCTTGTTCGTCGATTTGGGAGGCGAGTCTCGCATGATCACCAACGAAGGAGAGTTCCGGTCGTCCGGCTGTTGAAACGACGCCTATTCCATTCTCATTCAACAAGCTCTTGAGCGCAGCCAACTCTTGTGCCACGGCATGGGGAGAGTTGGAAGAGGCGGGATCTTGGCTGAGTTGTGCATTACGACGCTCCGCAGCTTCCAGCTGCCGACTGAGCTTGCTGAGCTGCTCATTGAGGGTGTGTATGCTGAGCTCGTATGGGCGGACGTGATGGGCGAGCTCTGCGTCAAAGAGGGCGTAAAGTTGCTCGGCACTCTTGTATATAGAGGTGGAGCGCGACGATGATTGGGCTACCGTCGCGAGTGGGGGAGGATCGGGCATGGAACGAGCATGGAGGTGCGATAGCGACAAGATAGCGACGCGTTTGAATTTGAAATGAGTTTGATCCTTCCTGTCAAAACTTTGATGCAATTGATGGCTCCGGGCACCAACCACAACCGTAACGTCTAAGGCTGAAACCATATCGTTTCCGTTTGCAGATCTGGGCAAATCAAATGGAAACGGTACGTAAACGTTTGTAAACCGTTTAAAACTGTTTTCAAACGGTATCTGGAGTGGCACATAAAACCAGCCCACAACAAGGACCTACCTATGGGTGTTGAGTCCTCGGGTTAGTGTATGGTCACCATCTGGTTGTTGTCCAAGCCTGGGGGCTGTTCGGGGCTTTTTAATTACATGCCGGACCCTTGCCGGATGTCACCTGGCATTCAGCCATGTCAATCAACGGGATCAGAAATGATCAGACACCTTGCCGGGGGTGGCCGGTCGACGGGGTACCCATTTGACATCCGAGGAACCGGGAATCACTGACAGCGGAGTCGCCAGTCCACGTCAAAAATGCCGCCTGGTAGGAGCTGGTATGTAACCATTTAAACCGTTTGTTTATCATCTGTTACCGTTTGCACTGACCCACAAATTAAACGGAAATGAAAACCGTTGAAACCGTTTGCAAACGTTTGCAAACGGAAATGATTGCAGCCCTAGTAACGTCTCAATATCGCAGCGCTACTGGTGCCTCAAGTCTTCAGACCTTTCCATCGAGCCAACTCAACTACGTGCAAGAGCCAAATCTCACTCGATTTCTCCCTTGCATGGCCTTTGAAACCAGCATCTACTGTTAGTGCCCGATGATAAGATGTCGTAGAAGGCCGTGGGTGGTCAGCAGGGACCCGGCGGTGAACCCACGAGGATGCTTGGTGCGGGACGAGGCAGTACCAGATGAACGACAACTCAGTGCCAGTGTGTTTTGGTGACAATGGAACACGGGTGGTTGACTGTCATGCATGCAAAGAACGCCGTCTACGATAAACTGATACAAGTCCATTGTGATTGCGAAAGATCCAACAAAAATATGAACGACAGTACAGTGTCTTCACACCAAAGGCGGCGGAACTCGATGTATCCTGTAGTGTTTCCGCCGTTTGGCGCCAATAGGTCCACGGCCCACATGTACAGCGGTGACCAGAGCCGGACTCGAAGAGGGAGGCTGTGAATCCGATGGGGGAGCATTTATATGCTGCTCATCATCGGATTCTACATCATCCACCAGAGGAATGGCGGGAAGATCTTTGGTGGTGATGTGCTGTGTGAGAAGAGACCTGCTCGAACTGTTCGAAACAAGTGAGATTGAACTGGACGATCCAAAGGCCCGCATCGGCACGGGTTCCTCGATACGTTCCTCTCGGTGCACAGTAATGATGATTCCCTCGGAGGGAAGACCGTCAGACTTGATAAACGGCTGAGGCATCGTCATAAAGTTGTGCGGATTAGTCGCCCGCGTCGTCAGTGCCGTGCTCTGAGCGATTCCAACGACCGACGAAAATTTCGGAAGCTTAACGCCGCTCAGAAAACGGCAGTTTGTCGACCGAGGTAGGGGTGTGGGAACTGTTTGGCTTCGGGTGAAATGGTAGGGTGAGTTGAGGTCGTCGGGAGACTCTGGATGCAACAGGCATTCCTGCGACGAGTCACTCCTGGTACGCATACGTTGTCGCGGGGAGGGAACGAAAGGGGAGGCTGCATTCCAGCCAGTTTCCAGCCGCAGCTGGGGCCGACCAGAGTTGGGTGGAGATTTAGGAAATACGACTGCATGCGTTGATGGTGTCGAAGGAGAGTGTATTTTAGAGGAATTGCGCTCGGGTACTATATTCGGGATCAGCCTCGACCACAATCGGGAGGGACACAAACTCACCATGAAGAAGACGCGTTTCGTAAGGCAGGGGAGGCAATTCTCTTTCTTTTACTTGCAAATGAGTGAGATCGTCGTCGTGACTAAACTGGAAGCAGAAATCAAGTCGCTTTCAAAGTCCGCGGTGTCCATGGCGTACCTTGTCCTGGCTTTTTTTTTTTTTTTTTTTTTTTTTTTTTTTTTTTTTTTGAGGAGCGTTAGTAGAGATCGGCAAGAGGGAACGCGGTCGCTTTGCCGTTTCCCACCCCGTACTCCCAGACTCGGCCCACAGGCAGCCTTGTCGGGTTTCCGGGCCGACATAGTCGGTCACCTCCTTCCCGCTTAAATGTGGCTCTGGGATTCAAACCAGGCCGAGTAGAATTACATTAATATACATCCTCGCGAGGAAATGTTGCTGTACATCCACACCTCTAGTGTGGTATGTGGGACTTCGGCAGCAACAAGCTCAGGCGGCCCGGATGATGAAAGTCATCTTCCGTTCCGCCGTCATTGCTTGCTTCAGCCGACACCCACTAAAACCCCGCCTATTCTCGGCCATTTTCGGCCCAACGTTCGCTCGTCTTTCAAGACCTTCGACCAGGTCCTTCTCACAAGGCTCTCCTTCAGCGCTTTCTTCCCATACTTGAGGGTATCCGTCATGGCACAGTCTATGGCCAGTCTGTTGTTAATCGTCTTCAGCCAACGATTTTTGATTGCCACAGCAGGGAGTGCTCCTTTCTGCTGTATTATTCGTTCATTCCGTATCCGCCAGATTAAATGTGAAGACTCTGTGATTAATATCTTGTGTAGGCGCGAGGTACCGGGGTCCCCGAGGTCAAGAATCCCCCCAGCCATTATCTGGTCAAGGGTGGGTCGCAAGTCATTGCCCGACTTCAGCCTCCACATTTTTGACGCTAAATCCCAGACTTCCTTCTGGCCTGGTTCCGTGCACTCCGTCAGGATGTGCTTCATCGACTCGTGCGTTCCGCAGTGCGCACACCATCCCCTCGCTGTAAACATCGGGACATGGTCCCAGTATCGGCCAACTTTATAACCGTCGTGTAACAGCATCCACATGAAGAAGCGGATACTCCGGGAAATGTCCTTGTCGAACGTCGAGCGCCATATCTTCCTCGCCGGCGGAGGGTTGCCTTTCCGATCTTTGGCCGCCGCTTTTGCTCTATTCATGTTCTCTCTGGTGGCGCTACGGTCTAGCAGCTCACGGTACGAGGGTTTTTCCATTTTCTGCTTTCTTATCATTCTATAGGCCTTCGACTGCGTCAGCGTCGCCAATTTGGCACCCGGCAGGATGAGTGCCATACGGGCCTCATCGTTGATTGCGTCCTCTACGGGTTTGCGGCTGCCTTCTCCAGCCAGAGCATCTGCTCCCTCATTACCAGGGTCGCCTGAGTGGCCTTTCACCCATTTGAAGTACGTCGGTGCTTGTCGTTCCCTGATCTTTGCCGTGGTTAACTCGAAGAGGTCTCCGTTCTCCATCGTCTGGAAACCATCGTCTTGCCACTTCTTGGCGTTCTTGGTGAATCCTTCAATCGCGTATTTCGAGTCACTGATTATCTTCAGGGGAGCATTCAGTGGTGCCGTTTCCACGGCTTCTTTAATCGCCAGTACCTCTCCGACCTGATTAGACGGTCCCAAAATTTGGGGGATCCTCACGGCCTTGTTCCTCGGGTCGTCTGGTCCGAAGTATATTCCGGCGCCTGCGGTGACGCTCGCCGTGTTGTTGTGGATTGCAGACCCGTCCGTGTACACTGTTACCGGCGGTGCCCTTCGTTCGGGTGGGATGAAACCAACTATGGGAGCGGTACGTGCTGCATTTGTGTGTCCACCCGTGAATATTCTGAATACATCTGCCAGTGTGCCTCGCGTAGTCACCCGTATGTCGAATTGCGCTGTTCCATCTTCCTCAGGTGGGTCCGATTCGATGATTTCCTCATAGTCCTCCGGCTGACTCCCCCTAGGGTCCCATTTAGGATCCAACGAGTTGAGCATATCACGAGCCTTTTTGTAGCAATCGGCGGGGTGTTCACACCCTGTCAGTGTCCTCGTCGTTCGGCATGATGGACACCTGCAGCCTGCCGTTCGCCCATGTCCAGGGGTAGAGATCTTCTTCGCTATTATCTCTGTTTCTCTGACCAGTCTTACGCCGTGCTTTTGTTGTAGGCATTTCACAACTCTATCTGGTGTCGTGAACATTCTCCTGTCGGCGTTTGAGAACTTGTGGTGCCAAATCGACATCGACCTTTGGATATCGCGAGAGACAGCGACCGCCTCGATGCTCACACCGTACTTTTCACCAGTCTTCATCATCTCTGCTAGGTCTTTACTCCCTAGATTATCGGCTCTCTTATACGGGGACCATGACTGGAGGTATGTGTTCATGCGTACCGCCTCCTCAACGTTGAATTGGTCTCCATTTGCTTTTAGCGCGAGCAGTTCGTCTGCGGCAAAACACCACAGCGGGCGGGCAGGACCAAAGCTCAGATAGGTCTTGAGCCACGTTACGGTGATGGCCTCGTTTCTGGCAACTATGTCGAGGAGGTTTTTTCCTCCCCAGTCGGACGGTGCGTATACCGTCTCTTTATTTACTCGTACTTGAGACTTTTCGGCCCACAGGAAACTACGTACTCTCTGCTCGAGCCTCGCTTCCACTTCGGCAGGCATGCCCTGCACCGTGGCAAGGTATTGGGTCATTCCGCCAACCACCATTAGTACTATGAGGCGTCTGCCTTCCATCGTTGGGTGTCCCAGCTCCCAAAAGTCCAGGGCAGCATCTACTTTCTCTATCGTGCGTGTCCAGCTCTCTCCTTGGTCGACTTTGTTGCCAACCCAGGCCCCCAGCACTCGTATTGCTTCACCTTCAGCAGCGATCTTGATATGGCCCGGGATTGGAGTTCCATTCGCTCCGTTTACAAAACGCGCCGCACGGACTCGGTCGCGGTGCTCAAGCTTGCCTATTGGGATCATTTCCGTCTTTGCTATATTGAATTTAGCCCCGGCTGCGATACACCACTCATTAAGGATGTCCGTTAGTGCTCCAAAGTCGTCATCAGCATCTAAGTATACCAGTGTATCGTCTGCGAATAGAGTTGTTATTAGTCTCTCTCGTTTGCCCTTAATTTTGAAACCCTTAAGGTCGGATTGCCGGAGAGCTTCCGCAAGTGGCTCTATTGCAAGATCGAAGAGCAGGCAGGACAGTGGGTCCCCTTGGCGTACTCCTCGAGTGACTTTGAAGGGGCTTGAGCTCATTTCGCCATTTATGCAGACGAAAGTTTCAGCGTCACTGTACAAAGCCTTAATCGTTTCTATATATTCTTTTGGGATGTTGAAGGCTGCCAGCGTCTGCCATAGGTAGTCGTGTTCGACTTTGTCGTACGCCTTTTCCTGGTCAAGTGCAACAATTACCCCGTCGCGTTCTGTCGCCTCAGCGAGCTCAATGATTCGCTTTGTTAGCCAGATTTGGTCTCGGATTTGTCTTCCTGGAATGAAGCCGGCTTGGTTTGGGTGCACTAGGTCGGGGGCAATGCTGGCCAGTTTAATGCTCAGGGCTTTCGTGAAGATTTTGTAGTCTGTATTGAGAAGAGAGATCGGCCGGTAATTGGCAATGTTTGCCTTGTCATTCTTCTTGTACAAGGGACACATCCAGCTCTTCGAGAATCCCGTCCCTTGGGCCATCCCGAACGTCTCGATGTTGTTGTAGACCCTCTGCAGTGTGCTCACTACGTCAAAGGCCGGCCTGTTGGTTGCCGTGAACGTCTTGTATCTCTGGTCCAGCACTTTCCACACCTCGTACGGGATGCCGTCTAGTCCGGGTGCCTTGAAGTTGGCAGATTTCCTGAGGGCGTACTGTACGTCCTCCCTTGATAGCTTTCGTTTCAGAGACCCATTCTGTTCCTCCGTTGCTTTTCACTTCACTCTACTCAAGACTAGGTCCATCTTCTCTTTGCGTACTCTTTTCGGGATACCGGCCCTCTCGGACTGGAGTTTGTCGTGGTAGTTACGCGCCAGGTTCGCCATCTTTTTCGAGTTTTTCTCGTACTCAGGGTGCTCAGCGCTCCTGTTTTTCTGCAGCCGGTGAATGAGCTCTCGCGGTTTGCGGGGCTTATTGATCTGGGTCCAGTATTGGCCAATTACTTCGCCCTCCAATCTGTTCTTGATTTGCGCGGCCTGGCGTGTGTCTACGTGCCTCTTCTGCTCCAGTTTTGTCAATTTCTCCTGCAGAACCGCCCCGGAGAGCTCTCTCTCTTCTTCCGTGAGTTCTTGATCTGCTACTATCATTTCCATCTTCAGCTTTATTTCAGCGATTTCTTGGACTATCTCCGGGACTACGATCTTCGCACGGGCACGCGCTACATTACCAATTCTTGTCTTGAATTCCATCCACAGTGTTTGCGTGTTTCGGTTGGGGTTCCATTGTCCGGAGGCTTCTATCGGTTCCAGACGCTCCATCTCCGCCTGTAGTTTGAGGCCTTCCCGGTAGATGAATTCTGTGAGTATTTGTCTCTTATGATATGTGCCGGCCATCTCCACCGACCCCTTCCTATAGTAGGGGCATCTTCTGTGGTCAGGCGTAGCGATATCATGCGGTGGTCCGTCTTGATACCTACCGTTTCTATCTCCCACTCGAAAGTGTCCTCTAGAAGGTCGCGTTTGACGTAGAAACGATCGATCCTGGATTGCGATCCCCCAAGTGCTGCCGACTGCATAAACGTATAAGCTCTGGTTTCTGGGTAAGTTTCCCGCCATCCATCTACCAGCCTGAGGTAGTTTTTCAAGTCTTCAAAAGCTGCCGTGGCGGCTCCACCGTCTGCATGGGATGGGAGGCGGTCCATCGGGTCCTCGACGAAATTTGTGTCCCCACCCAAGATGTCTGGTTTGCGTATTCGGGGGTGTGTAGCAAACCACGTTTTGATACTCTTCCAGAACTCCGCGTTATTGTACGTTTGGTTCGGCGCATAGACCCCGAGTATTGAGAGTGGAGTCCCATCGACATTCTTCATCTCCAAGAGTAGCGCTCTCCCGGGTACAATTTCTCTAGTAGTAATGTCGTTGGTTTCAACCATGCTTTTATTTATTGCGAATGCGAGTCCTGCGCGTGCCGTTGGTGCTTCCGCATCTGGTGTGAACTCGACTCGTATGGCTCTCCCGAAAAGGGAATCTACGTCCGTTTTGTGCTCATTATCAAGATGCGCTTCTCCAACTATCAGGACTCCCAGACCTCGTTGACGCATAACCTGCCATATGTGGAACCATTTATTGTCCTCGTGAGCTACATTCGGGTTTCCTCTGCCTTTAATATTCAGTGCGGCTATCTTAACCGACGCCTTCATATTTTTCTTGCCCGTGGATGCCCTTCTCGGTGGAGCCGGCCCTGGGTACATTCTCCCGGACTGATCGTTGGTTTCTGGAGGGTTTTGTCCCTCTTCCGCTCTTGGTGCATTCAATCCTCTCATATTTTGCACCGGATTCATCATAGTGCCTACCGGCTGCAGGAATGGGTTCCCATTTCCACCTGGGGCTCGTTGGTCATCTTGACCTATGGGCTGACTATTTGCAGCATTCCGGATGCCTGTAGCATCTCCCCTTGTCGGGGTTGGGTGTCGTCGTTCGACATCCCGCGCATTGTTCTGTGCGCTAGCACCATCTATGGTGCCCCCCGGTGTGCGCGTTGCACCCGGAGTTGCGTTGGGCCGCCCTTCATTGGTTTGCCGGGATGGCCCTGCCTGCATGGCATCGCCGTCCCGGGTTACCTCCGAGCGGCCTTCAGCCATTCCCCCTCCGTTGCCGTGACGTTCCTCGAGAGCTTGGCCGGGGGCGGAACTTCTACTCTCTCCCGCCACGGCATCCTGCACCAAGCCGGGTTCGTTGTCACCTGTAAAGTTTTCTAGTAAGTTATATTGATAAATTGTAGTAGGAGCGAGATTTGCTACCCGCCGACGACCACGCCAAGGTCGTCGACGGTTTGCCTTACAGCGTTTTGGGGTTGATGGACAGTCCGGCGTGCTCAGGGTGCACGCCATTCCTCATCCGTCTTAACCAGTTCAACTGGCCGGCGGACCCCTGACCTAAGTAGCATACTCGGTCCCACCGTTGTGGCGAGGCTGATGTAGGAGCTTCTCAGGGTGCTCGAAAGCACCCCAATACACTCCTTCACCTCCTCGCATGCCCTCACCCCTTTCCTGTCCAGCGTGACCGCTGTCAGTATATTTGGGGGGTTCGGGTTGCGTACACTTACCGTGCACGTCTTGAGCCCAGCCCTGATCTGGTACTTATGCTCATTCTTCGTTCACATAATGTAATGAGCATAGTGAACAAGAATTTTATTCAAAAGGACACTTTATCTAATGAGGGGGGAGCGTATATCAAAAGTAAATCTATATTATTTTTTGGCAGGGAAGTCGAGCGCCGTGCCTAGTGGCCCCGACCACCGCGAGCACCGCGACCACCACGACCGCCGCGTCCGTTTCGACCAGCGTGTCCCCCATGTCCACCACGTCCATTTCCGCGGCCTCGTCCTCCACGCGTTGCCGCCGGCTCGTGGTTCACAAAGGTGGAGTTGGCAACGATTGGGTTGTCGCTCGGGAGCTCCTTGATTTGACCTGGAGGGCCCCACCAAACAAGCTCCGGGTCGGAGTAGGGGCACATGAAGGACGGGTGGTCACTGCCCTTGCAGAGGACGCACTCGTCTTGGTTCTCCCTCGTCATGGGCTCGAAGCTCCACTTGCCGGCATGGAGTTTCAACGGCCGGAAAAGAGCGTAGAGCGCTTGCAGCTCGAGCTCATCGTTGGTGGGGGGCTCCATGTATCCTGCAACCACCCACACGCCGTCCCGCTGGATCATGTCGAAATGGACAGTGTTGAGGACTCCGAAGACACGCGAATCCGCATCTCCGACCCGACCTTGAGTGATTCGGTCAAGCTGGTGGTAGATGGCCATGTTTCGGAAGGCGAAATGGATGATATGTCCTCGAACAAGAGCGAGGATCTGGAGGACGTTGCCACCGGCGTGCGCCATGCGGTAATACGCAAAGCACCAGCTGACGGTGTTGCGGTTGGCGTGTATGCTGATGGCCCAAAAGGCCAGTGCATTGTCGACGGCGAAGGTGCATTGGGCGAGGATGGCGGCTGCATCACCGTTGTCATCGACCTCGACAAACGCAATCACCGGGCCGCCGTACTTGCCATGAGTGGTGACGGGGTCGCTCCGAACCGCCAAGTTGATTTCGATGGGGCCTCTGGCCGCCACAGTCCGAATAGCCCCACGAAGTCTGTCCTGCATCGGTACCGGGAGCTCGGTCGCCATTAACTGGTTCCCACCGTCGGCCATAAGGAGGGCCATGGCGTTGTTCCCGCCCGCAATCGTGTCCCACTGCGTAACACCCACATCCCTCTTGAGGATGCTGTTCGGCACAACAACGTTGGGGAAGAATCCCCTGTTGTGCTGGACCTTGATTTGGGGTTGGCCAGGGTTGATGATGGGAGCGGGGTGCGGGGCTGGCTGCGCGGGTTGGAAGCGGAGGTGTGGGTTGTTCGCCTTCGCCGCGGGAATCACGGCAGCAAGTTCGGCCACCGAGGGCATGGCAAACTGCACAGGTGCAGGCGGCTGAGCCGCAGGAGCGGGAGGTGGGGGCTGAGCGTTGGCCGGATTCGCAAACGGCAAGTTATTCGGCTGCGGGTTGACAAGAGCTGGCTGCTGCGGGATAGGAGCAGGAGCAGGGGCGGGAGCAGGGGCAGGGGGAGCAGGAGGAGGTGGCGGCGCTGGGATGGCGGGTGCAGGGCCTGGGGGGGGAGCAGGGACGACGGGCGGTGCCGGAGGCATATTAACGTCGCTCATCTCGTAATCGGAATCTGGGGCGGGTGGGGGAGAAGGCGAGCGATGGGGGTTTTCTGTTGGGGATGCTGGTTCGCGTTCAGTGTCGTCGCCCGAATCGTCACTGGTGTCAAAGTCGTACGAGCTGCCAGTGGCGATTTCAGCAAAGGAAAGTGGGAAGATGGCGGGGTGGCGTGTGCGGTTGCCTTTGCGTTGCTTGGGGGTTTCGCGGGGAGAGGTGTTGCGGTCTGGGTCCGGCTGGAAGGTGCCGTCCACAGGTTTGTGGGCTTTGTTTGCGGTGCTGGTTGTAGCCAGCGTTAACTCGTCAACTTGAGAGATGGAGGTGAGTGTCAAGACGGGCATTTCTGCATGGCGACGTACCTGAAGTGTTTCCGTGCGTCTGCGGACTCGGGCATCTTCGCTTTGGGAGAAGGGATTATTTATCTCTGCCCTGTCGCCGTGGTTGCGTGTCGTCTGCCGTCTGGCCTCGTGCGGCCGTTGGGGGTTTTCCTTGCTCCGAGGGCCATGTGGTCTGGTCCAGGAATGATTCGCGTTGACCAGGCGGTCGATGATTTGGTTCGATAAGTGCCTGCCAGGTGCCTGGGCTCGTGCCGTGGTAAATCACTAGGCACAGCGGCCGCTAGGCACTTCAGCCGTTGGGCATTTGGGCGTTGAGGGTCAACTTGACGCAGTGTCGGGGAGCTTGAGACCGGGAACGCCTTCTTGCAGCGTTTGCGGACGCCGTGCACGACGGTTCGGTCCCGGGTCCCTTGCTGTATTCGTGGGTGACGAGTATCAAGGCAAAGGCGTGGAGGTTCAGTTTATGCCAAAGAGTAGCTAGGCGTAGGGTGTATCTTGCGTCGAAAAAAAAAAATAGCTAGCTGGACTCCCCGCGTAGGCATTGTAATGCTCGTTCAGCCCCTCCCGTTCGGTAGGCGGTGGTTTGGCCAGAGCTGCGTGTCCCAGTCGTTACCGGACGCAGGCATGCCGTCGTCCCCTTTCGGTGAAGCGCCACACGAACGATGACTAGGGATGCGCGTCTACGTGACTTTCGGGGGTAGCATGCGCGGGTCGTCGTATTGGTACGAAAGGGCCGCTAGGAGGGCGCGTCGCCGTCGATGGTGGCGTGACGCGTCATAGATTGTGCGGGTTGTGGGGAGTTGGTTGCGAGCAGGGTGATGATCCACCGCTCCTACTCGTGGAGTCCGATGGCGTCCACCGTTCCCTTCGCGTCTTTTTCGATCTAGAGGGCTTCAGTCTCAAGGGTTCATGTGGTTTTATGGTGTTCGCACCCGTTTTACCGGCTTGGTTTTGCGTCAACTCGTGTTGGTTTTCGCGGCGCCCTGTAGGCTCCCTCGCGACTACGGCGAGTCCCCAGTATCCGAGGTAGGGGCGCGCTGCTCCCTACGCTGCGTGCTGCAGCGGGGGGTAGCCTCGTAATTTTTCCGCCACGTAGAACATGGTGGTTAAGATCACGAGACCCCCCACCTTGTCCTGGCTTTGAAACATAAGAACTTGAAGGAGGGGAAGGAGTGGGATGCTGATCAGTCCAATACCAAGGGCCTCGATATATACTTATCGAGGCGTCGACAAGGCGGCTGACTATCTGTGTCATCCCCAGATCGCCGAGGTTACATCTCGAACGTGTTCATCGCAGTCTGTACTTATTCGACAGAAGATGTTCAACAGATCTGCCACTCGGAAATGCGGGGAGACAGGCGGAATGCCTTTCCTTAGATATGATGTAGAACAGCAGCGCGCGTAAGAAAAGGGCAACGGGGTTGACCGCAGCCGGTGTGTGGTTTCCAGTCATCGCGAGTGAGGCTGAATCCCGATGGACTGCACTGTGCCACCGCTGCCGAGTGGGAAAGTGCCGTGCGTGGTCGCTACTTGTGTGGCAGACATGTATGCATGAAGTGACAGGGCCAGACAGAGAATTCATCGAGCTGAGATAGAAACTGGAGCCAAGTTTTTGTTTGACATTGTATCGCACAAACTGCACTCGAAAGAATTATCTTTTGGCCGAATCCTCCGTCCTAGTAATAAACCTCCAGTAGAACTAAGTGTATTTAAGAAAGTGGGTGGTCGTAACGGGTCGTGATGGATGGGGAGAACGATAAAATGTATACGGTTATGGAACACGCAGCAATGAGAAAGCACAATTCGGCGAGATGGGAACGAGTGTTGGATAGGTGGGTGTGCGCACAACAAACAGCTGGGAATAAGTAGACGTGATTCGGATGGCGGGGGAGGATAGGTATAGGTCGGCGTGATTCAAGGCGGAATTTATGCGTACACATTTTTCGCTCGCTTTATTTGGCGGGTATCATGCCCTGAGCTTTCTCTTTGAGCACGGAGGAGTAGCTGTTCATCAAATGCGCCAGTGCACGCAGATCCTCCTGGTCGAGAAGCGCAATCGTGACCTTGGGCTGCAACAATGTACATTAATACAGAACACAGGAAAAGTTCAGACGACTTACAGCAGCCTTGATACCAAACGACTTGACGGTTTTGAAGCTGCGAGTAGAATATTTAGAAACATGGATGGCGAAGAAGGGAAAGGGACATACAGTTTGTCACCGAGCTGCTGCTTCTGCACCTGCGGGGCCTTGTCCAACAATCCATCGATGAATTCATCGGTCGCTTGCACGACAAGGGGATCAGCCTTGGGCAGCGGCAGGCCCGTCGCGCTGGCCGAGTTGGCCAGCCGGATGATCTCCGCCGCTGGCAGACGTGCAAGTGATGCAATCGTGTGCGTCGAGTTACCCGGCGTAGTGGGAGCAGGAGACGCATTAGCACTCGGACCACGGGAGGAGAGGTCCGGTGTCTGGGGCGAAGCGACCTGCGATGTAGGAGCCGCAATCTTCTTGGCCTGTGGCGTGACGGGAACGGGCTGGATGGCCTCGGCAGCGCTGCTGTCGTCCTCCTCACTCTCCAGAACGACCTTGGCATCCGCAACTTTGGCACGCAAGACCTCGACATTGAAAAGGCACAAGGCGCGATCCCGTTTGGGAAGGCTCATGAGGAGGTCGGTGAGCTCGCCTTGGCGAGCCGACTCTAGTTTGCTGATGGCTGCGAAGATTCTGTCGCGCTCGGATGTGGGCGGGACAGAGCCAGACGGGGAAGACGTCCGTGGAGGGGTGGTGAGGGAGGCGCTGACGGAGATGGGAGTAGAGGGATGCTCAGGCGCGCTGGCCGTGGCGTTCAGGGCATTGGGATCGAGGAGACGAGAATCTTGCGATGCGGAAGGAGACGGGGACTTGCTGGGAGAGTTTTCCTTTGAAGGGCGGAGGGAATAGCGGATGGCATTGACTTGCTCAGTCAACTTGATGGGATCCTCGATGCATTGTACGACGTCAACAAGGGAAATCGTGACCAGGTTTTCGACAATCGCATCAATCTCATTGCTGGGCACAAAGTCCATTCCCTTGACGCGACGACTGAGTTCGCCCGTCAACACCTCTTGGCGCACAACAGGCGATAATGCGTAGAGGTCGTCATAACGCATTGGCAAATTCAGAGTGCCTTGAAGAGCAGCCTACGAAAAGGATCAGTTTCAGAATCAACAAGGAACGCATTCATTACATTGTAATAACTTCCGGATCCCCTCCGTCCGCGTTCTGGTCGGTCGTGGTGATTTTGAATCGGAGAACCAAGTGACGAATGCTGGTGGCGCGGGCTCCAGCCAGCAATGCTCTCCCCACCACCCTCGCTCGCCGTAGGACTGGTGGCACCGCTCGAGTTGCGCGGGTGACCCCCGAACCGCTGTGCCAGTTTTTCCTGTCGCAGTTGCTTCGGCTCGTGCAATCTAACTACCACCTGCTTGGTGCCCAATAAAACTCCATTCATGGCATGCAGAGCGGCCGAGGCTGAGAAGCACGTCAGTTGTCATCTAGCATAGAACGCAGAGCATACCTTGGTCCGGAGTTTGGTATGATACAAACCCGAATCCACGACTCTCTCCGTTCTCATTCCGCATGACCCGCGCACTGTTGGGACGTCAAGCACCACCCTCCTATGCTGAGATGAACGCTGCACACCTCACAATCTGGCCAAACTGGACAAACCCGTCAGTTCCGATGGCAGAAATCTAGAAATCACCGCATACCTGGCGAAAGTGCGTGAACAGGCCATTCGAATCAATGTCTGGGTCAAGGTTCTAAGGGGAATCAGTAAAACACCGGACAATTCCGTCTGGGTCCATACTTTGCAGAAGAGGTTGCAGGGATCGATGAGACCGCTTTGGCTGGTGGATCCGGGCCCCGACAAAGGCGCGGGTTGCACCTGTTGACCCGGCCCGTGCACAAAAGGTATCTGCATAGGCGAATGGTACGGGCTACCGCGAGGAGGCGAATAATGGGCGGGTGGAGACGCGTTGGGGGAGTAGTAGATGGCCCCGGGCACAAAAGTGGGGGCATTGGGGCTAAACTCGGTACCGCGTCCCATACTCGTCCTGCGCGGCTGATACACCTGGACGGCGATGTTTTGGCCTTGGACTTCGGCACAATGCATCGCTGCCTCTGCCTGCCGAGCGTCATCCTCGTTCCAGAATTCCACCATGCCAGTGTCGGCGCCAAAATGGGTGGGCGCGCGTGCCAACGCGAGAGCACCAAACGGACGGAAGAGGTCATATAACATCGAGTCGTTGAAGTCCGTTGGAAGATGCTTGACGAGTCGTGGCAGGGCGGACGGGGGTGGCAGAGGTGTTGGAGGAGTCGTGGGAGGGTACGGCGACAGCACGAGCGGGAATGCAGGTTGTACGCCAGGTATTGGGCGCGATTGCAAGGTAGCTAGCGCCTTCTCGGCTGCAAAAGTGTTTAGATAAAGCACCTGGGAGCGCAACAGATTGCGCACCTTTGTCCAGAAACTTGAACTCAATCGTGCCAGAGAGAGGGTTGTCGCTGCCATCACGGTTAATCCTGGGTCTGAAGGGCCCACACGACGCAAAAGCCAACGCTATTTGCTCATCGTCAAGGTTTGGGGGGATGTTGGAAACGAATAAAAAAGGCTCGTGGAGGATGGGGTGCGGTTGAGGACCAAACGAGTCCTCTCCCTGAGGTGCCTGGTACTCGGATTCCATCGCGATTGTCGACCACTGGAGTGCAAGACACTAAAATATTGAGTCATTCCCGCCCGAGCACACTGGAGAGACGCGGTGGCATACCTGCCTGGGTGCAGCCTCGATCGAGGGTGGCGGCTTAAGAAAAAGTTAGCCTTGTTAGGTAAGCCACTGATGTCTCTCCAATAAAAAAGTGCTACATTGTCCCATTGTCCGATAATAATTTACTGTATCTACTTGCCGCTCTCCTCAACTTCAGGCGATTCCTCACCGTCGCCTCGATGTCTGTCCCCTGCCTCCAGTTTCGCAATCTCTGCGTCTATATCCAACTCGTCCATGGGAACGCGCTCGTACGACCCGTTCGCCGCCGCCTCGCTCTCTTTGTGCCTGACCCATGTGTAGTATATCGAGCCGACAAGGATAACTGCGATGGATCCCGCGCGCCCACTGAGCAGATTAGCGCCAGTCGCGATGGTGATTCTGAAGAGAAAAGCCGCACCTGGAGATGATGTCCCCAAATAACCAGAACCCGAGGAAAGTTGAGGCGACGCCGCGAACCCCAGAGCTCACCATATGAGTTATTGGAGATGTGGTTTTAATCGAGAGTGGTGCGGCTATGGACATTGCGAACCCGACGCCGCCCTGGAGGTGAATGAGTACGGAACGCAGCTGTTTCAATACGTCACTTGCCGTGATGGCGGAGCCCCAGAGAAAAGTCCCAAGATCGACGTCAACGCCCGAGAGGATTGCGAGGACACTCGGGCCTTCGCCGGCAAGGAGAACGAGAGGTAAGAGAACAAACGAGCTGAGAACGTTGGTGTACCACGCGAGCAGGATGGTACTGCCGTTGACGACGGGGAGGCTCTGTTTGATGACCACGGAAGCAAGGGCGGTGATAAACGAGCTGGCAGCGCCAAATGCAATGCCGACGAGGGAGAGTGGGGTGCCATCGAAGAACACGCCCAAGAAGAAGCCAGCAGTCACGGTGGCACAAGAGAGTAGAATGCCGATCGACGGGCGCGAGTGCAGCATGATGAAGGACGTGGCGATGGTGAAGGGCAAAACAAGGCCCCTTGCAACTTGGTAGAAAGACGCGTCGACGTATTTCAGGGTGTAGTTGCTGGAGCTGAGGCCAATTACGTTCAACGCCACCATAGACACGAGGCCCTTGCAGATTTTGAGATCAAAGGTGAGGCGCTCGGGGAGGATCCGGAGAACATTCGCTATTGCGAACATGACAACAGCAATTATGAGCTGCATCAGCAGGAAGAATAGAGGTGCGTTCGTTGTATTCAGGACCCATTTATTGCTGCAAGCCCTTGAATGAATGGCGAGATTCTGAATGAAGAGATACGCACGCGACTATCATCTAGTAACGAGCAGTCAGAAGTGTCCAATTTCGCAGCGAGCAACTCACCGCCTGCGCTGCTACCATATAGAATATTACGACCGCCGCCTGGGTTCGTTTCAAAACAAGTCAAGGGGTCTGCAGAGTACACGCACCACGGTGGCCTTGGAAGGTGGTTGTTCATCCGGCGGAGACATGGTGTAGCAAAAATTCAAGGTCCTTTTAGGTTTCCAAGCATCCAATAAGGGGAATCTAGTCTAGAAGAAGAGAGCGGATGGGCGTTGTTCGTGGCGTGTATTGAGAACTTGAAGTGCTGCGCGGCGGGAGCAAATCTTTGATCAAAGACCAAACACCAGTCCACTTTTTCACTGCAACCTCCATCATCCATGGCCTCCTTCAGAGCTGCCCGCAAGCCCTACAGCGTCAGTTCTCCTTGAACGGCCCTCCTGGAACCCAATTCAATCTATTCACCAGCGCCCCCCGCCCCGAGGCGACGTCGATGGCCAGTGGCAGCATGACATGGTCCCAACTGGCCCAAGGGGTCCCCGCCGAGGCCCTGCCCCTGCTACCTCGCTTTCGGTTCCCAACAAATTGAACACCAGACTCATCGTGACCAACTTGCACTACGAAATCACTGCCAAAGACCTGACGGTACGTGGACTTGCCCAAGGCGACCCGTGAGCTGACTCCTACGCCCACAGGCCATTTTCGGACAAATTGGCACGCTCGTATGCGAGCCACAGATCAGGGTAACTCGCAACAGTATCACCTGAACAAGAAAATGACACCCGGCTCGCTCGTTGCTTCAAGTATGACCGCAGTGGGCGCTCCTCAGGAACGGCAATCGTCTCGTTCGAGACACCCGCCGAAGCCACCCGCGCCAAGAAGCAGTTTGACGGCATCCTTGCAAAGAGTGCGTTGCCCAGTCTCGAGGGGGCCCATTGTCTCACAAAAGTCTCCAGCCCAGCCAATGTCCATCACCTTCGACGTTACTCCGCGGGAGCCCCGAATCCGGTCCTCCAGTGCCCCGACGACCTCATCGCTGTTGAACAGGATACAAAAGGCGCCGCTGCTTGACCGCCTCAGCAAGGACGACTCGGCCGTAGGGCGTAAACCTCCCTCTGGCCCGTACGTCTTTGCCCTTGTTTGTCGTCTCCCTGTCTCACCATACTTTCTAGTCGAGGTGGTGTTGGGCCCATCCGCACACGCCAGACCCGTGGCGGCCACGCTCGAGGGGCTGCTCCAAGACCCGGACCCGGACCGAAGAAGGCCAAGACCGCGGAGGAGCTCGACAACGAGCTGGACGCGTTCATGGTCGACGCACCGCCCGCTGCGCAAGACGCCGAGATGCTTTAAGATGTCTCTTATCTACCTACTAGTGTACTTATCTTTTGTAACTGACCGGACTGTAGTATGCATTGATGCCTTTTAGACCCGAATTCGTGCAAATCTTTCTTCCTGCCTCTTCATCTTCTTCTAGTCACCGACGCCTTTGTCTCGAACCCATTGACCTGGGCCCATTTCTCCTTTCTCGTTTGAATTCTGCACACGATAGAGTTTGGGACCTGCAGGCTGCAGCGAGGCGACTTGCGCGAAAGTCAATATTTCCTGCGATAATTTGGAACGGCGACACGACCCCATTCTCTCTGCTGTACATGGACGTGAGCTCAGGACGACTCTGCTCAGTGCTCTGCTCTGGTCGACAAAAAATTAGTCTCTCTGGTCGGAAATTACTCGTCCCTCCGCCGACCCCACCTCCAATCAAACCCTGCCTCGAGGCTGAAAATCTTGCCAGTTTAAAAATTGACTCACGCGGGCCCGAATTCTTTGGTGGGTATAAAATGCGTAGCTGCTATCTCCTCCAATTTCCCAGTCCACCCACTATCCATCCGGGTCGATAAACCTCCTACTTTCCCGATGCCAATGCATCAGCAACCTTCACGTCTACCCAACGCTTTCATCTGCTATCGCTCGGACCTGGCGAAACAGGTAGATCCCGGAATGAAGCAGAATGACCTGAGCAAGATCGCCGGGAAGAAGTGGAGAGCGTTGCCTCCGCACGAGCAGCAACCGTACCGGCAGATGGCCAAGGACATCAAGAAGTTCGGTGTGACTTCTACCCCGAGGCCTGCGCCCAGGGCGCCTAGCAAGAAGATGCAGAGTATTCCGGTCCAGTCTAGTGTGAGGAAGTCGAGGATGTATCAGGCTGCGACGAAACCACCAGCTGTCAAAGCAGAACCCAAGGCAAGTGCTCCTTTCCCTCTTGCTCGATAGGCTGAAACTAAGGCATGCGATAGATCCCCATGCGCGTCGAGGCTCCTCAATCATTCAGGTCCGTTGGCCTTGGAACGTCCGTTAGTGAACCCGTGCCCGCTCCACAACCTTTTCCCGAGTCAAGTCACTCGAGCGGCCCGGAGAGCATCCCGGACCCGTGTGGCCTTGACGTCGACCTCTGCATCGACGCCGCGCAGGACAGATATCAACTCCAACGCGGTCGCATACACGTTGATTTCGAAAGAGAAGTCGTTGAATTGTTCAACAGCAGTATTATGGAGGAGCTGTCCCTTTCTGAGGAAGAGTTGGCGCAACGGTTTTTGAACTTGCCCGAGGCAGAATAATCGCCCTATTTTTCTTTAGTTCCATTTCCATTTCCACAATCCAATGTACAATCTATGTTTGAACATCCTTTGCCTCCAAATACAGTCATACCTTCGTCGCAGTCCCTCGATTCATACGCTCTTCCAACCTTGCTCTGACCGTGTTCGCCCACTCATCCTCCAGGATGCTGTATGAACAGGTCTCCGTGAATTTCCCTTCGCCATGGTACCAGCGGCTCCTCTGTACCGTTTCCAACGTGGCTCCTGCCTTGTCCAGCCAGCCACGCATTCCAACATTGTCCACAGCAGTGCGAAACACGGCGCGATGGAACTTTCGCTCATCAAAGGCGTATGCGAGCACGGTATACAACGCCTCTGTCGCGATGCCCTCGCGGAACGAGTCTGGGCTGACGATGATTCCGATCTCACAGGATTTGGTGTGGATCTCAATATGGGATATCGATGCGGTTCCGACGAACTTTGTGGCCGACGAGTCCGAGTGCTCAGCGCGCAGAAGGATATGAAAGTCGATCCGTGTTGGGTCAGCGACCCGAGACAGTCGGTGCGTGCGGGCCTCCTCCGCGGAGAGGTGAGTGGGGAAGAATGGGAGATGGCGCCGGGTCTCGGGGTGAGAGCGTAGAGCCGCGACGGCCACATCGTTCTTCTCCTCAGGAGGTGCAAGTTCGAGTCTGCCAGACGTAGATGGTAGTGGGAGACTGAGAATCATTGTAAATCGGATCACCGTGGTTTGCAACGAAGGAAGTAATCCCGCTGTGGCATTGTACGGGTTGGTTTTTGCCTAGTAGCGAAGCGGGAATGTAGTTGTCTGGACATTTGCCGAGTGCAAGTTCAGAATATGAAGCAGTCGACTCCAGTCTCCCGAGGAAGCTCCAAACCTTCGATGGCATTTCCCCTGTGATCTCGACAAAGAATGGGGCGAGAAGCTAAGAGAGTCGTATGTGCTTCGCGACAAGCCGGTCAACTGGAATTTGGCAAGGATGAAAGTTTTAATGCAAGATCGGTCTGAGCCGCAACGGCGATCACCCCATCACACACACCTTCCCACGCGGTCCACTCCTCTTCTTTCTTTCTCACCTTCCGTCCGTGCGAGTTCTGGGTCAATTTCAGCCTCTCGAAACCCGGAAAGACCACCGGTATGACACAGCGCCCGTACCCAGCGCGTTCACGAGCTTCGATTTCGCTAAAATATCAGAGATCCAGTCAACAACCGTCCCCGTTTGCATATTGGAAAACTCAGTCCATCTCGGCATGACATCGACAGCCCAAAGAAAGTTTTGGTGTTTTTGGCGTATGGGATCACAGGACACCCGTATGACCACGGAGTACGTACAGCCGGGCCTTATTAAGAGCGTTCTTGCGCTTCTTTTTCTTTTGTCGCCTCGACATCTGCGACAATGTCCTCTGAGAAGCAACTATCCGAAGACGCCCATATCGACGTGTCAGATTCCTTCACGGTCGACCCAGCGGAAGAAAGGAGACTTGTGCGGAAACTCGATGGTCGCATTCTTCCCATATTATGCCTGCTCTATCTCTTCGCGTGTACGGTTCTGCCAGACAGTGTCCGCACTCAAACTCACTCCATGTAGACCTGGACCGTTCAAATCTCGGAAACGCACGTCTCCAAGGGCTGCCTCAAGACACACTCAACGGCGATCCCACCGGGCATCTCTTCGACTGGGTCAACTCCATCTTCTTCTTTTCCTACGTGAGTGCTGCTCCAAGGTGTTTGGAATGGTAGACCAACACACGAGAAGATTCTGGGCCAGATTCCCATGTCCATATCGTCCAAGCTGTTTCCTCCGCGCCTGTGGATGGCATGCATGGCGTTTGGCTGGGGCCTCAGCTCAACCTTGATGGTTAGTGGCGACCACGACGAAATTGTTTATCTCACTCGCGCCCCATAGGCAACTGCCTTCAACTTTGGAGGGCTAATGACTGCAAGACTATTTTTGGGCATTTTTGAGGCGGGCTTTGGGCCAGTAATCCCACTTTACTTCTGTGAGTATCACGCTGACTCTTTCTCGTTCATTTTAATCAATTTACCTCCAGCTTTCTTTTACACCAAGGAGGAATTGGGTAAACGGGTGAGCAACGTCATGTCCATGGCGAAACTTATATTCAATCGACAAGCTGGCCTATTGGTTCGGCTTTGCGGCAGTAGCGGGTACGTGCGCCAGTTTCTTCCCTGCACTCCTACTTATCCCTTTCAAGGCGCATTTGGGGGATTGATAGCGTTCGGAATCCAGCATGCTCACATCGCTGTCGAGGACTGGAGGTTACTTTTCATCATTGAAGTATGTCTCTCGCCGAATAGCATTCCACACGAGTATCAATTCCTTCATTAGGGTGTACCTGCAATTATTATGGGGGTTGTGGCACTATGTTTCCTGCCCAACCGCCCCGAGTCCACTACATTCCTCAACGAGCGTGAGCGCTCCATTGCGCTGGACAGAATGAACAGGGGTATCAGTGGTGACACAGGCGTCAAGGTGGACAAAGGTGTCTGCCATATCACACGCTCTCCTGGCATTCTTCTCACCAAGTCGACGCATAATAGCACATGTTCTCATGGCCTTCCGCGACTGGCGGGTGCGTTGATGCATATCTCCCTCTTCTTTATCTGGATTTGGCCCAGGTGTACGCTGGCGGCGCGATTTACTTTGGC
This sequence comes from Roridomyces roridus, assembly GCA_029378245.1. Classification (NCBI taxonomy): domain Eukaryota; kingdom Fungi; phylum Basidiomycota; class Agaricomycetes; order Agaricales; family Mycenaceae; genus Roridomyces; species Roridomyces roridus. The sequence goes on from JARKIF010000062.1 coordinate 76,409, forward strand.
CTCAACTGCGCTTTGGCGTCCATTTCCGCGTTCCTGCCGACCATACTCAAGACCTTTGGGTTTAGTGCGTATCGCTGAGTGCTGATGACAACCTGCTAAATCAAGTCTTTCATAGCTAATGCCGCCGCGCAGCTGCTGACGGGTAACGAAATCCCCTTTGTTGTTAGTTATTCTTGCTGATCTTTGCTCCAGTCCCTCCATACGCAGGTGTTTCGAGTAATTTGCACTTTTGCCGCCAGACTTACCTGCCTCCGAAGCCGCCGCCGTGGTCATGTTCCTATTCTCGTACGCTTCCGACCATATGCAGTCCCGAGGGATACCGATGTTCCTCGCGAGCTGCATCTCCGGCATTGGCTACGTGTACGGCCTTTTTGTCTTTCATTTGCACGGTTCTCAATCTCATTGACTTCGCAGGCTGCTGCTCGCCGTGAAGAACGTCCACGTACGGTACTTTGCCGTCTTCTGTATCGTCTCGGGGACATATACGACCATCGGGTGTGTTTCGTCGTACCTCCACGACTTGCGTTTGACTGGATTCACACAGGATCATACTCGCTTGGTGTAAGCTCACTGTTTGATGTAAAGCAATACCATTAAGCACACACTAGTTGCCCACAATCTCGGCTCAGAGACCAAGCGGGCCACGGGTATACCTATTTTCATGGCCATCGGTCAGGGCGGTAGCGTCCTCGGATCCCACATCTTCCCGCTCACTGAAGGTCCGCGGTACATGTTGGTATCTTTCCAAACCTCGCATTTGTTCTTGACTGATCCAAATACGCAGCAAGGGATTCGCAAGTGCGTTATTCGTTTAGATTTCGCTGGCTCGAACGGCCCTAATCCTCAACCAGTTTGCTGCGGGCTTGCGTTTCTCCCTGCGATACTCTCCATAGTTCTTAGCGTACGCTTTGCTTGGTTCCTGAGAGCAGGGAATAACCGCTTATGGCAGATCTCTTACCGAATGGAGAACGCACGCCGCGACAAGTTGTATGGCAAGTCAGACCTTAACAAACGCGTTGATACGAGTGAACTGGCGGACAAGGTTCGCATGCATTCGGCATTATTCAAGCTCTGACGGTGTACTATAGGCGCCGACTTTCCGCTACGTACCGTGATGAATATACGAAAAGTGTCCTTGTATCCTTGTATTGTGTGACTCTTTATGCGACTGCTTGTTTGAGGTGCCTCAGGCTCTCGAGTCTTAGCGGTGAGGAAGGGGAGGTGCCTGGATATTCACAACCCGATGGAGCACGCGGAGCACGCGCCAGCAAACATCAGATGATACCCTCCATCTCACTTCATATCTCACTTCATCAATCCGACAATCTCTTGCTCAAATCTCAAGTCGATTCTCTGGGTCAACATGGGTCAACGGGCTCGAAGCGATTCACGGCATGGGATTGCGGGCTATTGGCATTGCGGGCAGAACAAGCCGAGAATCGAGATCTGATTTCCCAGGATGCATGCCCAAGTGACCCATGGCAACTGACTGCAATGAAGTTGTTTTGGAGCTCAGCCCTTGCCCCATAAGATCGACAAACCGTGCCTGAATTCCTGCCTGTGGCTTCTGCGAACGGTACGATGTCAGAGAAGCAATTATCAGATATTGTTCACGACGACTCGACTGCACTCTCAGGCGACCCAAAAGAAGAGAAGAGACTCGTACGCAAACTGGACGCGCGAATCCTCCCCATAATATGCCTGCTCTATCTCTTCGCGTGTATAGTGTTTTGTTGGACATTTTCTCCCAAATATTCATCTTATCCTGGCAGTCCTAGACCGGGGAAATTTGGGAAATGCGAGACTGCAAGGACTTCCGCAAGACACACTCGGGGGCGATCCCACAGGCCATCTTTTCGACTGGGTCAACTCTATCTTCTTCATGTCCTATGTGGGTGTTGCCATGACCCAACTTCCATTGTACCAACACCCGAGAAGATTCTAAGCCAGATTCCACTCGGCATCGTCTTCAAGCTCTTCCATCCACCTCTGTGGATGGCGTGTATAGCACTGGGATGGGGCATTAGCTCGACTCTGATGGTGAGATGCACGATCTAGCAGTACTATGATCTCATTCTTCGACCCTAGTCGACGGCCTTCAACTTTGGGGGTTTGATTACGGCCAGGTTGTTTCTTGGAATCTTCGAGGCTGGTTTGGGGCCCGTGATCCCGTTATATCTATGTAATTCCCATCCCAACACTTTCCTTTGCGATGCTGATCGAAACTAGCTCTCTTCTACACGAAAGATGAGCTAGGTACACGGGTCAGTCGTGGTGTCTGTTGCTCACCTCCAGCTTTATTCACATATTCTATAGGTGGCTTCTTATTTTGGCTTTGCTGCTGTCTCAGGGGCGTTCGGGGGACTCATAGCGTTCGGAATTCAACATGCACACGCGGCTATAGCCAACTGGCGCCTGCTGTTCATAATTGAAGTACGTCTCTCGTTGAATGTCGCCCCTTATATATCGACGTCTTCTGCCAGGGTGTACCGGCGGTCATAATGGGAGTTATTGCGTTACTTTTTCTCCCAAAAAGGCCCGAGTCCACCACGTTCCTCAACGACCGTGAGCGTGTTGTTGCACTTGCCAGGATGAATAGGGGCACGAGTGCTGATACTGGGACAACGGTAGACAAAGGTGAGTGCCCAAAACAGCTCGGTTTGTACCTCCCTCACGCAAGGTACAGCTCACGTTCTCATGGCCTTCCGCGATTGGCGGGTTGGTGACCCCTCCTCCGATTCGTGTGATATCTAACTTTGCGCAGATTTACGCCGGCGGAGTAATCTACTTTGGATTGAACTGCGCTCTGGCGTCCATCTCTGCGTTCCTGCCGACCATACTGAAGACCTTTGGATTTACGAATGCCAACGCACAGCTGCTAACGGGTGATAACAGCTCCTCCTGTACCCTGCTTGATTTCTGACTGTTGGTTTAGTTCCCCCGTATGCAGGTACTTGCCAAGACTCCCCATTTTCACTCTCATTCGACTGACTTGCGTTGCTAGTTGCCGCGGTCGTCATGCTCACATGCTCCTTTGCCTCCGACCGGCTACAGTCCCGTGGCATCTTCATGGCGCTGTCCAGTTGCATCTCCGGGATCGGCTTCGTGTACGCGTGCTCTCTCCTTCATCCTTTTTGTGGTCCACTGAAATATGGACCCACCAGGCTGCTACTTGCCGTAGAAAACGTCCACGTGCGGTACTTTTCCGTATTCTGCATTGTAGCTGGTACATATGCCTCCCTTGGGTGCGTTGGCTTGAAAAAATGTCTCCCGCCTGACGTGTTATCCTCAGGGTTATGCTTGCTTGGTGTATGACACCCGCCATTCATGCCTTGATGCTACTTATATGCTGACCCTCATCCCAGTCTCCCACAACCTGGGCTCAGAATCCAAGCGCGCTGCGGGAACGCCAGCTTACATGGCTATAGGTCAGTGCGGTAGCGTTCTCGGATCGCACATCTTTCCGTCAACCGAGGGCCCGAGATACGTGTTAGCATCGTCCTTTCTTACTTACCCCCGGAGCTGATCTGGTGGAACAGGAGAGGTTTTGGAAGTGCGTTCATTTGCAGCATCCGCTTTCACCTCCGCTCATTCTTTTGGCTGGTTTAGTCTGCTGCGCGCTGGCCTTCCTCGCAGCGTTACTAACCATCGTCCTCTCCGTAAGATCAATCTTATCTTATCTCATGGGTTGATCGATTCCCCCTTTTGGCAGATTTCTTACCGAATGGAGAATAAGCGGCGAGATGAGGTGTACGGCAAGACCGACGTTCGCCAACGCGTCGATATGAGTCAGCTAGCGGACAAGGTCGGATTCCTCTATGTTTTTATCCGCATTCTGATGCCTGTACAGGCGCCAGAGTTCCGCTATATCCCATAAACTCTAACATATCATATCGTAGCCTGCCATGCACAATCCAAACACATGAAATCGAATTTTACACGACTACTTGTTTGATGCGACTCAAACTTGCGATGACCTCGTCCGAGAAGCCGAGGTGTGCTTTGACGAGTTCTGGAGGGATAAGCGCCAGCCATTGGGTGAGCGAGATATCTTGGGCTAGACCTGGATATAATTCAGCACTGTGGTCGCTTTTTTTATATAAAGTGGCGTACTTGATTTGAAGATTTCGAGGAATCTGGGGAGTATGTCAATACAATCCATCTTATAGGAATCAGAATTACTTCAAGGTCGTATTCCCAGTGTTCATAATGTAGTGCCCTGGAATCCGATTAAATGTAGCTCTCCAATATGGGCCGCTACGTACCGAACGAGGGGGGTACGTAGCCAATGTCACCAGCCTACGAAAGGTTTAGTTTAGCACTGCGAAGAGTTCGAAACTTACATAAAAGTCGTAAGTCCGGGCTTTGGAGGACGCAGCGAAGATGGTCATGCGGGCTTCACCGGATCTGCAATACTCAGAATTGGTTGTTCGTTGGGAGAAATGAAGTGCTTACATGAAGAAGGTCCATTCGGGTTCCGTAGGATGCCACTGGACAAATGTAAGTTGGACTCGATTGTCAGATATCGTCGACCCACATGGAGCTCTCTGTGAATGAACTTTAACGTCGAGTTATAACAAAGAATGGGGTTTCTCTACCTCATGGCTCCAGGTTCAACGGTGACTTCCACCGCGCTGATTGTTTGCGAGACCTTGAACTGGCGAGAATCGATCATTTTGATCGATCCACCAGGTTTTTTGGTCGCGGGCATCTTGGAGAGCGCAAACGTAAACGGATGCGGCGTGTTGTTCGGGATGACCATGTCTGCATTCACGTCCTCCGGAGGTGGGGACGCTGGAATTTTGTTATTTGAATTACATCACCGAAGTTCAAACCACAAACATTGGAATATATATGGCGGCTTTGCCGGGACGCCGTCGAAAGCACTGATTGATTGGCCAAAGTTGAGAGCCAACACTTCTTTGGGGACGTGTGCAAGCCAGTCGGTCAGTAAAAATGTGGCATCTTCGGAAAATGCTCCTGAGGATGGGTTCAACTTCGATCAACAGGAGAGAGAGAAAGATTGACCGGAATCGAAGACGAGGAGGAACTCGGCGCCGCCTTCGGTAGTGTTTTTCGCTTGGATAGAGTGAGGGTTGCCTGGGGGAAAGTACCAAATGTCTCCTTCCGTCTGCCACTGTGATTAGTGTCATGTACAAAGACGCGATTCAACTTACAACGTCTCCCACATAGATTTCGCCGTCTGGTGTAACGGTGCTGATTCGGACGTCACCCTGGAATGGTGAGCATGTTGAAAGTCGAAAGAGCTGATGTATACCTTGAGCATGTACGCCCACTCTGCAGTAGAGTGCCAGTGAAGTTCACTGAAGGATTATGATTCTACTGGCGGCGTTGAAGAGAAAGTACCAACCGGATGGCTCCAGGTTCTAATCGCATGTTGACGCCTTGTGAAAAAAAAAATAGCATACATTAGGTGCACAAAGTGATAGGTCTTCACCTGCCAGCTCTGTCGCAACCGGCATCGAATCCACCGTCTGTTGCCTCGCCCATCCCCCATCTCCGAGTCGGTTATGGCTCTGAGAAAAAGACCATTTCATGTTTGGAATTTGGCCATTATCTGTCGTTGGAGGTGCCAGGGCGTCGGCGTTTTGAAGTTCGATGGGAATATTCTGTGGACCGAGAATGCTAGCGCCTAGTCTACCGAGGATAGGTTCAGGAGCCGATGGAGAGTTTGCACTCCAGAGTTGGCCGTTGGGGACTGAGGTCGGCGCTGCAGCACAGAGACTGAGAACTGCGGCAAAGGGGAGAAACGGGTGCATGGCTCTGCTGAGTCGTCCAGCTTCTCGTGCATTCTTCGACTTTTATAGGCCAGAGCTGTAAAGGGAGCCGAAAGACGAAGGAGAGACCTGCCGCGGAGTTCGGGCATTAAATCAGCCAAGCAGTCGACCTAACCGTGGTTGAAACCAAGTTGAATCGGATCGATCAAGTCATCAAATGATGCTCTCTTACGCTCACGTGGTCTCGAACAACATTTCTTCCTCATATTCACCGTCATTGGGCATTCGCAGGCATTCGCCCAAACTCCCTCATCTCCGCACGTCCCACCCTGGGACCCTAACCACCTCTTTCCTCAATGGACGTCTTTGACGACACGCCCAATATAGTCGATTTCGATTTGCTTGAGGCTGCCAAAGAGAATGTACAGCCCCTGGCCACTGGCCGCCGCGTGACTGCGCTCTCTGCCGTCCTCGCCACTCCCCACGCCCAAAGGGAATCAAAGCTCGCAGCCACTAGGAATAGGCTTCGTATCAACGTCGAGATCGCGCTCGAGGACGAAGAAGACGACCCCCTCGAGGCATATTCGTGCCTCGTTAACTGGACCCTCGAGAACTATCCTCAGGGCCACAGTAACGAGTCTGGCCTCCTCGATCTCCTAGAAGAGGCGACACGCGTGCTCAAAGACCACAGGGACGGAAAGTGGCGCGGGGAAATCAAGTACCTGAAACTATGGCTCCTGTACGCGAGCTACGTCGAGAAGCCCACCATCATATACGAGTTCTTGATCGCCAACGAAATCGGAACAGCGTTTGCGCTCTTGTACGAGGAGTTTGCCGCGGTACTGGAGCGGGATGGCCGGTGAGTGGGAGAAAGATTTCTCAATTGCCAACTCTGACGCCGCTCAAGACGGAAGGAGGCCGACGACGCGTACCTCTTGGGGATCGCCCGGAAAGCTGCCCCGCTCGACCACCTCAAAGGCAGGCACACGGACTTCCAAAAACGGATGATGCTGGCTGCCGCACTTCCCCCTCCCCCCGTCCCAGTCGTAGACACGACCCGACCGGCACTCGCCACTACTGCACGTGCCTCCCCCTCCACACGTGCTGTCCCCTCTCTCACTCCGAACGCACCCGTTACAAACGCGCGTATCCAAGTCTTTGTCGATCCGACCTCCGAGTCCGCCGAAGCCTCAGGAAACGCGTTTCCAGACGTCGGCACACGTAAAACGCGCGTCAAAGAGAACGTTCCCGAGGCGAAGAAGATGGAGGGGTCGAAGCTGCGTCAGCCTGGAAAGACAAAGCGTCTGGCCTCTGCTGGGGCGCCGTCGACATCCAGCTTCGCTGTGTACGTGGACGAGGAAGCGGCGGTAATGCCACCGCCACCACCGCCAGCTACGACCTCTAGAAAAACGTCATCGTCGTCACGTACACCGGCAAAGAGCTTGATACAGCCATTCGAGGAGGAAGGCGGTGTGCCGTCCACCCCCAAATTCGTGCCCTTCCAGGACGAGGTACGCGATGATACAGTTTTTCGAGACCGAGATGCTGATGTCCTTTTCTTCTTTTTCGTAAGCCCGACACGGTATCACCAACCATGAGCACGCCGGCGCCAGAGTCGGTGATGAAGGTCAAGAAGGCCGACATGCGGGACGCGGTGCCTGCATCCGAAGCTGAAGCGCTGAGACGCGACCCCCTCAAGAACTACGGGGCCCTCGCACGTTGAAGGGTGCGGCTGCTTGCACCCTGGATTTTGTTTTTCTTATGTATTCGTAACTAATAACGCGTATGAATGTACATAAAGTAGTTTATGACCAGCAACGACTTCTTGATTCTCTCCGAGGACTGCAGCCAGGCACGCAGATTAACTGCTTATGTTACTACTCTCGTAGGTTAGCTATAGCTGGGTGTGGATTGACACTAGAACAGGCCGGGCCTGGCGTATTGGCCTGAAAGGCTATTAGGCTACGAGTATTGCGGCATGGACGGATTTTTGCATGCGAGTCTTGTTCTGCATGGAGTGGTGAATGAAAGGTGTTGATGCTACTACGCAGCACGTGGGCGCTCAAGGTGGTCAGTAATCTCCTACATACATACATATTTCAGCGCGGCCTCGACAGCAAAAACTGCAGACGCGTCGCGGATCACAGAGAGGGCAGCAATGTCCGAGTCCGAGCCATGAACGGAAGGTTAAATGTGGGGACTGGAATCCGTCCGTAGACGGCGGTGAGGCTACACAGCGCTTGCGCGGGCGTCGGTGTGCTTCAACTAGGGACAGAATAATCTGGGTGCAAGAAGACAGCAGACGGAGAAATATCTGAAGAGACCGTAGGAAACAGGTAAGACCACGCGACGGTGACAGACGGGTTCGAAAGTCCCGAGGCCTGTTGAATCATCGTAAAGATTTCCGGCAACTTGAGCTGGAGGAAGTGTACGCTTTCCATGCTTCTTTAACGAGGCAAAGTTGGTGTTCGTGGCCCTGGTTACTCACTGGGTGCGTTACAAAATACCAGGTACCTGACCTTGAAATTTGACTTGGTACTTACACCGCGGGCAATCTGTTAGACACCGAAAGTTCGGGTGCCCTCACAGTGCCCTCCTGGGTGGCAGGTCTCCGCGTGGCAGGTTTTCCGGCCCGGGCTGTCACCTCATCGTCCTGAGTCACAAAGTTGTGAGAGATTTTTTTTGATGTAACAGCCCGGGCCGGGACAGAGCTGCCATGTGGGAACCAGCCACCCCAAGGGTACTGTGGGCACCGTAAGGCACCGAACTTTCGGTGCGTTACGGAATGCCCGCGGTGTTAGGCTTCTAATACCAGGGCACAAAGAAGGCGTGCATGCCAGGTGCCATTCACGCCAAAGACGGATGTATGCCTGCTAGCTCCTTTCATTTCGTTCTGGAGTCCGACTTCGAGAACGAGATGATAGATAAGATGAGAAGCTGCGTTGGCCCGGGATTCGTCGACGCATGACTCCGATGTACACGAGTGTACTCGTCGCGTGGGTTTGAGTGGGCGCCGAGCTTGCCGTTGGATTGAATTACCTATACGGAATGAGAGGCAGGAAGTAACAGAAATCGTCGACTTGGAATTGGCAAAGACTGGTGAATTGCGAAAACTATTCAAGTCGATCCGGGGGATCCTCGAGTAGGAATTCCGAATCAGAATCAGACAGAGTTGCGGATCGACCCCTAGGCCCTACTTGGTAGCATAGTCGAATCCGCAGACAGCGGCAGATATTAAACTCGCAGGGAACAGAGCGCTTTTCGGGTTTGAAATTTGCAATAGAACCAGAGACCGAACGGAACTCAGTCCACAGGAGATCTTTGGATACAAATTCCCGGAGTGTCGAACCAAGAATTGCTCTGATCCTGAGAAATCTGTGGAGATGTCGAGTCTGTATGTTTATCGCAGCATAGGGGCATCCGCGACCTGCGGTAAACCGAGGGGAAAACGGAGTTGAGCAGTCAAAGTAGGTAGTAGCCTGGACTCAGTTATAGGTTTTGAGTAGCACGTCGCGCCGTTGTCGGAACGTGCGGCTCCTTCGTCGTCGGTAGTTGAAAATGGTGCCGATTCCGATGGAGACTTGAGGACCGTGGCAGGAGGGTTTCTGCGTTCCTCGTCCGTGCCGCCCTGCAAGGAACGCAAATCTAGGAGACCGCCCACGTAATTCATACGCCGGCGGCAACGTAAGTAGGGGAATAACCTTGGTGCCCGAGGAATCTGGTTTGCAGTGAAGGCAGCGATTTTGATGTCAATCGTTTCTGGAAACATGGATTTTCTTCCGGACCATCAGCAACGAATTCCCAACTGATCCCCCGCAGGCCACGTATCGTAAATATTGGCCGAGCGGCGCTAGTAGCACGTCCGCGGATGCCCGACCAAGTATGGTGTTGCTTCTCTCAACTTTGCCACCGGATGGCAGATTCCGCTCTAGAACCGTCCGACCCGGTCGAAACGAAGAATCCGAAGTCGAGATCTGTTCATTAATTTTACATCCCAGGGCACGCCGCAGCCCGCGTACAAATACCCCGCGTCCTTTCTCCAGATTTCCCCAACTCGCTCAGTACCTGAACGCAGCTGCGACACACAACACATCCTCCATCTCTACAATACAATGCACTGCTCTTCTCTTGTGTTTGCCCTCCTCTTCACTTCCATGGTCGCCGCAGCACCAGTGACTTCCAACCCTGTCGTTGCGAGCACCTCTGTCTCCGAGGTTGCAATCCCTGCCAATACCGCACTGGCGGCAGATGTCATCCCTCCAGTCGTGGACTCTGAGTGCGTATATTCTACAATCGTCTCATCCATTTATACTCATATCTCCTCGTCCAGACTATCCTTTGTTCACGTTTCCGAAACGACGCATCCTAGTGACAAGCGCCGTCGCAGCTTCCGTCGGTGAGTCTCTCTCAACCTCCCGCTATCGAATTTCAGCTGACTGTTCTGATAGTCGCCACCCGTGAGCTGCGGCCGCACTGTTGATGTCTGTTCGCGAAGTATGAATTCGCATATACCCCCCATCACGCCTTATACCCATGGTCCGTGCGATTCATGTCCTGGCACCATGCTTTGTGCTTACCATTTGTCCAGATATGACCACTGGATGCCATATAGACTTGACGAGGGATAGACATGTGGAAGGATGGAAACGACAATGTACAACACCAAGGGCGATTAGCATATCTCGAATTGCAGAAAAAAATTACAAAACTTGACGAATCAAAAACATTGTTTTTCAACCCGAGCTGCAAGTCAGTATGAATAGATACGACGAGGATTCGACTCGTCGAGAACGCCGAGGAAATGGTTGCTCCCGACTAGGAGGTCATCGGTTCGCGCGAATTCGCTTTATGATCACGGTCAGGTGCCGATAGAACACGTTCCAAGACGCGTTCCAAATGTCTATTAAATTACCAATCATGAATCGTTTTACACCCCGGTTTCGATAGATTGACGCCTCCTCGCAAGAGTTCCGGTAAAATCAGCCCGCTCTCGAGTGTGTTGGCTACGACGGCGTCGACTTCGTGTGGTGAGACGCGTCCATACCACACCGATGCCCCGTTTGGCAGATATATCTGAGAAAACAGAATCAGTTCCTGGTTCATGATCGAATAGTGTACATACGATGCAATTTCCAGAAAAGCGATGTCCTCCCATGTGGGAATTGTACAAAATGAGTGCCTTTTTAGCGGTTTGTGCGGTTTTGAGGGTGTCTTTCACGCGCGCTTCTTTCTCTGTCACGGAACCGGCGAATTCCTCTAGGGATGGGTCGTCAATGTGCTCTAGTTGGGTGTCCACGGTCCACCCGCGTTGATGGAGCGAGGTGGTGAATGCTAGGAAGCATTAAAAGGACCCGGTCATATTTGTGACCTGTTCGCTTACCTTGCTCTAGTTTAGGCGCTGCGATCGCACACCGATTGTCACGTCTCTTGTGAGAACCTGTGCGCGCCTATTAGTTGATGAAATCCCGACTCCAGGCAAGTCGGGCCCTACAGAATGTGATCACACAAGAATACGGTAAAACCCAAGTCTTGAAAGTGGATTCTTGAGAGCCTAGTATGCGGGGCACCCGAGGGTCAAGCGCACTTTTCCACAACTTTTGTGCGCCATCCAGGGTCGAAGGAATGCCAGAAACAACGACGAAATCTGGGAAAACTAGAACAGTTTCGAGATTGTCATCCGCAATCGTTCTATAGCTTCCATTCAAAAGAGAAATCTCGCCCGAATCTGCCGCATTGAAGATGCCAGGGACATTTGGAAGAGGCTGTCCGTCGGCGTCCAAGTGGGGGGATGGTTTGACGGTAACCTTTTGGTGCGCCCGATCTAAATGCGCAGCTAGTGAACCAGAGGTGTTGGTAATTTCCCGGTCCCAATCCGTCTTTCCAGTCGAGATTAGAACCTGGGGCGGTGACTTGAACATTCAGGCAAGGTAATTGAACTGGATTTAATGACCTGTCTTCGAAAGGGTCGGACTGACCCCAACAATTGTCTTTCCATATCAACCTTGAACCGTGGAGGGAATTCAGGGTGTCCTATGCAAATTTGAGAACACAGTAGGATCGAGTGGTGAGTGCGAACCATCTTCGCAAGGGTTTGAGCATGTCCTGCAGTCGGCGTCAGAGATGGGAACAGCTGCATTGGTGAGCTGCTCGGGTATGTTGTCTGGGCCGTTGAAAGCCCAGGCTTTGAGCTTCCAAAGAGCACTCATGGAGGTGAGGAGAAAAGAGTTTGGAAATAGCGGTGATGCGGCTGTACATTGATGTTGATGCCAAGATGTCGAACTCAATTCTTGTTCAATTCCGTCAACTGCATCGTAAAGATTGTCCATGCCTGAGTTTGTCATAATAATAATTCTCAGAGTACCCCTTGAGTACCCCAGATGGTCCACAAATTCATCCGAGCCAGCAATGCGCGCTGATGTCAATGCTGCGCACAATACACGGCTCTGATCCGGTCAATCGCTGCCGCGATCGCGTGGCTTGCGGCGCTGCGGAGTTCGGAACCGATGACTCCGACCGAACTGCGATTGAAAGCGCTGCAATCCCAAAGAGGTAGTTTGATCATTGATGGGAGTAGTGGCTCGTTTTGGCCTGATCCCAACCATCACGTCGTAACTGCGGTGCTGAGCATCGCAGCCAATTCGCATCTTCCAACAATGTCTTTCAAACAAACCTCGTTGTTCCCCCCGACCCCTTCAACTGCTCGAGGTGTTTCGACGAAACTGAGCGCTCACAAGGACAAGATCGTTTATACCAATGGCAAAGCAGTTATTGTGAGCTTTCTGGACACATTTTCGTGGAATAGACGCCAAACTTTGCCAGATCCGCGATCTGAATGTGAGGATTCCCAAATCTCGACGCGATCCTCCTTCTAAAGGGTCGACAGAGTCCCCTCCTGGCGACAGCGTATACGGGACATGTCCAGAACACGACGGCGGCACGCATCTCCCCCTCGGGATACTACTGCGCGTCTGCGGACGTGATGGGCACTGTGCGAGTATGGGACACGGTCGGTGAGGATCAGGTCCTGAAAGGCGAGTACAAAGTCATCTCGGGTCGCATGTGCGTCGTTCTTCGCTGTTCGAGAGCTTACTTGGCGCTGATCCGAAGCCAGAAACGATTTGGAATGGGACGGCGAGAGCAAGCGTATCATTGCGGTTGGTGATGGACGAGAGAAGTTAGCATGATTATAGGTGGAATTCGCGTCCTTTGCTGACTTTTGCCGCAGATTCGGACAAGCATTCATGATGGATACTGGCTCATCAACTGGCGAAATCAGCGGTCATGCCAAGGTGGGCGCAAGATCTAGCTCCCTCCTACTTAGTCGATTTAAACCTGCAATAGACCATCAACGCCGTAGCTATCCGCCACCAACGTCCATTCCGGGCTGCCACCGCGGGAGATGACGGCCTGATTGTGTTCCATCAAGGTTCGTCTCTGTGAAGTTGTGTAGTATCCCGTTCAAAATAGGCCAGGTGCACCATACAAATACGACAAGGTACACATTGATCTATTCAAGCCGAAACCAGCGCTCATATCCACAGACTATCAAAACGCACACCAAATTCGTCCAAGACGTGCGTTATGCACCATCAGGCGATTACTTTGTGAGCGTTGGATCCGACTCCAAGATCTTCTTGCATGAGGGAAAGACTGGGGAGACTATCGGGGAAGTGACGGACAGCCCACACACGGGAAGCATCGTGCGTGAATCTTTTCCCAGTCTAGCTTGATGCTGAAATCCAGATAGATGGCTTGCTCATGGAGTGTGGATAGCAAGTCTTTTTCCACCTCATCAGCCGACTGTACTGTGAAATTGTGTATGTGAGGCCCAGGATCTTGCAGCATAACAAGCTCATGTAACACCAGGGGACGTAGAGACGCGAAAGGCCACGAGTACCTGGTCTCTTGGTTCCGGCGTGAATAATCAGCAGGTCGGGAATGTCTGGAGCCGCGAAACGGACATTGTATCACTGTCTCTCTCTGGAGACCTTAATGTCTTTGACCCTCGCGTGGGCGACAAGCCGGCACGTATCGTCACGGTAAGAATACTTGTACATTTCTCATCGCTTCGTGTCTCAAATCATTCACAGGGCCCGCAAAAACCTGTCACAGCTGTCGCGCCCTCTGCAGCAGGGACCTTCCTCGCGGCTACTGCTGACGGCCGTGTAGTGGAGTATACCACGGCGTCTGGTAACACTACTCCATTGCAGGGCGTCGGGCACACCAGCCTTATTGTTGGTCTGGCGGCTGGACCGGGTGGAAAGATTTTCTCTGCGGGCTATGACGATCGTGTGCGCGAGATCACCGGCAGTACAGGCTTCGCGGCATCCATCGCCACGGCAGCGCAGCCAAAGTCTATTGCAGTGGCGGGGGATGGCACGGTATTCGTGGCCGAGGCGGGTGGCGTTGAGGCGATCCGGGATAACCAGAAGGTGGCGCACCTTGCAACCAAGTATACGCCGAGTGCGGTCGGAGCAGCCAAGGGAGGTAACATTGTGGCTGTCGGGGGAGAGGTAGCATTTACCTATTCGTTTCCGGTGGCGTGCTAATGGATCTTTTAGGACCAGAAAGTCCGTCTGTATGAATGGAGCGGTACGGCATTTACAGAGATCGCACTATTGGAGAACAACAAGGGTGTCGTTTCTGCGATAGAGTTTTGTCCAGACGGAGCTTTCTTGGCTGCCGGTGACGTTTGTCCGTTTTTCATCCCCATCATTCATTTTCTGAATTCATGCATCAGTCCAGTGGGCGGATAGTCTTATTCGACGTCAAGGAGAGGAAGGTAAGACACTATACTACATCTCGGTACCTCCAAACTAAAATTTTCCCAGATGGTTACCGCACGGTGGTCCTTCCACTCTGCGCGCGTCAACTCCCTCTCTTGGACGGCGGATTCTCAGCACTGCGCGTCGGGGTCGTTGGACACGCATGTGTACGTGTGGAGCGTTGCGAATCCGACACGAAATATCGCAGTCAAGAATGCTGGGCCAGGCGGGGTGAATGCTGTTTTGTGGGTTGGGGCTGGAGCACTCGCGAGCGCTGGTGCCGATGGGTGTGTGAGGATTTGGGAGGTGACTTTCCATTCTTAGTGCGAGCGTGTTTCAAGCAAATAATCAAATTATTGTTGTACAACATCCATAGTCCTCTGCGGCCGCTAATGCAGCGGCTCAGGCAAGTGCATGTGTCGAGATCTTGGCATCGTTGCAGTGTGCCTTCGCAACAATCTGGGCACCACGGCCATTGATGCCCGTTCCCGATTTGGAATGCAGATCAAAGCCCGATGAACTTGCTACTTGTCCACTTGTCTGAAGCGGCGGCGACGATGATGTCTGCGCGCCAACAACGCGTCCAGATACCTCCAGATACCGACTACTCACCATGTTTCTCCCTCAACTCGTTGCAAAGAACGCTGAGGAGCATCCCTCTCGCCCATTTTTCGTCTACTGCAATCCGGAAAACGACCATGTTGTGACGATCACCCAGCTGGAATTCGGGCGGGCCACCCATCGAGCTGCGACTGTGCTGCGTAAAGGTCCCGATGCCCAAGTCGTCGCGATCCTGGCCCAGTCGGACACTATACTGTATCATGCTCTCCTCGTCGGCCTCATGACCGCGAATCTGGTCGTATGTGTAACCCCGCGGAATGCATCCTAATGCTCAATAAGAACTTTGACAGCCATTCCCAATATCGCCTCGTAATTCAGCAGCTGGAATATTCCAGCTCTTGCGCGCTTCGTCGTGTCATCGCATTTTGGCCACTTGTGTTACCCTCGCACCACTCGTCGCTGCAATCAAGGAACATGTCTCTCAAGTCGATCCGGATTACATTTTGGACATCGAGGAGGTTCCTCTGCTTGCGCAGATTTACCCTAATGTTGGCTTCGAGACGCCCGCCTCGCCGTTCCAACCGTATCCTTTCGACGCTTCACGCTCTTCGCCCGATGATGTCGAGTTGTACATGCATTCCTCTGGAAGTACGGGTTTCCCTAGAGCCATTGCCCAAACGCATCGCGTTCTCAAACAATGGTGCAGCCTTCGTACGCTACTTTCACTTGTGTTGCTGAGCTTGAACTTTCTCAACGTCGTCCAGCCGCAGTTGCGGAAGCTGCCCAGAACGTTGCAGCCCCCATAGGAAATATGGCTCTCCCGTCCTTTCACGTACGTGTGCATCATCCTCTGGCCTCTATCCGTGCTCATTAGGTCTGATCGTAGCTGTTCGGCATCTGCTGCCAACTACTTCATCCCCTGCACGGCTTATACGCCGCCGTCTATCCACCGACTGCAACGTCTACAAACGCACTCCCGATGATTCCATCACCCGACAATATTCTGCAGCACACACGCGCCACAAAGTGCAGGTCGCTTACCACTGTGCCTGCGCTCTTGGCTGCCTGGTTCCACTCACCAGACTCGGTTTCATTCTTAGGGACGTTGCATTCTGTGGTGAGTGAAAGATGCCTTTTTGGAGTGTTGATCTGATTACGAATATAGATCTGGGCTGGCGGACCGCTTCCCCAACGCATCGGAGATGCCCTCGTGCAGCAGGGTGTGAAGCTACGCAGCGTATATGGGGCTACCGAGATCGGTACCGTCACTGACCTGCGCTTGAATGATGGAGATGAAAAGGAGTGGGCGTGGTTCAAAGTCTCGGACAAGGTCGATGTACGATGGGTGCCTCAGGGGGAGGATATCTTTGAAATGCAGATTCTGGTTTGCCGCGCTTTCTTTCGTCTTGACCCTCTTTCTCTGATTTCACCAGTCTTCAGATACTCACGGTCCAACAATAGAGAATTTGGACGACACCAAGGGTTATGGGACGTCGGATTTGTGCACACGGCATCCTCAGAAGCCGTATTTATGGCGAATGTGCGTTCACTTGGTTGATGCTGGGCAGACTTTGAGACCTCCCACAGTGTAGGACGCGTGGATGATACCATTGTTCACAGTTCCGGGGAGAAGACTGTTCCAGGTCCTATGGAGAACATCATCACGAGCACTCCGTTGTAAATCACATCCGGTGCTTACTGCTATGACACTGACCAGGCATTTAGGGTTGCAGAGGCTGTTATGTTTGGGCGCGAGCGCCCACAAGCCGGCATTTTGATCGAAGTACGCTCGAGCTTCCAGATCGACGTTGACGATCAAATACAACTTGCTGAACTACGGAATAAAGTCTGGTACGTTTTAGGTATCTTCACGTTCTCATCCAAAATTAACATCTCTCAGGTCTTGCATCGAGGAGGCTAATGCTATTGCGCCTGCGTTCAGCCGAATTTTCAAAGAGATGATTTTGTTCACGTCACGTGATAAACCTTTGCCTCGCTCAGGAAAGGGCTCAGTCATGCGCAAAGCTGCACTGAGCTTGTACGCTGCGGAGATTGATGCTCTGTACGAGTTTTCCCTTGACCAGGCTCCGAGTACTCACTCCAACTCATAGCTATAACGTCGTGGAGCAATCCGGTGGCGGCGTCGATTCCATTGAGCCGCCAGCCAAGTGGGAGTTCGGGCTCGTACACGAATGGCTTCTGACGCTGGCCACAAATATCTGCAATACCGTCAACATCTCGCCGTTTGTCGATCTTCGCCAGCAAGGTTTCGATAGGTTCATCAGTTTCTTATTCCTTCACCGGATCACTGAATGCTCTCTCAGTCTAACCGCGACTGTATTCCGACTTCATGTTGTCAGAGCCTTGCGCCTGGCAGATGGACCCGCGTTTGTAAAAGCGGTTGATGCCATCTCCCAGAATCTCGTCTATGACTACCCAACGATCTTGGATCTGACAACCTACATTGTCGGATTGGTCGATGGGAAAACACCCAAATCCAAAATGGTCAACGGGAAGTCTACCCTTGGCGTTTTGGCTGCGACTATTTCGGATGAAACCATCGTGGAGGTGTGTTCGGGCGGAGGCATACCCCTTGTCGCGTTTCCTGGGTCCACAGGTCGCATCAACAACCTCCTGGCCCTTCGTTCACACTTTTCCGGAACACTTTGGGCTTGCCAAGTCACCACATCTACTCCAACCGACTCGTTCGTTGATCAAGTCGAATTCTTTGCGCACAAAATTCGGGAGAAGCGGCCGAATGGACCTTACCGAATATCCTCATATTCCGGGTCGAGCATCCTTGCTGTGGCTGTGACTAAACTCCTGGAAGACGCGGGGCAAGAGGTGATACAACTCACGTTCATGGAGCATTTTCCAATGATATGGGCGCTTGAAGAGACGGAGCAGAGTCTGCGCGGGGATAGTCTCTCTGATGCCGTGGATGGAACCATTGGGAGCGTGATCGAGCTCTTCCGGCACGATCCTGCCTTTGGACCTGATAGCGAACAGGTGCGGCAGTGGACATGGGCGCTGGCAGGATCTCCGCAAGCCTCTGCAATCCATCAAGACGCCGCAGAACAGCTGAGACGCGTTAGCATGCCGCTCACTGAATTCCTCCGGGGATTCTATCCTCCAGAGAACCGAACTTGTGGCGGATTTGCGGACTCTTTGGCCGGTTGGGTCTCGTCCGTCAAGGCACCATTCAGTTTGGTCAGTGCGGAGTCGGGTGTCGTTGCTACACTACCTGCTACTGCGCGTGAACGGTGGTCAGATCTTGGGGCGCATCTGTGTGGAAAGCCGGTGACGCATCGTGTGTTACGGGGATTGGGGCATTTTGGGATGCTTGCTGACAAGCGGACAGCCGCGTTTCTTCAGGAGCAGATTAATTTGTAGACATGCACCCGTTGAAACTCCTCTCAGCATGTCAGCAAAGCGGATTGTTAAACTGGATGGTGATTCGTCGGCTACTCCACACGCTCAACGGAACGTCCTCGGAACCTAACGTTGTAGCAATGATATTCAGACATTGTATTGAGATAGGGTCCAGTCCCCTACATAGTCTACATCTATTGCAGTCTATTGCTCGTCTGTTCGGTGTTCCTGACAATCATGTTTTCCCTTTTCCCCTAGGAGATTCGCTAAGATTTGCAAGGAAGGAAGGAAGGATTAACCTGCGCGGTCCCGCATCGGAACAGCAGGGGCCCGTAACTACACACATGTGACGTCTACACGTATGCTACGGATGCCCATCCCTCTCCATCGGTACGAACTAACCACTACCACAAGCTATACACCCCCGACCCTTGCGGGCGGCGTAATCGACGGAAACCTGGTGGGCTGTTTGCGCTAGACCAGGGTCACCGGAGAGTCCCCTCCCCGATCACATAACCCGCCGTTACGCAGAATGCATAGTCCTACGGCACAGCCGTCCATGCGGAATGATTAATTGATTCCCCCGATGTATCTCAACAATCTCACCCGCGGCCTAGTATGTCTTCGCGGATCCGCATCACCCGAATTGAACGAACTACTCAATATCAGTGTTACCGCAGACCCACTTCGCTTGTACTAATAGAAAAATGGGTGCAAGATGAATCTGTCTTGCCACTTTCTCTGTGTCCCTAGGTGCGCACGCAATGACAGGCCACTCAACGTCGTTCCCCGACGTTTTTCGCGCGCATATCGCGAATCCGGCTACAAGAAATCGCGTCGCCGTCGAATGCGCGGATGAGAAATGGACTTACGACGACCTGGACGTTATTTCGACTGGCCTGGCTCTGGAAATCGCGCAAAAATATGGTTCAAGACCGACGGTCGCGACTATTTCGGAGAACCTGCCATATACGTTTGCTCTGAGCATCGCTGTCTGGAAGTTGGGCGGGATATTGGCGCCAATTGACTACCATACGCCCGAGACACTGTTGCGGCCCATGCTGCAGAAGATTATTCCAGCGTGCGTGGTGGTTCCCTCCATCGAGCAGGCAACGCAGAACATTGTGCTCGGTGAGTTGCTGTGTCCACCGGTTCGCATTCTTGAATGACAGTCCTTCAGATGCCGGCTGGCCAGTTTTGAGTTTCACACCAGAGGAATCGAGCATGGAGGCGCTGTGCCAGCGTTTCACAGAGGCCTTGGACCTGGCACCTGATGAGTCTTTACTAGTCGACCCGAACAGCATCGCCATCTACCTGTTCACCTCCTCCGCGTCGGACGTGACCAACATCAAATGCGTGCCCTTGACGCACCGTACTCTCATTACCCAGGCGCGCTCCGTACTCGCGTGGAATCGCAGGACTTTCCCCCAGACGTCGTTCGACCACCTGCGCAATCTTGGCTTTGCGCCGTTCTCCCATATGTTGGCCGTCTTGGATATTGGGTGGAACTGGTATCTCACTGCGGGGTGCTACATCTTTGGGCTCACTCCCTCCGGCTATCTTGCTCAGCGCGAGGAGGCAAGCAGCGATATGGTGACCCACCTGTTGCAATCGATCGAGAAATTCCGACCGGACACGTTTGGCGCAGTGCCCTGGATATTCGAGAATATAATGAAATTAGTTCTTGCGGAGCCGGATGCAGAGCGCCAAACCAACTTGAACAGTGTATTGGCGGGTTTCAAGATGGTCACTTTGGGCGGAGCACCGACAAGCGAGGAGTGCGTCAGGTGGGCACAGAGCGTCGGCATACCACTGAGCCTCCAGATGGGGATGACGGAGCTGGGCGGGTCGCTGTTCCACCGAGTGGCGGACTTGGTCGACAATGGGTGGCCTGTGTCGCAGAGACTCACGGAGGACGCAGAATTTGCGCTCGTTGACGTGGATGGTAATCCTCACCCGTCAGGCAAGTCCCTCACGGTACTCCCAGCTGCGTTCTCACCCAGTCAAAAGAGGGCGAACTGTGGATATCGAGTCGAGTAATTGCCACAGGCTATCTGAGGCACGACTCGTCTCCGTTCAGCATCGGGCCTGATGGGCTGATCACATTCAAGACGGGAGATCGGTACAGACTGACGGATGGCCGTCTGAAATGGCTGGGTCGCATGACGGATTTCATTATTGTGAGTTTCAACTTGGGTCCAGCCACGCGAGTTCTAACCGGAGACTCAAGCTCGGTTCTGGGGAAATGGTCGATCCGCGCGTCCTTGAACGATCTCTCGACGAGTGTCCGCCCATTGCACGCACATGCATTATTGGCAACAATTTCCTGCGGACGGCCGAGTTTTTGTGTGCGTTGGTCGAGTTGAAGCCTGGCGAGAAACGCGGAGACGCTTCAACCAACATGGAGGTTTCGCGCGCGATACGGGAAGTGAACCGACAACTGGCGCCGCCGTTGCGAATCAAGTGGACCCGTGTCTTCATTCTTGAAGAGGGGCAGTCTATTCCGATCAACACCAAGAAACAGATTTTTCGCAAGAAATTGGAGGCATTGTTTGGACGACTGGTGAGGTCCTCCTTGTTTGTTCGGCCCGCTGATCCGGATCAACAACCAGGTCAATCCGAACAACGCCCATGTCGCCGACAGTGGACCAACCGAATCCGTGGCCGACCAAGCTCTATTCAATGTCGTTGCTCAGGTAGTGGCCACTGGCCTTGGCGTACCTCCAGAAACTCTCCTACTCGATGAGCAATCCACATTCGCCGAGGTGAGCTGCATTTTATGCCACAAGGACCGCACTGAGGACAGCGTGATAGTTTGGACTGGATTCCGCGTCGTCAGTCTCCATTGTCAGCAATTTGAATGAGCGTCTTGGCCTCAAGCTTCCACGGAACACTTGCCACACCTACGTCGACCTCAAATCGTTGACTGCATTCATCTCAGAACGCCTCGGACAGGCTGACGTCGTTCCTGCCCTTCAAAAGGCCCCGAAAGTCGACAACTCCTCCTCTGCAGACGACGTAGTCATTGTTGGTCAGGCGATGCGGCTCCCAGGGGATATCAACACCCCAGAGTCGTTCTGGGAAGCGCTCGTTGACATGCGGGAAGATCTCATGATCCCCATGCCCAGCGATCGGTGGGACCACAGCACATTCTACAAGCCGTACGACGAGACTGGTAGTGATGCTGGGTATATCACCTTCAAGAAAGCCGGATTTATCGAGGTTGGGAGTTTCGACAACGCATTTTTTGGCATCTCTGCTGCCGAGGCGTTTTTTGTTGCGCCAGCTGTTCGAATTAGTCTCGAGACAGCGTTCCAGGCGCTAGAAAATGCCAATATTCCCAGTGCCAGCCTCAAGGGTACCCGAACAGGGGTTTTCGCTGCGGGGGGCATGGATGTGGGCTACAGTCACCTTATGTTTTCCGCGATGGGATTCGATTGTACGTCTGTTGGTCTCTTTAGGCTCCTTGCTCTAATTTCGGGCAGCCTATTCGCGTTTCCACGGAACTGGCACCGCAAACAGCACTATTTGTGGTCGTTTGAGCTAGTATGTTGTATCCATCCTGATTTCGACACATTCATTGACCATTTTTTAGTCTGCTTGATGTGCACGGGCCCTCGACGATAGTAGACACGGCATGCAGTGGCGGCATGGTGGCTTTCGATCAAGGTCTGTCTGCTCATGCCTTGCTCTCACAATATAACCCGTTCTTCAGCCGTGCAATATCTGCGATCTGGTCAAGCTGAAACTGCAATTGTATTGGGGACAAATACCCACACATGGTGAATCCTTACCGTACTGTTGATATCGCAAGCTAAATCTGCTTCCAAGGCCTGGAGACTTTGCGTAGGTCGATTGTCCTTACTTTCCAGACGGCCCGCTCAAGTCGCCGCAGGTTCACTTCGGCGCAGAAGATGACCTCTCCTCATTCCCGTTGCGCCACATTTGCAAGTGATGCTGACGGGTATGTCCCTTCTACGTTCTTTTGCAAGTAGCGCTCACATTTGATCAGCTACGTTCCATCTGAAGCGGTCTGTGTTTGCTGTGAAATGACTCTTCCTCATCTAACAGATCTTTTTAGGCAGTAGCTTTCGTGCTCAAGACAAAGCAAGCAGCACTGCGCGACGGGGACACCATTTTAGCGGTAGTGAAAGCCGCGGGAACGACACACAACGGAAAGTCCCAGGGTTTGGCTGCTCCCAGCGCTACAGGGCAGGCAGACCTCCAGCGTTCGCTCCTCTCGGCGGCGTCGATGGCCCCGTCGGATATCGAGTAAGCCATGCAAACTCCCACTCGACCTTTCTTACTCTCAAACAGTTTCTTCGAGACACATGGGACTGGGACATCTCTCGGCGATCTTATCGAGATCGAAGGAATCAATTCTGTCTTCGCAGGCTCGCACACACCCGAACGGCCTCTGATTATTGGCGCGTCCAAGACGGTGTACGGACATACTGAAGTCACAGCTGGCTTGGTAGGGATTTTGAAGGCGATCAAGCAGCTGGAGACTGGGCACGTGACTGGGCTCAACAGCATAGTAGATGGCAAATTGAACCCTGAACTGGATTTGACGACCGTCCCACTTCTTATACCTTCGGATACCGCTCACTTGAAGAGATCCAAAATGCCCCTTCGCGGTCTCGTGGTGTCAGTACAGTCTTCCGTCGTTTGAATCGGACCTGACACTGCGTATTAGTGCTTATGGATTTGCTGGGACGCTTTCCGGTACCATTCTCGAAGCTCCTCCTCGGCCAAAGGCTATTTCCGGCGTGGCAGAGCCCTCTTGGATGCTCTTTGCGGTCAGCGCCAAGACTCTGGAAGCACTCAACCAGCAACTCCGACAGTACTTGGAATTCTGTTCCAACGCCCCTCCGGACCAATTCGGCTCCATTTGTTACACCAGCTGCATCGGCCGGGATATGTACCGCTACCGTTTCTCATGCGTTGCCAAGGACATGGATGGTCTCGTGCAACGCCTCCAGGGCGCACTTTCACAAATTTCCGCTGGTCCATCGCCCAATTCGAACGCAAGGCTCGTCCTGGCTTTCCCCGGCCAAGGCTCCCAGTATTTCGGGATGGCCAGCGCCCTTTCTCGGAAGTTCCAGGACTTCAAAGTGATTCTGAAGGACGCGGCCAAGATGGCGACCTCGTTGGCCGGTTTCGACGTTCTGTCGCTTCTTCTCGGCCAAGGCCAGGATGAAATTGACAAGAGTGACGTGGCGCAGATCTGTGTAAGCTCCCTCTGACCACTTTCCCCTCTGATCTCACGATCTCTTCAGATTTTTGTTTACCAATATGCAGTATCCCAATTTTTGCGCAAGTTGGGTGTCAAGTCACATGCTGTCATTGGCAACAGTCTAGGGGAGATTTCTGCAGCAGGTCTGATGCGCTCGTCCTTCGCATTTGTTCCATTTGCTGAACCTTTCTAAAGTCCAGGCTGGGGCTCTGAGCTACGAGCTTGGATTGCGTTTTGTTGTTGCTCGAGCTAAGATCTTGGCGGCTGATCCCGCTCGTCCTGCCGGAATGGTGGCAATAGCGGGCAACCAAGCGACGATCCTAGGCCACATAAGGGACCTCCATCTCGAAGAACGTGTGGTGATTGCTGTCTTTAGCAGCAAAGACAGCCACGTTGTTTCTGGCGACCTGGAAGCGATACATACCTTTCTTTCTCACGTCAAACGAGCGGGGACGAGAGCAACGCTCTTGAACGTTGATCAAGGCGAATCGAACTTTTTTTCTTCATCGGAGAAAGTTGCTAACTTTCCAAAGGTTTCCACAGTCATTCTATAGACGGTCGGCTTCAGGATCTGGCTACTTGGCTGAGTGAGAACGCGCAGAGTGCTCGGCCGTTGGCCTTGCCGATCTTCTCGACTGCTCTCGGGAGACAATTAACCGCCAAGGAAGTGATTCTGCCACAATATTGGGTTCGATTGATTCCCCAGCACTTGTCGCAAGCTTACCCGTGTACCCAGGTTGATCATGCCCGCAACCCCGTGCGATTCGCCCAAGCAGCAGCAAAGATCAAGGAAGATAAACTCTTCAAACGTGCGATCATTCTCGACGTCGGACCCACGCCCACAGCTTGGGCAGCGTTGCAGTCGAACGAATTGAACGACAATCTTCTCCTTTCGTCCTCGGCAAAGAAAGGAAAGGATCAAGAACTCGCGTTCCTCTCCGCCATCGCATCCTTGATCGAATGCGGTGTCAATCCTGATGTCGCGGTGTTATTCGGGCCTGGGATACCCAAGACAAACCTTCTGTCCTACCCTTTCCAGCGTCAGCGTTTCTACCCAGACGTCATCCCGACTCGTTCCCTCCTTTATCCCACGGGCTCCAGCACCGGCGGGACTGTCACTCCCCTTACTTCCGAAGACGAGATATCTGCTTCCCCACCATCTACTTTTGTGGTAGACCCAAGCCTCTTCGAGGTCCTGAATGATCACCGTATTCAGGGCGAAGTAGTCCTTCCCGGGGCTGGCATGGTGGATGCTTTTGCGAGAGTCAGAGCAAAAGAATCTCTCAACATTCGATTCCATCGTCCATGGGTGCTGTCGGCGCCTGGACAAATCTCCAACATGGAATTCGGTGCTGACAGTGCATTCACTCTGTATGACGACGACAAAGGAGACAAGCTTTGCACCGGCACTTACTCGGCTGCGACGCCCCATACTGCTGCACTCGCCGGCTTGACGGAAGGTCTGCCGACCAATTCGCGGACCTGGGACGACGTGTATGTGGACTTTGTCAATGTCCAGTTTGGCCCTTTGTTCAAGAGTATCACCTCGGCGTTGGTTTGGGACAAATATGCCGAGGGTCACATAACCGTCAAACCCTCGTCAAACCCCGAGAACGACAGGATTCGCGCTCTCGACGCATGTTTGCATATGTTTGGCACCTTTGGAGCATTTGCGACCAATATGGATTCCGAACTTTCCTTCCAGTCCGGCGCTTTCCTGCCATGGTCTCTCGAAGGGTACACCATGTGTATGGACGCCCTTCCCGAGACCTTCGTCTGCAGGTATCGACTACCGATATCACGTGAACGTGGTGGCCGTGTCGTATCGACAGCATTCGAGGTCTTTTCGCTCTCGGGCAAGCTCTTGGCCTACTGCGCCAAGTACTCTGTGGCCTGGATTGATATGAGTGCGTCTCAAGCGCAAGATCAATCGGTTTTCCAGCAAGTGTGGATTCCCAAGGCACTCGGGCCGGCATCTTCCTCGGATCAGGGCTCCAGGATCATTTTCTCCAAAAGCCGATCTGATTGGACCACCGCCTGCTCCCCCGACAGCGTTTTCGTCGACCTAGAAGATTTTGCAAGCATCGACATCAAGCCTCAATCCACCATCATATTGGATGCTATGGCGGACGACAAACCCGAGTCGGAACCGTTCTCCGCTTTCTGGCAAAAGATGCTGTTCCTCATGAAATCGCTCGGTCGGCAAAAAACGGGTACATTTACGCTTGTGGTGGTTTCTGCCTCGTCGTCCACGGAACCGTCTGTTCTTGGCCCGATGGCTCAAGGAATGCTCCGAGTGTTCCGCCGCGAGCTCGGAACAGACAAGGCATACGGCATAGAGGTCCCGGCCGACGCGTCTCCAAAAGACATTGCCCGCATTGTGGAGAGCGAGCTTGGTGCTACACGAGGAGCAGTCAAGGACAACATCGTTTCGTACCGGTCACCCTCCCTGCTTCGCTTTGTCCCGCAGCTCCAGCCTTTGTTGTTGGATGAAGCAAGTTCCGTTGTTCCATCTGGAGTCGCTGTCATTGTCGGTATGGGGAGTATTGGTTTCGCGCTGAGCTCTCATATGATAGCGGCGGGCTTTTCTTCAGTCGTGTTTATTGGACGACGCCCATCGACGGATTCCAAGGTTAGTTGATCAACGTGGTCTGCGATCTCGTGCTTATCGCGTCTAGGTGTCGCAGCAGCTATCCACCGTTATGTCTGCCCAGGTCGGGTACTTGCAAGCCGACGTGTCCAATCGCGATTCGTTGCGAACCGCTCTTCGACGCATAATCGTCGAGTATGGCAGCATCAAGAGCATAGTACATACGGCTGCCTCTGTCCACGACATGACCATTGCTTCCATTACGGTGGACGCGTTTGACACGGTCATTCGCCCTAAAGTGTATGGTGCCTACAACCTCCACCTCCTCGCAGAAGAACTGGGTCTCGAACTACATTCGTTCGTCCTGCTGAGCAGTATCAGTGTTCCGCTGGGCAATCCCGGACAAGTCGCCTACGTCGCTGCCAACTCGTTCCTCGATTCACTAGCCGCGTTCCGGCAAAGCAGAGGTCTTCCGGGCGTGTCACTGCAGCTGGGCCCTTGGGAATCCGAGCTGATGGACAACCTTGCGACACAAGCAAGCAACGATGGCGCAGTGCCAGTTATGACGATGGCGCACAAGGACGGGTTACCCCTGATTATTCGTTCTCTGGCATCCCCGGTTCCTGTGCAGCTCATAGCGTCTGTGAATCCGCAGGCGCTATCCCGAATCCCTGCGTTTGCCACAGACTCCTTGTTCTCCGTGCTTTTTACCGACACAGATGATAAGCCGGGCGGGCAGGAACTGAGTAACGAGGCAGTGGGGAAGACTCTCATATCCATCCTCTACCGCGTGTTGGAATTGTCCGACTCGGAGCCCTTGGAGCTCAATGATTCGATGACGGCGACGGGCATCGACTCGATCGCGTTCGGGCAGATTCGTGGGGCGGTCTTGAAGCAGCTGGGTGTTGACATTCCTTTGGTCTATCTTTCAGATGCGTTTACTCTCAACGACATGCTTGCATATGTGCAAGAAAGCGCGGGTGGTCACTAAATTATCATTTTATTGTATTGTATCTCATAGACTACTTGACAGCTAATGTAACTGGTGCACCTCGAATCTTCAGTAAAGCCATTAACCGTGCACAAGGATGCCACCAGGCTCGGCAAAGGTGCCCACCCCCCGCCAAAACTCTGGGCGTGCGCAATCCACAATGTCAGCACCAACGGTATCACGCAGATGCTCGCAGTTGTGGCACATCTGCCTAAAGGCGTTGGCTTGCGCGAGAATGGTGAGGAGATCGTGTAGACTGAGATCTGTGCGTGCCAGGATGCTATCGCAGGCGCTGAGGCCAGTGAGAGGATCTACGACGTTCATCGCTGCGACGTTGAGTGCAAGTGTACGGAGAGACGTCCCGGATGCGACGAGTTTCCGAAAACTGAGGGCAAGTTACTAGGGGACCATCGATCCGTCAATGGGGCCACGTACGCGGAAAGAGATATGGCCTCGGCGCAGTCGCCCCAGCAAGTCCCGAAGAGGGAGCCGACAGGGTTCGGGAAACGGGTTTGCATGGGCGTTGGATTCACGAGAGCATCGTGCCATAATTCGCGAAGGATTCCTTCACGTACGGCGCGAGCCATAAGAAAATGACTTCGAGGCTTGAGCCATGCGAGGCTGGACCCCAAGACGACGCGTGTATCCGAGGGCTTGGGCTTATGAATTCGGAGAACTGACCAGGGGCGGAAAACACACCGAGTTGACCCAGAGGAGTTGCACAGTCGTCGGGGCGCGAGATTGGACAAATGGGGACGATATCTTGCATACTTTGGCGTACAAGGCGAGGAGCCTTATTCGTTCGGACATGCTGAGTGGCCCATATGGCTGCATAGAAAATATGTAGCCTGGTGAGGAATGAGGACATCTTTCAACTCCACAAAAAGACACACACCAAGAGCCGTGAAGTAATCTGGGATTATGAGGCTAGCATGGTCGTGAAACTTGACCGACACGGAATAGTATTCCTGAGAGGCCGAAAGTAAGACGGATGTCCTCGCTGTTCTGTGACAAGTCAAAAAGCGCGTCTTGGAGCGGGAAAAGCGAGCGTACAAGCAGGGGACGACCAGCCCCGCATGTACAACGTCTAGATCACCGCGGTTGGCGCCAGAGACCAACGCAGGAGTGTTGCATAGACTTTTGAGCGCGTTCGAGAGCTTGGACGAATGAGTTACGGAGCCCTCTAATAAAGAAGAAAAGAACATGCCTGAGCAGATGTTCTGGCAGGAATGAGCTCTCGAATGAGGCTCGCAAGCATGCACGATGGCGAAAGCAAGGATCACACATGTCACAAATGGTTTCCAATTTTTTTGTATTATCCCTGGCGGTACTTACGACTCGCTCGAATATAGTATGTATCTAGTGAGGGTATATAATGCAAACACAATCCTACGAGTCAAGAGCCTGAGGCTTTTTGCTGACGACCAGGTACATCGGCGTGAACAACTGAGGGATGTTAGCACTTGGAATACAAGCGAAGAAAGGACTGACCTTCTGCTGACCGCCACGCACAAGCGAAAGGGCGGCGACACGGAGGGCCTCACCGACATCATGCGTGCCCTTGGGCACCAAACCCAGCTTCTCCATGAACCACAACGCGTTGTGCGTCACGAAAATGCCGCTCCAGCTCATCCGCCACACGGTAAAGTAATCCCACACGGTCTGCGCCTTCCGGATGTCACCCTCCAAGGGATAATACCACGGTACAACGTCCGGGCGGTCAGCAAGATCCTCCTCGTGCTGAACCTCGAAGCCGACCGTCTTGAGCGCCTCCCTGGCAAGCTTGATGGGCCGCATTTCGGGAATACCGTTGCCGAGCTCGATCTCGTGCTGCAGCTTGGCGTGGTCAGGGATGGAGGCGTCCCAGTCGTCGGTCATGCACCATTCGTATACACCGAACTGAAACCAGGTAAGTCTGGGACAAGGAAAAAACGAACAACTCACAGTCCCTCCGGGCTTGAGAACCTTGAAGATCTCGCCGTAAACGCCCTCCCACGTCGGTGCATGGCAGGTCGCCTCGATAGCATACACTGGAACAACATTGAGATTTTTTTCTAGTCAAAAGCTAGTTAAACGCTCACCAGCATCAAAGTAGTTCTTGCCAAACTGCTCCTCGAGCTTCATGAAATCCCCACGGACGAAGGTGACCTGACCCTCCAGGCCCGCCTTCTTGGTGTACCGGCGTGCACGCTGCACCTGGAACTCGTTGTTGTTGAGCCCAACGATCTCGACGTCTGCGAAACGTGCGATGGCACGAGCGGGCCCTCCAACACCGCAGCCGACGTCGAGGACGCGCATACCAGGCTTCAGACCCATCTGGGCAGCGAGGTAGTGCTCGTGACGCGCCAGGGCGGCGGCAAACGCCTCGCCCTGGAAGAAACGGCAGAAGTGGAACGACTCTGCCCAGCCGTACTCGTACAGCTCCGTAGCACCGTCGTAATATCCTGGAGAAAGTTAGGACGTCCATGACCTCCTAGGGAAAAAAACGCACCGTTGACTACGTCCGTGTAGCTGTCGACCCGGTTGTCGGTGCCGGTGCTATCCTCCTTGGAGATGTCCTTGTTCCAGAACTTGGTGTAGTTGGCGATACGGTCGCGTTCGCGTCCGTCCACGAGACCATTGGGGTTGTTTTGGATGAGGGACATCGAAAGACTGGACGGAAGAGTCAGTTAATGTGTTGTTGCGAGTAAAGAAATCGAGAAAGGTCAGAGACTTGAATGGATCCCGAAGGAAACCAGCCCACTAGGCCGAAGCCCGTCGCATAGTTTGCATTTTTCATCATGAAAAGTAGCAGGAGAATATACTCACAAGTGGTGGGAGGAGGGAAAGAACGGATAGAGAAATGGGACGATGTGTTCGCATTTTTTGAGGCGAAGCGATTGATGGGTGTCAAGCATTCACAAACAGACTCATCCGGTGACACAACCACCGGGCCATGTCCTTGTATCCGCTCGACCTCTCCGTAATTAGACCGCCTCCAGGCTCAGAAATACCCCCAGTCACTGGACCCGCTACTTCTGTTGTTATCATTCTTCACGTATGTTCAAAACGGCTGCAAGCTCGGAATCTCAACAAGAATCAGGGCTTGGGCGACACATCTCAAGGCATACCGCTAGAAATTGCCAACGACCTCCGCAAAGATCCTGCACTGAGCCATGTCAAGTGGATATTACCGCAAGCGTCGGTACTTCAACAGTCTTTCTGCTTGGTGGTCATCATGCACTTCGTAGGCCCAGTCGCGTTATCAAGGGACTAATGAATCAGACAAAGCCCGCCTGGTATGATATGTTCAACTTTGCGATGCCTCTCAGGCTTCCCAAGGACGGGGAAGAAGATGCTCAAGGCATGCTCCACACGGCCGCCTGCGTCGACGCTCTTCTGTCCGAACTGATCGATTCCGGCATCGATCCTAGTCGCATTGCGCTTGGAGGCTTCTCTCAAGGGGCCGCCATGACCCTCCTCACCGGGCTCACGACGACCAAGAAATTAGGCGGTCTGTTCGTCATCAGCGGGAGGCTCCCTCTCCGAAACAAGATCAAATCGGTATAGTTTTCTGCTGCAGACAACCTCTTTTTACACTGTGTGTTGCAGATGGTCTCGGAGCACGCTTCGTCCTTGCCTGTGTTCTGGGCGCATGGAACAAGCGACACCACTGTCAAATACCAGCTGGCGCGTGTCTCTGCCGACTTCCTCAGGACTGAGGCGGGTTTTCCCACTGCAACTCGTACAGGTGCTCCGGGGATTGATTTTCACTCGTACCATTCGCTTCCACACTACATTCGGGACGATGAGCTCTCGGACTTGGCTTCTTTCTTGAAGAAAATTCTGCCTCCGGTGGAGACTTAGATCACTTGTATTCTCTGTATAATGGGATGATTTGGACACAACGAACTTGAGAGAAGCACATAGCTACGTTAGCGTCTGATAAGTGTCGTCCCGCGGATGTATTGATTGGCGACTCTTGATGAATTTGAAGCATTGCCTCTTTCAAGTTGCGCCGGCACCGTAACCCGTACGGCGTTGAGCACCGTCCTTTTTGCATGCCTCTTTCGACCTTCACTTCGCCAAGCTGTTGACCGATGCTACGTCTAGGTGAGCATCACGGAAGTTAAATCATAAATCGTTCACCAAACAGGAGAAAGGAACCGCGCCTTTTCTTCTTTCAATCCTCGCCCTGTTCTTTTTATTTAGCGGCCTACGTGCGTGGATTGGACTATCCTTTATTTGCTAGCTCATAGAAATCCTCTTGCAGATGTTCAAGCTCATCCCACCCCGCCCCAGATTTCCAGGCGAAATCCGAGCACAGATGGCCCCGCGATGTTGACTGCGTCCTGGATCTGGGCAGCGGACACCAACGGCGCAGCCATAACCACCCCCGGCAACGTCGCTTTTCTGAGAAGGTTCACCGCGCCCGCAGGCAAGCTGGCGTCCACCGCTGTGATATCCATGACGGCTGTGGACAACTTTTATCTCTGGGTGAACGGTCAGCCGATCGGAGCCTCGAGCCCACAACCGGACCAGTGGAAGACCGCCCAGGTCTTCACGGCTGCCTTGAATGCCACGACGGAAAACGACTTTTCTGTCCTGGTCGCGAATAGTGGTGATTCCGCGGAACCAGAGGCAGGACTGTTAGCTGCTATTACAATCTTCTACTCGGATGGGACGAACACTACCCTCGTCTCGGACAATGAGTGGCTGGCATCACCAACTATACCGTCCAATTTCCCCTATCCCTCGACCTTTCCCGCTGCTGCGGTCATAGCACCGTATGGCTCTGGGCCCTGGGGACAGAATGTCATCGTTCCTCTCCCCGGCCCGTCAACACTAAACCTCTCTGCGAGTACTTGGATTTGGTCGGTGGCCGGCGCAGACACAGCAGCGCCCGCCGGCCTCGTTGGATTTCGACGAACGATCTCGACTCCAACGGGCAAGAGCGCCCAGTCCGCCACCATCCTCCTCACAGTTGACAACAGTTTCCTTCTTTATTTAAACGGCCAATACGTCGGCGCCCCTCCCAACATTGGGGCTTTGCAAATCTGGCAAACTGCGCAGCGCTTCAACGTCACTTTGAATCCCACCGTGAATATATTCACTGTTCAAGCCCGCAACGACGTAAAAGCCGGGACCACTACGCAAACAAGTGCGGGCTTCATCGCTGCGATTCAAGTTTTCTACGCCGACGGATCAAGCGATATCATTCGCACGGATTCATCGTGGCTCAATAGCCCTGGTGATTTCACAGATGTGGGAACCTTTCTCAGCACAGCCGACACCCTGCTCAGCAATTCGACTGAGCTGGGGCTCTATGGATTGGCTCCCTGGAATGGGGTCAACATCGCCGATGCACTAGACGATGCGAATGTTCCTCAGGCGCCTTTTGGCGGCACTACCACGCCATCGTCGTCGTCTCCGTCCTCGACGTCATCCACTAGTTCGTCACATCCTCGCGATGTACCTATAGCCGCGATCCTTGGCTCGGTTCTCGGGGTGGTCGTCCTCGTAGCGCTGGTCGTGATTGCCATACTCTGGCGGCGAAGGCACCGACAGTCGTTGGGCGCGCTGAATGAGAGGACGGCGGCGCGGTCGTTTGACGCCCTTTTGTCGACCTCCGAGCACGCTGCGGCAACTCCTGTCGCTTTCAACTCAGCGGCACCCTCCTCCTCGTCTTTGGCCGCTGCCTCTCACAGTGCCAGTGCCAGTGGTTCCGCGGGCCCGAGTTCCGGTATTCCCCCCCAACCCCAACCAAGACCTATAACTGCAGCGCACCGTCGAAAAGCTGATGAGGTGATGGTCCAGAGGATGAATGGCGGGGGTGGTGTCGCGGATGTTGCGTATGCGGAAGAGTTGGCGCCGCCCCCCAGGTATTCAGTTACGAATTGAATATTGGAGTTCGTAGTTCACTCAGGATCAAATACTCTTTTAACTTATTCTATCATGGCTGCAAATCCCGCTCCCGGAAACCTCGAGTCCACCACGCGTCACGACCAGGACAGCCAAGCCCGCTCGAGTTTCGCCCAGTGTTGATCGGCTGTCAAGCGCCTAACAAAAATGGGGAGGCGACTGCGGGCGGTTGCGGGTGTTGTGAGGTCGAGGTCGAGGGAACACCCTCGTGTCCGGGCGAACAGCAGCGGCGAACTTTCAAGTCCGAGTAGCAGCTAATATTGGTCAGTGTTCGCCCGCTACTACAATTGCATTGAAGATCACGGCCTTCCTAAAATAAGGGCCGTTCCTGCTTGCCCCACAGATGATAAGAGATCTATCAAAGATCTTCCGCTTGAGCATTTTCCGTCTCGTTGATTCGTTCATCGTTGCTACACAGTCATTCCACGAGGCCGATGTACATACACAATAAATACTCGTTCACGAGACTTACACTCCATGTCACTTCAGCCCGCTCGTCCTATCCCCCAGCGATCCTCCTCCCTCCAAGTGCGACTCCCACGAGCTCGGCCCTTGCCTACTCCACCGGTGCCCTTGCGTATTGTGCCGCGACGAAGGGCCTCCTCTGCGGGTGCCTTCATAGATGAAGCACCCCAACCTGGCCCACAACCAAAAACCAAGAAACCTCGGGGCCGATTCTACATCGTTAATCCCAGCGAATCGCCCATTTCACCCATTTCTCCGCCATTTCCCCCATTGGCGCTGAATGTGATTCCTGCCACCCCGTTACCGCCACCCACACCCGGCGCCATGTCCGAGTCTTGGGATCCCGCGGCGCTGGATTCCTCTGGCGAGAAAGAAAAACGGCATCGCCGGTTGGCTAGGTCTGTGAGCTCGGTGCCGGACCATGTACTGGCTGAGCTTCGCGGAATGACTACGCCTTTGCCTCATGAAGCGCCATCAATATACAAGGAGCCAGGGAAGGACGAGAGCGAGCCTGACGACTTAGGTGAAGAAGAGGAGGAGGAATACTCTTGGGTTGTGACGACCGCAACACGCGTTGCTCGGCCGACCGAGTCTTTGAGATGGGTGGAGGAGCTAGGAGGAGATCGGTGGATTGTGGATAGATATTCGTCTGTGTTGCGAGCGTTGTGATTCGTGCTTCCCTTGAACATTCTAGACCACAACTTTAACGAGCGTCAAGCCAACGGAAAACACTTCGCCGGACTGTAGACTTGAGCACTCTGCTCCTGAATTAGGCGTGGACCGTGACCGCGAGTAATTAGAAATTGCCAAATATGGGTGTTGGAGTAGTAGCCAAGTTTGGCAGTCTCCATCACGGGGCGGCTTCCATGCCTTTTGCACCTTGCTTGCAACGACGACCATGTCGCCACAACATATCGCCCCTTATCTCACTCACCTCGTTTCTCACCACGGCCAGTTGACTCTGGTCCCGCCAGATAGCAGCGGAAGAAGGAGGAAGGCCAGAGAGGAACGGCCTACTGACACCGCTTCCTCGAGAGTCTCGCGTCGTAGCAGTAGGCCTATTCAGGCGGATGATTGTGCGTGTCCCGCACAATCCCTGGGTGTCCTGTTGATTTGTGCGTTGAGCAGATGACATCCCGGACTACCCTCCACCATCATTCCAGGAGGCCATCCTGACCCCACCAGTGTCCGTGTGTCCGAGTACCACGACTTTGGGGCAATTCACGACACCTGTACCCTCGCGCCATGCCTCCAACTCTGACTCTGACTCTGAATCCGATGACACTTCACTCGATATCGTCGATCCAGGACATTCCCCACCGCGTGCTTCACCCGTCCCTCGCGGTCGTGGTATCCTCGATTCTGATTCTGACAATCAACCACGAACGCCGAGCCGTCGACCGTCCAGGAGACATCTGTCGCTCTCGCCGCTCCGAACCTTGTTTCCTTCCCGGAACACCGGCCAAAACGCGCCTTCACCGCAATCCCTCGCGTTTTCTCGAACCTCGCCATTCTTCCGTAGCACCACATCGTTGCGTAATTTAACAGCAGACTCACCGCCTTCGCCGTCGGTGCAAAGCGAGAATTCGCTCGGTTCTCGGCGTTTCTTCGCCCACAAAGGCAAAGAACGTGGGCCTGCAGAGTCCTTGACATCATGGGAGATCGTCGAGTCCATGTTACCAGAAGACTTGTCGCAACGAGAAGAGTCTGTTGCGCAAGAGTCTGCGGTAAATGCATCTCCAGTCTCATCCGCCCCTCATCCACTATCCGAGAGGGACCGACGGACTAAAATCAAGAACTGGAGACCACCAGTACGGGAGCGCAGGCGCCCTGTGCCGCCTCCCCCGCCTCCTCCAGTCACTTTCCCCTCCGCTCCAGGGGAAGCTCCCCCGATTGTTACCGTTCGGACACGGAAACCTCCACCCCCGCCACCTCCCAAAAAGAAGCCTGCACCTGTTGCCTCACCTTTGCGGGCCACGGCTGGTCCGAGCGCATTACAAGACCTCGACTTGGACCGCGCCTTGCAGACACCCCTTCCCTCGACGCCTGTTGCTGGCTCACCGACGTCGTTCTTTGCATTCTCTGAGGAGAATGCTCCTCATCTTAATGCGACATCTCTTAACAGTCCTCAGTCTTCGCTAGAGAACAGCGAACACACGGGCCGCCTACCACCGCCGCCACCGCCACCGCCACCTCCACCGAATCATCATTACCCAGGACGCCCTCTTCCCCGGCGCCCTCGTCTTGTTGTGGATTCGACGTACGCCCCTCATCCCGCCCAACTGCTGTCTCCTGTGCCGAGTGTACCAGAGGGGCTGTTAATTGATCTGAATGAAGTGCCCATGGACGCTTCATCGCAATCCATGCCCTCCGCCAGCATCTCGGCTGATTTAAACCAACTTCAGCCCCCACTCCCAGCAGAAATGCAGCGGAGTTCGTCCGCGTCATCCGTGGACCTGGCACCTCCAAGCTCATCCGAGTTTATGGAAGTCACGGATTTGGATGTTCTCATTGCGCGGCTTGAGAACGACCAGCATGATGGAGCGAACTATGATGTATGTAAAGATTTATGTCTACGATCCTCGCTGAGTATTCGCAGGCGCTTTTACTTGTTTCAGAGTTCATTGGCCCCGCTTCACCTGTCCGGGCCATAGGTCCGCGGCCGGCATCGCCTTCCCGGGTGAGCCGCCCGGCCGGGCCGAAGCCATCCGCTCTGTTATCTGGGCAAATCGAAGTCTTGCGCCGGCGCACGACGAAAGACGGGCGCGTCAAGCTCAAGCTCGCTCTGCTCGGCGTGGCTGTCGATCGGTGTGGCATTTGTATGACGCAGTTCAAGAATGCGGATCATGCGAGGATGATTGATGTTTGCAAGCATGCGTTCCATGAGCGATGTCTTGCGAGGTGGGTGATGAGGAGTCGGACGTGTCCGCTTTGTAGGATTGGATTGAGTTGTTGAATGGAATGTTGGAGGGGATATGGCTTATGCCTATGAGGATCTTTTGCATTTGACTATGCATATACACGCATGTACATGGACATGTAGATAGCTTTGCTATGTAGCAATTACTCAGTTGTATCGTCAATCAGTCAGCCGTGCATGTATGTTATCAAATCCATGTCTGTATTGATCATACTACGGGTTTACACTACGAAAAAAAAAGTCCTAGGCTGACTACTGATAATCCTAAGAAACGTCTGGATCAATTTAGTTTGAAGGCAGATTCGAAAAGATACGTACGGGTGCGGGGATGTGGCCTTCCAGCAACTGCTCGGCCTCGGCGGGGTTGAAAGCCGGATTATGGTGATGGTGGTGGTGACCATGGTCAGGATACTTGAAATCTCCCCCCGCGAACCAACGATGTCCACCACGGAAGTGCGGCATCCCACCACCGCCAGGACCACCGCGCTTGAGCATCTTCTTCATCCGCCTGACTTTGCGCGCAAGAACGAACAAGGGGATCGCGCAAATGAGAATGCCGAGGAAAATCCCAAAGAGCGTCGCTCCGAGCGGGCCTGGAGGTTTAAAGTGGTGGTGGCCTTCGGGGATGATTTCGCAATGCTGCCACTGCGGGTGATGAGGAGGAGGAGGGAGCGTGGAGTTGGGCTGGTGGTGGTGGTCACCAAGCGTCGAGTTCGGGTGGTGGTGGCCACCGGGAGGGCCGTTGTGGCAGAGGATGCGTGCTTTCATGAGGCGAGAAATTGAGTAGTAGAATAATGTGACAAGGATCGCGTTTAAATAGGCAGAGCTGCTGGTCCGTGCGATCGGCCGCAGCAACTGCAGAACCGTTCGTCCGACATACCGCGAGCTGCGGGGGATGAACTTGCATGCACTCCTAGACGTCGCAGAAATAGAACGAAAGAAATATATGTGGTCTATAATAGGACAAGGTCATCGTTGGAAATCAGCCCGCCTTGAAAAAGAAAATGAGTGCAAGTGCGAGAGCAAGATCAAGAAACTTACATTCGAAGAGTGTCGTATATAAACTTGTAACTCTTCAAATTCCCCTTCAGCCGTCGAACATCCACACTATGTGTGTCCTTCAAACGATCGAGACGCGTTAGTTCGACGGAGAACCGGACTTCATCTCCAACATCTTCCGAAGCGTCCCCATAAACGGTATCCGAACGCAGCGTCTGCTCGCCTGATAGGGCGCTGCTGCTGTTGCCCGGGTCATTCTCGGGTGGAGGGGCGGCCCTTGCCGGGGATGGCTGTCGGCGTCCGAGAACGCCCAAAAACACGCGACTGCCACCACCGACAGGAGCATCACTCACGTCCCTCCTGTCGCGCCGTTTGGCTGGCCGTGAGCACCGATACTTGTAATCACCCTCCACCTCAACATCCATCCCCATTTCCGAGAGAACCTCCGACAAGTACCGCATAACTTCCGGCGGCTTTCCAGCCGTAATCATTTCTTGGTCGACAGCGCCATGGTGAACACGAGGAGCGGATTTGCTGCCTCCGGTAGAGGATCCAGTGACGCCAGCAGATCGTCTGAATAGAGAGGTGATGGACACCGCAGATGTCGTGCGTTGCCGATGCTCTGTAGTCCCCGGTGTAACGAGGAAGGGCCCTCCAGGTGACTGCGGAGGCATCTTGGAGGGAACACTCGCAACGGAAACCGAGGAAGCTGCAGCCGATGCTGGAGCTGTGGCAGGGGACAGACCGCCGCCCGTGAGAGATCGCCGCCCTCGACGAAACCATTGCATGACCTTGTTTGGTTTACCGGAACTACTAGGTGGCTCGGGATCGACAGACGGTTGTTTCGTCGTATTGGCTGGCGAGTCGACGACTATCGGAGCAAGTAGAGTTCTTGCCCTGTTCCGGCCAGATGTACCGGTGTCGGGGCGAGATTGAGCAGGTGGATTTTGCTTGTAAATCGTCTCGAAACCTCGTTGTGTTTGCGGCGGGGTGCTGAAGAAAGTGTTCTCATCCATAGCCTTGCCATTCCGCCCAGATGAAAACACATCGACCGGAGGTTCCGAAATTGAGGTGGGAAGCAACGCCCTAACATCCGGCTTTACAGCGGGCGAGCGGCCTATTCTTCGTTGCCAATCTTTCGTCGGGCTGCTGCTTGGGACAAATGACTCCTCCGTGTCTGTCCCGAAGGGACGGGTCGCTGGAGGAGTAGCCGTCGCAGGCGGCGTACGCGCCCGGCCATCCTGCGTCTTGCGTCGCTCTTCGTACTCCATCTGAATCGTATGCCTCTCCTTGCGCGGGTCCTCCCACTCCTTCCCTTTGGCGCGTTGTCTCTTCGGACTGCCCACCATATCTTTCAATGAACCGTCCACCTGCACGAATGGGTCCCACTCGGCGTCCTCGATCGAAGTTCGTTGTTGTTTTCGACTTCGACCGGGACTGCGAGAAGACGCCTGGGCCGAGGAACTCCCGGCTTGGTTGACCCGGCGCCGGTAAGCCAGCCGCCGCGCCGTCGGGTTGTCTTCCGCTAGCCGCTCAAGCTCCATAGCGGTGAGTGAGAAAACAATGGTAAGATCCCGACCATGCATGGTAAACCATGGGTGGCGCATGACAGTGGGTAGGTCGGCGCGCCGCTGTGGATCTGGCACGAGCATCAAGCTCAGGAGATCGCAGACCGTCTCCGAGAGGTGTTCTGGGAAGGAGAGAGGGGTGCGGGAAATATACGCATAGAGTTTCGTGATATCGTTCCCGTCCGGATTTGTGGGGTCGTCATCAAAGGGCAGATACCCGGCACACATTGCGAATAGGATGACACCGGCGGACCACACGTCCGCGGCAGTGCCTACGTATAGGCCCTCACTATTGACAAGCTCCGGAGCAGCATAACAGGGCGAGCCGCACATTGTCTCCATCAAGTCGTTCTTGTTATGACTGAAGCGGTTTGCGAACCCGAAATCGGTGATCAAGAGGTTACGATTTCGGTCGAGCAGGAGGTTCTCGAGTTTGAGATCTCGGTGGACGATATTCTTTGAATGCATGTACCAGACACCGGATATAAGTTGAGTGAAGAGCCTGCAAGCGTCTCGCTCTTTGAGGTAGCGATGGGCAAGTATATGATCAAAGAGCTCGCCACCCGAGGCGTACTCGATGATGATACCGAAATATTTGTCCGTCTCGACTACATCGTAAAGTCGTACGATGTTCGGGTGTTTGAGCATCTGCAGACTCGATGTAAGAACCTGGAAGGGTCGCGAAAACAAGCAGACGCACGTCTAATATCTCAATCTCCCTGGCTATTTTTGCCATCTTGCCCCCAGCGGCCTGCCTGCGGATGAGTTTGACCGCGACTTCTTCGCCGTACTTTGAATGTATTCCCAGTTTGACCTTTCCGAATTCGCCTTCGCCAAGGGTTTGGAGCATGAAGTACGCGCCGAATTTGGGAACAGGACGATTCGGATGGTTGGCCCCCCATGCGACGACGGCGGGGTGCAAGAAGACGTCAGACGCCGGTGATGCCTCGTGTACTGACGGGTGGGTTCGGAGCTCGCGATCGACCGCGAGCGACGCCATTCGAGGCGTGCTGGTGAGTGGCGAAGGGTTCTGAAGGCTCATGAGAGAGCGTGAAAGAAGGAGATAGTTCCGATTATGGTGAGGCGCGGCTTTTGGTCTCGATCCAAAGAAAGGTCTTTGGGCCGACCTTCTTTGAACCCACGGGCTGTGATACACGTGAAGACAGGGCAGATCAGCCTGGTGGTGGGAGGTAGGTCACTGCACAACATCAGGATGAGCCTAAATTGGGAGGAGAATCCGCCACCGACCACGGAGGGACTGCCAGACGCTAGCACGACTCTACCTCCAAGATCAGAAGCCTTTGGGAAGAATGAATCATGGACATACGGACCGA
The DNA here is from genome assembly GCA_029378245.1 of Roridomyces roridus. Classification (NCBI taxonomy): domain Eukaryota; kingdom Fungi; phylum Basidiomycota; class Agaricomycetes; order Agaricales; family Mycenaceae; genus Roridomyces; species Roridomyces roridus. Next base: position 116,849 of record JARKIF010000062.1, read on the forward strand.
GATATGATGACATAGCATCTTCGACACGTATTCCATCGCCAAAGCACCAAATTCAGGTCTTTACTTCGGCCAGCGACAACTGGGACACCCAAAGGACATTGTAGAAGGCAAGTTTCAAATTCGATTGCTGGCCGAAAATGGATGTTTGTCTGTCTTGACTCTCTTGTCTCGCCGATTTGAATTTGTCGGCTGAAGAGATCACCGTCCCATGCGCGCTGCTCCACCGTTCTGGACCGCGGTACACACTGGGCGTCTCGTAGTGCTGGGCGTCGTGGACGAGCCTCGAAATAGCTCGAAATTCTATTGTAACACTCTGGTCGTCGCGTCGTTCGCGTCATAGCCCTGATGCGTTACCGATCCGTCGACAATCACGAAGGCCGGATATAATGTTTATTAGGAGGAAATATGTTTATCACCAAGGCATCAAAAGAACCACTCCGGCCTTGAGATGCTCTCTGCTCTTCCATGCCAGGCTTCAACTCCAGCGGAACCTTGACGCGCCTCCTCCTCGAAACCCTCTTCTGTGGCTTCTATTTCGTGCTCTTCCCGACCCTCATCTACCTCCGCATCGTCCGACGGCGCGGCCGGGACATCACCATCCCCCACAAGAGTACCGCGTTCTGGGTGTTCGTTGGCCTCATCGTCCAATTCATCACAATAACGATCGTATGTTTCCACATTTTCCCCCTTGGACACACCTCGTATTCATTGTGTTTAGCACTGGATCGACACAATATGGGAAGCTTACCAGACCGTTGTTGTTCTCGGTGGGGGCGACAGGGCTCTGGAATTCTTGCGAGACGTCTCCCGTCCCTCCTCGATCATTCAGATAACCACCTTCGTGGTAGCCTTTATCTTCACGGACGCCCTCGTTGTGCGTCATACTCATTTAGGCTCATAACCCGTTTTCATTTTCGCACCCAGATCCACCGGCTCTGGATTATATTCTCGCGCCAGGCCCTCCCTGTCATCGTTCCGCTCCTTCTTCTTGTGGTTCAAGCCATCACGGGAGGCGGGCTCATCAGCATTTATGCGGCGCCTAGCAAGAAGGTACTCAATGTCGTGATCTTCCACGCCCTTGGCAATGGCTGGGTCACCGGCAGCCTCGTCTCGTCCATTCTGTGCGTCTGCCCTCTTACCATAGGGAGTTGACTGACTGACGTCTACCTTTGCGGTTGCAGAATTAGCACGTACAGCACAGGTCTGTACATAACCTTGTCGTCAACTCGCTTGATTGACGTATTGACGGTGAATTGCAGTAATGATATCGTGGAAAATTCTGTCTATACACAAAGCCCTGAGCAACTTGGACGCCCATGCCAGCGATGGGGTCAAACTTACAGTGCGTTTTCGTCGACCCTCGTCTCCCATCTAATCTATTCATAGTTTTTTCTCGCCGTCCTGGTGGAGAGTGCTGCCTTGCAAACGTACGCGTACTACTCCCCTTCATCTTGGCCCCCCGATTCACACATATGAACCATTATAGAGCCACCGCTTTCGCCATCCTCATTGCCTTCCAGCTGGACTTTATTGGCCAATCCATTCTCGTCCCTATCGCGCCATCAATATATGGCATCTCTAGTGTGCTAATACACATCCGAGTCGCACTGGGGTGGAGCCACGGGCCACGGGAGTCGGATGAGCAAGATACGATACCCGCTCGGATCGAGTTTGCTACAGGGCAGACTACGACTGTCATGGGCACGGTCGACGAGAGGATGCATGAGGATTTGCGAGACCCTGAACTCGAGATGAACGCTTATCCGTTGAGCAAACGACCACAGGACACGATACCCTGACGCTAGACGATCTATTGGACGGCTTTTTGTATAGAAATTTTGTACTATATACTATGTGGCTGCTGGTCATTAATTTCAGCCTCAGCACGATGCTTGAAACAAGGAATGCACGCGAAAGATTTAAAAGAAAATGCTCCATGATGAAATTCGGCATTTTGCGATTTCCTGTGCTAGCATGTGCTCCGCGGGATGATCCACCTGGGCAGACTTGGGCGCTTGCTTGGCCCCGCTTGGCCAACCCCGCCCATTTAATGGCTTATCCGACCCTAAGCGACCCAGCAATCGTCATGCATATGTTCCGTAATTGAAGGGTGGCACTGGCGTCCGTCGGAGGCCGTCGGTCTCGACTGCCCTTCAATTTCAAAGGAGGACCAATCGCTTGGTTTCTGAGACCCGAAGCAAAGTGCAGCTCCACACTGCGCAGTATGCTGTTTGTTAGAAACCAGCAACTGTGCGACACTCCCGGAAAGGAAGTCGTTACTGCTTTGATATTTGAGCAACTGGGTGCTTTTCTTGGACGGGTTTGCAGACATGCGATGATAATTATGATTCTGAAGAAGAGCCCGGCTGTACGTGAAACCTGAGATATTGGAGCCGTTTCAATTGGAATGAACGAGTCCCAGTTTGGAATGATGCTTCGGCGTCCTGCAGTGTGTGTGAGCCATATCTTCCGCACAATGGTCACCGGATGGTGTGTGGATTCACCTGCCGATCCTGTCGTAGGCATGAGAGCAGCAGACTAAGAGATGACAAAAGAGGATGGATAGGCCAAAAGAAAAGTTGCGGAATTAAACGATGGCGCAGACGTGTTGTGAACGTCCTGGCAGCCTCTCTGCCAAGAGTGACCCGGCTTTCAGCGGGAATACCTTGCTCCAGAGGCCCGGGTTCGGCTTCGAGTTTTGAGGTGAGACGACTGCTGTAGGTTGGTTGCACTATGTAAAGGTTACGAAGAGAGAAACACCAGGAGCAGAGTGACCTCGGAGGACGCATGATCAACTATAATCCGAGTCAAGCCTTCGGACCAGATTCATTGCTAATATTCCCGAGCCGCCGCCGTTGCAACTTGAAGTCAAGCCTTCAAGGTACACGCAGGATAGTTGCACCAAGAGAGTGGCCGAAAAGCAATTCGAGCAAAGGTCCTGGAAGAGTCGGAAATGGATCAAGCAGATCAATGATGAAATCTGATGTCGAACAAACATTCTCTTCTTGTTCTCCTGAATCTCTTCCATCGCTTGCGACACCAGAACACAGCATGCACCATTGAATCTTTCCACAAGCTCAAATTCCGCCAAGAATCTCAGCGAATGTCCTGGAATGCCATGCTCAGGTCCATGATGACTCTTTCGAGCCAGCTTGATCCGCTACCTCTGAATGTCAATGCTCCAGCCTTTCTTGTTGCTTTATGTAAAGATAGTGCCTAGCGCCATTCTTGAGAGCATCGTACCACAGAACCACAGATCGGCCCTCACGCAATAAAACAGAACTGCAGTCACTCCCTGACCTCCCTGACCTTCTGCTCATAATGCCGCCCACCCCAGTGCCCGAGCTTGGAACGTACAACTATGTGCCCGAAACAAAGGCAAGTGTTTGCCCGGAATTTGAACACGCTTGCTGAGGCGTACGATGCAGGAACAACTCGATTGGGCAGACCTGGTCACTATCGACCTGGCTGCCGTAGGTACACCGGAGGGAAAGAGACAGCAGGCGGACATCCTTATATCTGCTGTGCGCGAGAAGGGCTTCTTCTACGTGAAAAACTTTGGAATCTCCCAGGAGCGCGTCGACCGGCAGTTTGCTCTCGGGAAAAGGCTCTACGAATTGCCGTTGGAAGAGAAGATGAAATATGTTCCACGCGGCATAGGTATCCTTCATTGCATGCACCTCAAGATTTGGCTAACAACACCAGATGAGGGTGATGTCAAGGGTTATCTCCCCGCTGGGCGCACAGTGTATGTGAATCAACTGGGAAAAAATGCGAGGTGACTGACGATCGTACTAGTATCGACCTGGAAAACAATATCCGAGACCAACTGGAGATCTTCAACATCCCCAGTAAGGTTCCCGTCCTCAAGTGTGTTCTTATCGACCCGAGACAGAATTCAACGGGGATTTTGATCATGGCCACCACCCTGCGGTCATAACCGAAAAACTGGAGGAGGTGGAAGAATTCGCCAGGGTGAGGATACCCCTCAATAATTGCAGCGATGGAGTCATGACGATACTAACGGGCTCCTAGTCTCTCCACGCCGAGATCCTAGATCCACTCTACGTCCTGCTGTCCATTGCTCTCGAGCTCCCAGAAGACTACTTCACGAGCATGCACAGCTACGAACTGAGGAGCGAGGATCATCTCCGATACATGCGCTACTCCAAGTACCCGCCCGAGATTAACGCCAAGCTGTCTAATTGGGCGTTCGGACACACCGGTATGGAGCAATCAGATACCACTTCGCTCACTAAATGCCTTCATTGTACAGACCTCGGAAGTTTCACGCTCCTATTCCGCCAGCCTGTCGCCGCCCTGCAGATTCGCTACCCTTCGACGAACGAATGGAAGTGGGTAAAGCCTCAGGATGCTACTGTCACGGTGAACGCTTGCGATGCCTTGCAGTTTTTGACGGCGGGATATGTGAAGAGCACCATTCATCGGTGAGCTGAGCAAGATACAGAATATATGCGCACATTCCAATCCGCCTTCAGGGTCACCGTTCCTCCCAAAGATCAGCAGCACGTAGATCGGATTGGTCTTCTCTACTTCTCGCGGTGAGTGAAGGTACCACTTCCTTGGACCGAACTCATCAAAGCCCACAGGCCCCATAACGACGTCAAACTCAGTACGATCAAGTCCCCTCTGCTTGAGCGCGTGGGATACACAGAGAACGAGTTTGAGAACGGAGGCAATCCCGTACCCACTATGGAAGGTACGCTGTCGCCTTTTTTTTTCGACATCCTGATTGACCATGAGTTCAGAATGGACCTTTGCAAAGCAGAAATGGCAGGCCAAGGTCGGAGTGAAGGGCGACGCAGGCACAATTCTACCCGGTTTCAATGAGAAGGTTTATGCGTGAAATTGTAGATGTACCTTGGATGGGTTACTCTCAAAGTGCACCAAGGGACACTCAGTAATTTAACTAGTTACGGAAAAAGGTTTGGTTGCAAACGGATCGAACGGCTCAATGGTGCATCTGATGTGAAACAAATATTCGAGCTTGTCATCTTCATCGGCACACCAGTGAATCTTACCACAATCTCACCAAGAATCTCAGCGAATGTCCTGGAATGCCGTCTGCCATGATAACTCGTGATTCGAGCCAGCTGCTTGATCCGCTACATCTCCTGTCCGGCTTTCAATGGAATTGAGCCATTTTCCAAGTGAAAGACGCAATCTTCTCACTGGTCGCTCCAAAGAAGATAACGGGTAGCGCCATTTCGAAGAGACATGGTGAACATCTCAGTCAGCGCTCGGCCCACGCAATGCCACCACATAAAAGAAAGACCTGAATGCATGTATAATCCCGCTTCTTCCTTCTGCTAGAAATGCCCGTCCCAGTGCCCGAGCTCGGAACATACAACTACGTTCCTGAAACCAAGGCAAGTGCTCACGAATTTGAGGAAGGCTGAGAACCTAATGCGCGCGATGCAGGAACAACTCGACTGGGCAGAACTGGTAACTGTCGACTTGGCTGCTTTTAGTACGCCCGAGGGAAAGAAACAACAAGCGGACATCCTTATATCCGCTGTGCGCGAGAAGGGCTTCTTCTATGTGAAAAACTTTGGAATCTCCCAGGAGCGCGTGGACAGACAGTTTGCTCTTGGAAAACGATTCTACGAGCTGCCTCTGGAAGAGAAGCTGAAATACGTTCCGCGCGGCCTAGGTATCTTCAATTCCGGTCTATCATACATAATATTTTTGGCTGACGAGGCCAGATGAGGGTCAATTCAACGGTTATGTCCCCGCTGGGCGCAGAGTGTATGTGATTCTAATTGAAAAGATACGCGCAGGTGATTGACGATAGTAGTATCGACCAGGAAAACAATATTCGAGACCAGATCGAGATCTTCAACATCCCAAGTAAGTTAGTTTCCCCGTCCTCAAGCGTTTGTTGTTATTGATTCCTCGAGAATAGAATTCAACGGGGATTTCGACCATAGCCATCACCCTGCGGTCGTAGCTGAAAAACTGGAGGAAGTGGAAGAATTCGCCAGGGTGAGGATGCCCCTCATTTACAATCAATATACATAGTACTAATGGGCTCCTAGTCTCTCCACTCCGAGGTCCTGGACCCACTCTACGTCTTGCTGGCCATCGCTCTTGAGCTACCGGAAGACTACTTCACGAACATACACAAATACGAAGTGAAGAGTGAAGATCATCTCCGATACATGCGATACTCCAAGTACCCGCCCGAGATTAACGCCAAACTTTCAAACTGGTCCTATGGACACACTGGTGCGCACGAGTCTCACAAACTCCTACTTACTTCATGCTCACCTGATCATACAGACCTCGGAAGTTTCACACTCTTGTTCCGCCAACCTGTCGCCGGCCTGCAGATCCGCTACCCTTCCACGAACGAATGGAAGTGGGTGAAACCTCAAGACGCTACTCTGACTGTCAACGCTTGCGACGCTCTGCAATTCTTGACCGCAGGATACGTGAAGAGCACCGTTCATCGGTGAGTTTAGTGAGATACAGGATATGAGCAGATTTCATTCTGCCTATACAGGGTCACCGTTCCCCCCAAAGATCAGCAGCACGTCGATCGTCTCGGGCTTCTCTACTTCTCGCGGTCCGTCAAAGACCAGAGACCTTTTTGTGCTTGCTCACTGACGCCCACAGGCCTCATAACGACGTCAAACTCGATACCATCAAGTCCCCTCTCCTTGAGCGCGAGGGATACACAGAGAACGAGTTTGAGAGCGGAGGCAATCCAGTGCCTACTATGGAAGGTACGCTTTCGTCTTTATGGTCCGACATTAATATTGGGATTGACCGGGAGGTCAGAATGGACCTTTGCCAAGCAGAAATGGCAGCGATCGAAGGCCCGAGTCAGCGGCTACGAAACGGCCACGATTCTACCCGGATTCAACGAGAAGGTTTATGCTTGAAATTGTATATGCACTGTTGTACAAAAGACTACTGATAATCTACACTTTTCACGACTTCGGACCATTCATCGAGATGGTCCGTCATTACCTTGCACTTTGCTCTCACATCCCGATCCGCGTCTTTGCCCAAAAATAAGAACTCTGGCCAAGGTTTCCCTGCGGCCCTGCCCTCCCCTCGCACAACCTCGACGACGGCTTCCATGGCCTTGTCCGGATCCCCTTCCTGGTTGCCATCCCTAGCGGCATACCCATCGATGGTCTCTCGCCGCAGATCATCATAGGCCTCTATAGGGTGTGGGGTGCTGTAGTTGTCCTCGATACGGACCATTCGAGTCCTGAAGGCGCTGGGCTGGACGATGAGAACACGGATATTGAATCGAGCGACCTCGGCTCTAAGGGCCTCGGCCACGAGGTGGACTGCGGCTTTGGAGCTTCCGTACGCCCCTGCAGCTCAATTAGTTATCAGACCTCGACTGCGACTTGTGAAGATACCCAATCCCTGATATTGGATCAATAAACGCAAAGCAATGAAACGGCAACTAACGATGATTTCGCCCGTCCAGGCGGAGCGGCTACCAATGACGACGACTGTACCATCTTTTTGGGCACGCATGTATGGTAGACAAGCCAAGGTGACGTCCAAGAGACCAAAGACATTGACTTCGTACTGTTTGCGAAGAATCGCCGATCTATTCACTGTGTTAGCGTCAAGAAGCCGTAAGGATGTTCTGGCTCACCCGTTTTCCTCCAAGAGCCCAAGATAGCACGAGCCAGCATTGTTAACCAGAATGTCTATGTGCCCCCAGAAAGCTGCAGCCTCCGCTATTCGCGATGCAATGATCTCTTCTCCAGCCGTTACATCGAGTTGCAAGAGTCGAAGGTTGTCATTAGTCCCGTCCAGATCTTGAATTGGATCCAACGTTCTGGAGCTGGCGATAACACGATCTCCTCTGGCAAGTACACTCGATACTAGGCTGCGTCCAAAGCCAGAGGACGCCCCTGATGGAGTTGGGATATGATAATTTCCTGAGGATTCGTGCACACCTGTGATGAGCCAGACTTTGGACGACGCCATGGTCGATGCCTGGGATTCTTGAAGATAATCTTCGGACCGTGCGAGGTTTCGGCCTTCCGGAGTATCTCATGCTGCCGTACCCAGCTGAAGTCGAGTCGTTCGAACGCGTCCGAGATCTTGTTACATCTTCAAAGCTTGCAGAGAGAGAATTTAACGACAGGCAGCCTGAGGTCGCGGAGACGAGCCACGACAGGATGGAAAGAGTAGAGAGAGCAAGGCCAAGTGGCATCAGATCGCTGAGATCAGAGGGCTCTCATTCTCTTCGATTCTTTTTCTGCTTGCTATCCAATCTGCTTCTATACAAAGAGTTCGCAGTGAATCTGTACATGTATGGCTACAAAGGGTATAAAGGGTATGTACTAGGAAGAATACAAGATCCATTTACAACGGGCTTCCAGTTCCTCGTCACTAGCCGGACGATACGAAGCTAGTACAGCTGGCGGAGGTAGAGGCGGGTATTTGGGTTTCGGAGGAGTTTCCTCTCGGGATATGGGCTTGATCTCCATATCCTTGGAATCGCTGAATAGTTTTCCATCGCGTCTTCTGACGTTTTGACTCTGCGGGCGACAGGGTAGCGCAGCCTGGCCCTTTTCTGGTCCCATCTTTGACCGAACTCGAAACCCTGGGCTCGATCCGCTCTCGTGTTCCTAGGGAGTGTGAGTCAGACAACCAACATCCAAGTTCAGGGAAATGATTCACCAAAACTTCTACAGCAGTCCATGTATCTTCAATCTTGACCGACGAGGGGATCCGAGCATATACGACGGGAGGCTGTCAAAGGTCGGTATACGTTCTTTGGAAGAGAAAGAGCACGTACCCTGTGCTTGGTGCTCTTCAAAGATTCAACGCCACGATATTTATCCAAAAAGATTTCCCCAAGATGCGGAGAAAATGTCTCGACAGTGCGTCTTCTGGGATTGGAATGGTCAATCTGAACACGATACGATGGCCCGGTCTGCGTTTCGTGGGTTGCGTCAGATAGTAGCAGTCTACCAGAGGGAAGGCTACTGACATTGCGGGTCGCCGAAATCCTAGTGACGTTCCCGGATTGCCACTCCATCCAACTAGGCGGGGTCGTTCCGCAAGAACGGCGGACGCGTACCCTGTCCCCGATCTAGAAAGTCGCGATTAGAAACGAACGGGGGCTGGTCCTATCTTACAGACCTTGAAATCCGTGATGTCGATGGCGTCGAGATCGTTTCTCGGGGCGCTGAATGGCAACACCGGCTGGGTTGGAGGGAGGGAGATAATTGCAGGCGGAAGCAAACCGGCCGACGCCACGTCGGAAGCACAGCTGCCCCTGAATTCATGGCGGAGGTGCACGACCTGCGCGTCTGTGCTGGGTATATAGGGATTAGGGCCGCCTAGTGGTTTCCTCCGACGCTGAGAAGTGGGATGAGTTTTCCGCACGCTGGGGGCCCCAATATGCGAGGCTTTGGGAAGAGACGGCGGCGGCGGGGGGTAACGCTCCATAAGGACTATAGAATTACGCCGAAGCGACTCGAGGGTGGTAATGGGCATGGAAAAACGCGAGTGGGTTGGGTTGTGGGTCAATATAAGAGCACAGGGTTGCTGTAGGGTAGTGGCCACGCGCGTGATGTTTTTCCCAAAAGAGCCAGTGTTGGCCATCACATACACCATCGGTGTAGCAGCGTATAGAACAATGGCGGAAATAAAAGGAGATCCTATCCCGGCATGGAGCGTGTCACGTTGCGTTGGCTTTTAAACGCATCCAATAGGTGAGAGTGGAAAAAAAAGGCTTGTTCGTGATTGCAAGGCAAAAAGAAGGTACGGTAGTCTTGTGGGGGCCAAAAGATCCTGCAAATATGGTCAGTGGACCATTGAATCGGCGAAAGCCGAGTGCTTGCCCTTGTAATGCTTTAGCGATGGATAAAACCGGCGGCCGAGGAGATTTGTAAAAGTTCCTTGCGCGGCTCGTGGGTCCCTGTAGGCGCCTTATTGAATTGATCACAGGACGGAAAAAAAACCTACGTTATCGCTTGCTGTGGATTCCTTCACAATGTAGTTGACCAATCTCCCCGACCGTCTGCCTCTCCTGTTTTTTTTTTTGCGAGTCCGCGGGTAAGGTTGTATGCGGTCACCCGTGTTCGTTTTGCCAAAGGGCGGCTTGGCTGCACGGGCGGCGTCAGTGATGCGCCGTATGTCAAATCTCTGATACTCACGCGTGGTTCAGTGGACCATGCTCCGCCGACTGGAGACTTGACCTCGGTCTTTGCGTAGAGGAAGATCGTCAATTGCCCCGCCAATCATCCCGGCATTGAATTCAATTGATAGCCACAATTTTTTTGAGAGAAGAATGTCTGGTCTTCTGGTGCTGTTACGAGGTGCTTCTGATGTCCCTGCGGTTACCCCGGAGGAAAAAAATGAGCGGGGTCCAAAGATTGTCACTTGGTCAGGGAGTTCCCGGCCCTCAACTGAGGTTCCGAGCCAGCGTCGAAACACCATTCACATTTCTGTATCCGGAAGAATCAGCTCACATGAGATGGCGAAAAAAACCAAGGCCGACCAACCCTCACCATCACCGCCGTCAGGAGCTTTCCGACACTTGGAGCGGAAACAATCTAAAGTGCAAGGCTTTCTGCAACACCACCGGACCCACGAACAAGGAACGTTCGCAGCAGTAGGTTGGCAGGTGTTGATAGAGGTTTCGTCTAAGCCCAAACGGGTGTGAGCTGCTGTCGGGATAGCGCTGAATGAATGGATATGTTGTACATTGCAATGCAATTAGCGATACAAGAAGCCGCAGCCGTGAGTAGATAATTTCAATCATAGTCTCCTTGAGAAGAACATTAGCTTAGAAAGCGAAAGGAGAGAACGTGCATACCACCGCCCCCTTCGTCGCCCCCGCCCCCTCCGCCGAGATCATCGTTGTCATCTCCTTCACCATTGTCAAAGTAGTTGTCCGCGTAGTCGTTGTCGTACTCTTCGTCGACATCGTAGTCGGACTCGGGCGCGTCTGAACCTGCGTCGGAAGCGTCGGACGGTTCCTGTGCAGCAAGGGCTCAACAACAAGTTGGTCAGAAAATTAGTATAGCCGAACCTTCTCTTCGTCATCTTCCCCCAAGTCGTCGATGTTCATCTTTTTCGCCTTTAGTTTGACTGCCTGGCGTTTTTTCTTGGGATTAAAGTAGGCGTCGAAGAGGTTGGGCGGAAAGTATGGCGCGTGCAGATCTTTTTTCTTGAGAGTGGGCTGGCTGTTTGCGGACGTGCGGTACTTGTCGCTGTACTTTGGGAGCTCTGTCGACGCGTCTTTGAGAATAGAGCACCCTTGGTCGAGCTATACGTAAACAAACCCGTAGATTTTGTAGCTTCAACAACGTAGTACGCCGACTTGCGAAGACGCTGAGTGAATCCAATTTGGTACGCAGCAATCTGCTTCTCGTCCTCGGTGTATTCGCTGAGAACAGGGGGTATCATGGACTGGACGACATTTGTTTGAATTTTTCGGAGAAAACGCGATTTTAGTGTCGCACTGGGTACATTGCTGTTGCTTCACGAGACATGTTCTGGAGGTCTGCATGGGTAAGACCCATGGGCAGGGCTGCAAAGGAGCCCCTGCCGCGAAAGCCACCCCGACCACGACCGCCCATTGATGAAAAGGTGATACAAACGCAAAGCAAGGCGGTGCCTTTTGTTGACTCCCACACCCACCACCCTCTCGCCTCTTTCACCTCTTTCACCCCACAGACCAGCCACGACCATGGAAATGTCCCTTGACGATGTATGTGGCCCATACGTCTTCCAGAACTCTCATCTCACCGTCTGCAGATCATTGCTGCCCGCCCCAAAACCGACCGCCGCTCGTCAAACCGGGGCAAAGCTCGTGTCCAGGTGCTGGGCAACCAAGGACTCAGCCCTGCCACCCGTGCCCGAAAAGCAGCCACAGCAGCTCCCAAGACCGCAGCCCCCACTTCCACCCCGGCGGAGAAAATCATCGTCTCCAACCTCCCCCCGGATGTCAATGAGGCCCAAGTCAAGGTACGCTGTCCTCCTTCAATCGACGACTTTGACTCACCCTTTGCTGCAGGAGCTATTCCACACTACCGTCGGGCCTCTTCGTGAGGTGACACTCCACTACGACGCTGGTGGCCGCTCAAAGGGCGTTGCCACTGTCCTCTTTTCCAAGAAGGGCGACGGCAACCGCGCCTTTGCCCAGTACAACAACCGGCTCATTGATGGCAGTTAGTAGCCTTTCACTCGTCTCCCCTTGGTCGCAGTCCTCCTTTTAGGATTCCACTCGTCGCTCCCGACTGTCCTGTCCTGCCCCTCTGCCCACTCGACAACGGACGACACCCACCCACCGCCTTCATTGGCTCTTCCGCAGCCTGTGCTGTGGTGTCCATCTCTTTGATGATGATGAAAATGCTGTGGAAGTGCTCACGCGCTCCGGCATCTGCCTAAATCTGCAGGTCTGATCAACCTTGCTTCGATTGAAAGGCTGCGCTTCCGCCGGATGTTGTACTTAGAATACAACGACAGACTGAGGGCTGCAGTCTGACGACGGGGGCTTGGATGAGTCGTTGGTTGCATGGGCTTCGATTCGCGGAGTTGGTTGACGTTGGCTATGGAATCCCAACGAACGTAGGCTTGGCTTGCCGTTCCTCCTAATCGCTTCCAGGGAATTCCAATGAATGACCCCGCTGGACGACCCTCGACATGGTTTATCAAGACAGGGACACGGACAGTGACAGCGACGACGAGTGGTTTCCCTTCTCTCCCCGTGCCGTCCTCCTTCCTTCCTCTTCGCCTCCAATGTTCAGAACAACCGACTGATTGACCGCACTTCTCCTTCCTTCCTCCCCCTCCCTCCCCTCGTCAATCCCAATCCGACTCGCCATCGACAATCGCGTATTATAGGACGCCCGATGAAGATCGAAATCGTTATGGACCCCTCGCGTGCGGCGCCTCCCGCGACCCTTGCGTCGCGTGTTGCTCCTGCGCCTGGTGCGGCTAACGACGCCCCCAGGTCTGTCGTATAGCCCTCCTTCTCCAGGTACAAATGCTCAACGGCTCTTGCCCGTTCAGGAACAATGGCACCGCCACCCGTGGACGAGGTGGACGAAGGGGACGTGGCGCAGGACGGCCGAAGAGTGAGCGTACTCCCAAGACTGCTGCCGATCTCGACGCTGAGATGGAGGTCTGTCCTCTTTCTTGATTCGCCTTGGTGCACCACTGAACCAAGTCTAGGACTACACGGCCAGCAACGCGCCCGCAGCTGCGTAAAGAGAGGAGGAGGATGTTTCCATTTTTTTTTCTACGGCTACTGTAATACGATTTCCCTGTTCCCGAGACACCCTCTTCTCAGAACCATACTACGTCCCATAAATATACAAACAATTGTGTTTGCCCTATTGTTATCCATGAATGCCCTCGATCGGAGCCCGCTCCATTGTTCAACAACTAACCACCACCACTACCACCGAAAATGCCTGCGTCTGAAACCGCGGCGCCTGCAAAGCTGAAGTATGCTGAGCGTCCAGAGTGGGCCGATGTGGAACCTTTGCAACAATACGAAATTGCCAATCCCCTTGCGCCCATCTTGTATTCGGAAGAGTGTTCGTGCTCTCATTCGTGGACAATGTGCGATCCAGACTGAAGCAAATTGACCAGACAAGGACGCGACTGATTATCTACGGGGAATCGTCAAGGCCGGCGAAAGGAGTGAGCGCGTACTCGAGCTCACGGAGCACGTTATCCGGCTGAATCCTGCTCATTATTCCGCCTGGTCTGTCTGTCTTTTGTATCGTTACTGGCCAGGTTCTCAACGGATGGTCATACAGGCAATATCGTTACGAGACTCTTGTCGCGCTCTCGGCGCCTTTGGACGTCGAGCTCAAACTTATGGACGAGTTCGCGGACAAGCACCTCAAGACGTATCAAGTCTGGCACCATCGGCGGCTCCTGCTACTTCTGACGCGCAAACCCGCGCCCGAGCTCGCGTTGATCGCACGTATCCTTCAGCGGGACGAGAAGAACTACCATACGTGGGCGCACCGCCAGTGGTTGCTGGCCTTTTTCAATGAGCCCTCGCTGTGGGAGGGCGAGCTTGATTTCGTGGATACGATGATGAACCGGGATGTAAGGAATAATTCGGTTTGGCATCACCGTTTTTTCGTCGTCTTCCAATCTGGTGTCCGGGAGGGCGAAGAGGACCGGGAGAGGATTCTGAAGAGGGAGCTCATGTACGAAAAACCACCAGTTTGCATTCACGCTTCTGACGACGTTCTAGATATGTGAAGCAAAACATCTCTCTGGCTCCGAACAACGCCTCTGCGTGGAACTACCTCCGCGGTGTTCTCGAGCACACCCGCCAATCGTTTGGGAGCCTGGCTGCGTTTGTACAGCCGTACACAGTCCCGCTGCCCGCCTCTACTACGGACATGGTGGACCTCGAGAACCCGCCTCCTGGCCGTGACGCAGACCTCCCGTGCGCCGCTGCCATCGAGTTCCTCGCGGATGTGTACGAGGAAAGGGGCGGCGCAGATAACGTGGACAAGGCGGTCGAGGTGGGTCTAGCCTATGTCTATTGGACCACTTTTGACTCACAGCCGCTCTAGTTGTGGCGTTCGCTTGCCAACGAGCACGATACGATACGAAAGAAGTACGCATGCATTTTTCGATTCGCTGTCCTCATTGATTCACGCCGACCATAGATATTGGGAATGGCGCATTCGCGAGGCGTTGGCTGCCTCTTCCCAATAAATGAGAATGTTTGTTTACAAGTGTATTATTTTCTTGTGTACAATGAAAGGAGTGCTACCTACAGCGCGAGGGCTACAAGTCCTACTGCAAAGAGCACGCCTCGCAATACATCGGTACCCAGCCGTGGGTGCCCAGCGCTCTTCTCATCACTCGTGCTCCCGAGCTGCCAATCTGCACCTGACATCCCGTTGCTCGTCGCCAGGACGGCGGGTGGTACCGTGGCCGTACCTCCCTTGACCGTCGTCGTCGGGAACGTCGCTGTACCAATACTCTCCTCCGCCGTGAGAAACACCAACGCGAAGGCTGGAGCGGGAACGGGAATAACGCAGGTGTTGGCGCTTGTATCACACGAGATGGTCACGATATTGAGATCGTTTTTGAACCGCCCGTCGACCTCGTGGATTGTACCGAGCGTTTGGCCGGCCCATGTGATGTTGTCTTTTGTGCTCACCGAGTCGGATAGGAAGTACCTAGCGGAAATTTCAGGAACAGAAGCGGAGATGATTTTAGCGACTCACTTGACTTGCACAGACGAGGGTACCGTGCCTCCAGAGACCGTAAGCGTGGCCTTGTAGCTGTTCGCGCCTGACGGGTCCGTCATGAAATTGAAAAGCCCCACTCTTACGAGGGCACCATTTTCGTAGATGGCGTATTGCCTATATGCGAAAATGAGAACACGCATAGAGCGAGATGGACATGACTTACGGCGTGTATATGGACTCAGTGTTGCCGAGCATGTCAACAATCTGCGCAGTGTTGGTCTTGCCAAAGACTTCGGCCGAGATGAGGGCAGAATAGTATACTGCTCCGATCGTCCATTCGTAATATTTCGATACATTCGTCGGAGGAGCCGTGAACGGCTAAGGCAATTATAATCAGAAAATGGATACTCATGAAAAACACAGAGAGAGAGACACTGACATTGTAAAACACATTCTGCCCACCAACGTGCAACATGGCGCCCGAAAAATTGCTATAAGCCATCTGCAATCCATAGTCCAACGCCCAGAGCGCAGCCCCAAACGAGTCGGAGATACCAGGGAACCCGCCACACGAAGCGGAATTGGTTTCAAACATCAAAAAGGGCTTTCCTGCCTTTTGTGCGATCGTGGTGGAGTTGAGGTACGGTTCGCAAAGCGCCACGGCGGATGTGTGGTTGAGGAAGTCGGAGAATTCGATTTGGGGATCGTGGAAGACACCGATGCCTGGAAGAAGGCTCAATTTGGGCTGGTGTCGCGGATGGGCGACGCACCGTAAATCGGAAAACAATTGTCGCGAGGGCCGTTAGCTTTTAGAAATGAGGAATTTTAAGCCCTCTACCTGTGGGATAGCTACAGTCGCGTGAGATTCAGTCCAGCTAACAGAAACAAACAAACATACTGCTCGACTGATAGTGCGAATAAATTGCCCACATAGTCGTCGATGAAACCCGTATTCCAGACCATCTCGGGCGTCCAAGTTCCCGATACACTGGGGCCAATGAGGTTGTTCTTGACAGGTACGTTGGTGTCGGCAGCGAGCGCTTGCACCATCAGGCCAAATTCGGCGGTATAATCAGCAGGGCCGTAGCTCGAATTTCGATGTTGGTGCCTGCAAGGGTGAGTCTAGAGCAGATAAAACTAGACCAGCACTGACGCTGAATAGAGATCCGGCTCATTGGCAACTTGAATTCCAAGCAAATGGTCACCGAGCACGGCTTCTCCGTATTCCACGATCTGGAGACGAAAGTCGGAGGTGTCGTTGAACGGAACGCCTTGAGCAGCGTATCAAGAAACAGAAGAATGAATTACTGAGAAACTTACCTAGATACCATTTGACGTCGACAAGCGCAGAGACGTTGCCCAAGAGATAAAATAGATCCATCGTATATATCACAGCCGGAGTTTGAGTCTATAAAAGCATTCATTTAATAGTTGAAACCGAAAGGAGGATTTCAATGCGCACAGGATTATTCGTGTCCGCAGATTGTTTCGAGATAGCTCTGTCTTCAGGCAAGGTCTCGACGAAGAAGGCATAATCCTGGGTGTTTCCTCCAACCCGCACATGCAGCTCGCCCGCGCGCTCTGCGACGTTG
The DNA here is from genome assembly GCA_029378245.1 of Roridomyces roridus. Taxonomy (NCBI): domain Eukaryota; kingdom Fungi; phylum Basidiomycota; class Agaricomycetes; order Agaricales; family Mycenaceae; genus Roridomyces; species Roridomyces roridus. Next base: position 133,629 of record JARKIF010000062.1, read on the forward strand.
GAGAATAAATTCAAAAGAGGGACTTGGATGAATGATCTATAAATGTCGACGCTCAGTTGTGTTGTCAATGTCCACAGAAATGTGGCGCTCACGAATTTTTCCCGACTAGGGGAGACATAAATGAGCGCTCGAGTAGTTAATGCGGGAGACGTACACAACTGGGTAATGACCGACATCTCGATCGAGAAACCGTAGAAAGCACCAGGGACCGGGATCGAGAGTCGAGCGACGCTTGTGTTGGACGATGGGAGGGTCAGCGTGAAGGACGTGTTTGGAGCCGGATCTGGAATTTCTGGCGGTTGTAGGAGCGTTGTGTTGTAAGCTGCTGCTACAGTGGCGGTTGGGGAAGAGGCGCTAGTGATTCCCATAGGAATTTGGCCATAGACAGTCACGGACGCGGAGACGGTGTCGAGAATCCAAAGAGTCCAAAGGAGGAGAAAGAACATGGTGGTTTGAAGGAGAGACGCGAATTGGAGGAAGTATATTTAACGCGCTCAGCTGCGCAGCAAGACGAAAATAGAAACCAGGTCAGAATAGACAGACACCGCGACATCGGTGTACCACTGAAATGAGCGGGGCTGTCCGCGACGCGCCTTCAAGACGCATAGAAACCCGCTGGGAAAGGAGGACGACTCTTTCTCTGGGCTATTTTTGGTGCAAACGGAAAAAATATCTGAAAATGCGCGTATTCCGGTGTAGTTTGTGATACATGTGCTGTGAGAGATACAGTAATTAGAAGCGGGTATAGGCTGAACGAGGTATATCTGAGGAGAACACATCACGGGTAGCTCAGGATTTTCTTCTTCATCGCAGGCTCATTGTCGCAATACGCCAGCATCGATCCACCGCAGCTCGCCATCAGCGTCTCAGGCACACGCTTCTCCACACTATTCCAGTCAGACACGTCTTCGGAGCGGCGGGACGGTTTGGGTGTCGGCTGAAGGTCCTTGATAGCACGGACGAGGGAGGCAATGATCGCCTTGTACACCAGTTCTCGGAATTTCGGGTAGAAATGTACCATCGAGCCTGGAGTTCCACAAACGACGGGGCAATCGGGGTTGGGGCATCCTTCGGGGTCGATTCCAGTGGTCTTGTTCTGGCATTTGCCGTGGAAGAAGCCGGGAAACACGGTGGCGTTGAGGGTTTCGAAAGAGCAATCCTTGTAGCCCTTCATAAGTTGGGGTTGTAGCTCGGGTCTCGGGGTAGAAACTAGTCCACGAGTTTCGATGTCTTCGGCCTGGAAGGAATGTCAACCAGTTAATCACACACGGCGAGCGAGCTGCTTACAATCGCGTATGCAGTTTCTTCCACGGCTTTCTGATAGTTGGCGAGAACGGTATTGCAGGTCCCGGTCTGGCATTCAAACTCGCATGCAGCGACGTGGTGTGGAATCGCAGCGAAGATGAAAACGGAAAGAAGACGAAGGGCGAGCATGGTGGATGGGTTAATTACTCGGCGGGTGAATATGGTTGTGGAGGGACGCGTCGAGGTGGGAAACAAGTCGCGAGGTTGTTGATGGCCAATCAAAGAACAACAAACTGCTTTTGCATTCGGAGCCTTTCCTCGTCCACCAAAATTCAGTCTCAAAGTGAAACGCAAATTTCCCTCGTTAGATCCCTTGTCGCGACGAAGCTGGGCGCCGCTGTCCCGGCCCGTGTTTTCTGAATTATCTTCGGATCTCGCCTGCTCTTCCTTCGGAGCCGCAATTCAGCACAAGTCGGCGCAGGTTGCCAAGAGAGCTTACTTCTTGGATACTCCACAATCCAGATGCTCAGCTGAGGTCTCTTGCTAATTCTAGCCTTCAAGCAACCGACTATACTCCCAATCCTATCCTCTCTTTCTTGTGTTCTGACTTGTCTGTGCCATCGGACAAATTTGGCATGGCTCAAAGATGTTCTGCCGCTTTTGTCTTGCAAGTCGAATTGGAAGACTGACGGTTCTCTGCCGTTCTAACCTCCCTCAGCATATTTGCCGCAAACTCGGCGTATATAGGCAACCGGAGAAAGCTTCGTCTATTCTTCGGTTGGGTAATATTCAATTTTTGATCTCCTTAAAAGCCAGAATGGCAAAGACTACACCCAACGTCGGTTTCCAGCATGCTCAGTTTCGCGGCTATCGCTCTTGCGCTCTTCTCTCGCGCCCAGGCTCATTGTAAGCATCCAACGTTTTTTACTCGAAACCACTGCTCACCCTACCAAAGACACATTCCCGTCCCTCATCGTGAATGGTGTGACCACCCCGGCGTGGACCAACGTCCGCCAGACCAACAACTACAACAGCCAGGCACCCGTCCTCGACGTCACCAGCGCCGATTTCCGGTGCTACGACTCGGCCACCGCCGGCACAGCCAGCACCATCGCCGTCGCTGCAGGCTCTACGCTCGGCATCGTCTGCGACCAGACCATCTACCACCCCGGCGTCATCAACGTCTATATGGCCAAAGCACCCACCGGGAACGTCAGCACATTTACCGGCGACGGCGCTGTCTGGTTCAAGGTCTACCAGATTACCGCCCAAACCAACGGTGGCTCTTCCATCACCTTCCCCGCTCAGAGTGCGTGACAAGTACTCGCAATCGAGAACCCAATGCTGATTACACGATGCAGACCTCCCGAGCGTCAGCTTCACGCTCCCAAAGTCCCTCCCGACTGGCCAATACGTGAGTAGCTTCCGTTGCTCTGCTCCCTCGCTCTAAATGTCGTACAGCTCGTCCGGATGGAGGCCCTCGCTCTGCATGCTGCAGCAACCTTCCAAGGCGGTACGTATTCTATGCCCTTCTTCCACTATGGACCAAACTAAGACGATATCATAGCCCAATGGTACATCTCCTGCGGCCAGATCAGCGTCACTGGCGGTGGCAGCGGCACTCCTGGCCCGCTCGTGTCCATTCCCGGAGTGTACACTGGCAACGAACCCGGCATCCTGCTCAACATCTACTACCCCATCCCGGCCACTTACACTCAGCCTGGGCCGGCCGTCTGGTCAGGATGAATGCACACTTAGCACGGTACCATGTAATATAGACCAAGACCCAATGAAATCTATTCCAAGCATCGCTCATTACATTCAGCAACCCCGATAAAGCCGGAGCTGGTCCTTGATTCTAGCAATCTGACTCTTGGTGAACTCGGTCATGCACGCGTCGGTGGAATAATCCATGTAATTGTCTGCGTCGAATCTGAGCAAAGTCATGGAGTAAAGCAGACTGCCGAACGTACGGATCGGGTCGTCGGTGGACAGTTTGCCGCACGTCTTCCTGCCACTCGGGCACCCTGATGCACCGGAAGCCTCAGCCGGCGTGTCGCCGACGTAGTCTCCTTGGCCGGTGCAGCCACCCTGGGGTTTCATTGTGTCAGCAAGGGCTCAGATGCAGGCGAGATAATCATTACCTGGAACGTATGGTACAGCCCGGACCAGTGACCGATTTCGTGCACAGCCGTCTAAACAACGTTTATTGAGATCGACATCGAAGCGAGAGAAGACACGTACCATTCCGCCATTGTATGGACGGCTTGTGCCTCCGGGAACAGTGTCATAGCGGAGTACCTGCGAGAAGATGAGTCTTCAACCGGGCCTAAGGATGCGCGACGCACAACGCCATCGTCGTGCGGTCTCTCCTTGTAGTCCACCGGAAAGGTAGCGTAGCCAAGCAAGCCCGTGTCGTCAGGAGAGGTGAACCTATCATTATGTGAACAAGGCAACTCACGCCAGACGGGCCAGATGCACATACCCAACAGAATAGATATTCAGGTCTCTCACCCCGCCCTTCTTCAACTTGGTCTTCATCGCCGTCTGCTGCTCTGAACCTGGCACGGCGTTGGCGAACCAGTCGTTGGTGTTCCGCGAGGTACCGGCGAGCTTCCACTGGAGACCGGAGCCTTCGAAAGCCTTGTTGAGGACCTTGATCTGAGACGTGACGAGTCTGGCATATCGCCTGCGCCGGCGTCTGAGTTGATGACGTGCCAGTAGACCTATGGAGGGATGAGATTAAGTGGCGGGGTCCATGGCGTGGAAGAGACTCACATTGATCGTCTTGGTCGCGCCAGTCCCAGCGGTCGACTCTGCGTCATCGTCATCTTGCGCTGGTGCGGCAAGTAGCCAAGCCCTGAAGTCTTCTTCCATGGCGAGGACTTCTGTCACGTTCTTGACGGTTCCACATCGGCTAAGGACGAGTTAGAAGGAGAAACAGTGCAGCTAGGAAAACTTGCCCTGTGACGGCGCTTGTATCAGGAACTTGGAACAAATTCTGAAGCGGGCCCGCAGAGACTGAGCACAGGCCGAGGAGGAGGCTTAGAGATGCAGAGTAGAGCATTTGAGATTGAGATGTGGGGTAGTATGTGGAGGTTTAGAGAGAAAGGGTTAGACAGCAGTCAGCCACCCGATCGTGTTTTTCGTCGACGCATTGGAATAGAGGCGAGCGAGACATATTTGACCACTTGAGCGCGTTGAGGAAAAAGTTGTGTCACTTCGGCCCGGGCGCTTGCCGGCGGTGATCTCACGGCGATCTCCTCTTTCTTCAGGCTCTTTCTTCAACACGACTGTGGGATCGCCTGGAAGCTTGCTCTCTACCTCCACCATGTCTGCACCCATCTCTGACCCACCCCGCGACCCCGATGCCATCCTGGCCGTCGAACAATCCCTTGTCTTCACTACTTTCACCGCCGACACGGCCTGGGAGCTGGGCAACGCCATCCGCTCGCGTCTCCTCTCGGACTTCCCTGGCACACCCTCCGTAGTCAATATCACGCTTGCGAACAGGTAAATAGCCCAGCAGGCTTCGTGTCAAGTCTGTAATGTTCTGCAGTGACCAGCTGCTCTTCCACACCGCGACGCGTCCGGGAACGCACCCGGACAACGACCAGTGGGTTGCGCGTAAACGCCGCACCGTACTCCGCTGGGGTTGCTCCTCGTGGTACATGCATAACAAGAACCAGGGCGGAAACGAAGCCTTTTTTGCCGCAAAGTATGCGCTTGGCGACGCCGCGGGCCAATACGCCATTCACGGGGGTGGGTTCCCAGTGAGAGTCAAGGGTGTCGAGAGCGTTGTGGGCGTGATTGTGGTCAGTGGGCTGAAGCAGGAGTGGGACCACCAGGTCATCGTCGAGACGGTGGAGAAGTATTTGAAGGATCAAGGAAGTCGTTGAAGGGTCGGTCAAGCTTGAAGATTCAAAACGTGTGCGATTTCCAGCATCTAGTGTACATGTACGAGTTACATTTCTTTCCAAGCAGCCTCTGGTCTATATTTCTATGCCATTTTGATGAACTAGCGCCCACAAGTGGCACAGAGACTGCAACGTACCTTTCAAACTCATTCGTCTTGCGAAGACCGCGTCCTTGAGCGCCTCCGAGTCGAATGCGCGCCCTCAGGTTGCCTCGACGCGTCGATGGAACGCGTGTTCGCGTCACTAGCCCCTTGATTCAACCAGCGTGTAAACGCCTCAATATCGAGCCAGTCGGCCGCATTATCCAAAGTGTAGTTCCCTGGGGTTGTTGCCTCTGCTGGATAAGTCTTCGGACAGTGATTAGCCTCGCGACATGGGTACTTTCAACTCGGAAACACGTACTTGTTCGATATACGCAGCGAGACGCGTTTCCCCAGCCGCCATAATGATCATATCAACGAGAGCCGCGTTGCTCATTCTTTCTTGTGGATGCGAGGATGTGGTTAGAGAAGAGTTGAGTGGGGTGGCAGAAAGCAAATTTGAACAAGCAGATTCCGGATTTCGTGATGGCAAAACGCGCCCAACAATGGACGACCCATGATTCACACGCGCTTATACAAAAGAGACAATTAGGGCGGAAGACGCCACCAATGGTCCAAACTAAATTTCGCAGCTTCCATAAGACAGATCTGAGATAGGGGTCCATCATGCCACGGGAGCTTTTTCTACTCGAAAGTGGACAACAGATCCTGCACAAACATCGCCGTCCTCTCTGGCCCATCCACTTCAACAGCCTCAACCCGCTCACAACGAAACATCTCGTAGTCGTTGCCCCCGGGTTGGAACTTGTCTCCCAAGTACACAATACGCTCAAAGTCGGTCAGATATCGCAGCGAGTAGGTCTTGTCCCAGCCTTTCGGGAACATATCAAACGACGTGCGTCCACCGATTGCACAGACCAAGTTGTATGTCGGAAACTGCGTCTTCAAAGCTGCAATCATGGTTTGCCGGACATGGTGGATTCGATCGTATTCTTCGAAACGGGCTTGCTCCTCGGAGCTTTCATTCGCGTGGGTATGGTAGCGGGGAAAGGGGAAGGGGAGGGGGGCGTACGTTGTGTCATGCCCTTGTGGACATATGTTGATCAACCCATCTCGGAATTCGACAAAGGTTCCTCTGGACCCAGGGTGAGAAAGCGCACGTAGCTGAAAGACAACACACCTCTTGATAGGAATATCGAGGTCGGCAATGTAGTGCAGGATAAAGTTGACCAAAGTCTTGTATTTCTCTTCTCCGAGAAACTGGATGAAAGTCTCGTTCTGTCCGAGACGCTGACCGTCCCGAAAGGCGGTCAGCCCGCATTCTGAAAAGACAAAATCAAATTTGTCGAGGACTAAAGAAGCGGACCATTAGCATCGTCCAGTTTCAGCAAAAGAACGTGGCGAACCGTCTTCGCCGAGTTGCCAGCAAATCTTGGACAGAGTCGAGCCGCCAATGACGCCAATGAAGCTGTGTTGACGAAGAAGTGAGAGGGAATGCAGCAGGTCTTGGCTTGCTTGCTGGAATGAAGGAGTCACGATACAAAACCTGGTGTGAAATGCAGTAACCCACCCCGCGCGGAGGAGTGAGAGTCCCGTCGATATCAAATAATCTTATACAGGTCGTTGGTCGTAAAGACATGGATCTTCTGACATTCCAGTCTAGCCCGGCACGTCTTCGATATCGGATGCAGAATAGTCGCAGATAGGCGTTCTCCAGTCCTGGGTCGACGATGACTAGAGCGAAAGAGAAGAGCCTCCGGCTGACTGCTGCAGCTCTAGAGGTGCGACGTCAGTTGCCCGTTTTGGATTTGCTTGCCGATGGCCATAACAGTCGTTGGCCGGAGTCAGCCCCATTCCCCTCACCCCACTGGTGGTTGTCGGCAAGGCCATCCTTGAGGCGACTGAAGTACGCTCCTGTTGGCTTTCATAGCAGTTCATGATGGAGGATTGTGCAGAAAGCTCTTCAAAACACGGACAATTGCCATAAACTCGCCATCCGCGTCGCAGAGCTTGTTACAGCCCTCATCAACGAGACCGCTGGAAGGCCAATTACACCGCAACTCCAATGGCAGATAGATGCCTTGTTGCGGTGTGTCTTCTCCCGCACCCGTATATGCCAGTGTTCATCGAGTCGCAGGACCTTGGAATCAATCCACGCTTTTATTCAAAAGCAGCAATCTCGGTCATTTGCGAAGCGTCTTTGGAGCTCAAACCCAGACAATGAACTCATACAAGACCTGAATGCTCAGCTGGATCAGGCCCTCGACGTCTTCAATGTATGATTTGTGACTTCCATCGTGTTCGCGACGTTCACGGCTGTGTGCATAGCTGAAAGCAAATATCATGGTTCGACAACAGCTCGAGACCATTATAAAGGCTCTTGAGGATCCTGCGCCGGTACGGTTCCCTGTTGAAGCGTTGTCCATAAAAAGACTAACCTATCATGCAGCAGCACCATCCTCGCTCTTCCAGTTTCGGCTCTTCGAGGTATGCGATCTGCCTCCGCTCCTAAGTCGATCCCAATTTTTCTCCAGTGGTTTCTCCAAAATCTCCTCGGCCAGTTCACTACCTTCCGAACCCAATATCTTCTTCGGGCGTGATGAGCTCAAGGAACAGCTCGTTAAAGTTCTCGTCGACTCGGAAGCTCCTTCCAGAGTAGCCATACTCGGACCGGGTGGCGTCGGCAAAACGTCTCTGGCCCTGGTGGCATTGCATTCGAATGCGAGCAAGGAAACATTCGGTGACCGGCGTTATTTCGTTCGTTGTGATGCCGCCAATACCTCGCAGCAGCTCCTTTCTGCTATTGCGGCTGAGCTCAATCTCGGAGGAAATGATCTCCTTGCTCAGATTGTCGAGAGTTTTCAACTCGAAGAACAGCGCGCATTGCTGATGCTCGACAATTTCGAGTCTCCCTGGGATACGCCAGACCGTCGACCGGTAGAAGAAGTTTTGAACCGGCTTGCTTCCATCAAGAATGTGGTTCTCGTTGTCACTCTACGTGGCTCAGAGCGACCCGGCGGTCCCCAATGGACGCGCCCCTTCCTGCCCCCTCTGAAACCGCTCGACCCCATATCCGCAAAGTTGATGTTCGAGGCGATATCAGATGCCCAGACGGACGATTCGGACGTCGGCCGCCTCCTTTCACACCTGGATAATCTCCCCCTCGCTATCAACCTTATGGCAACCCTAGCTCAATATGAGAGCCCTTCGGTTCTCTTGGAGCGCTGGGACTCGGAGCACACGCAAATGCTCACCACAGATGGCGAGGATCGGTTGGGTAGCTTGGAAACATCCATCAACGTCTCCCTAGAAGCTTCGCGAATGCGACAAGATCCACAGGCCAAGACGTTGTTGGGCATAATGGCATACCTCCCCGATGGCGTCTCAAGCTTGAAGCATCTGCAAGGTCTCGCACCTTCGCTTACCCAAGTCGGGCGCGCTGCGTCGACTTTGAAGCAAGTCGCTCTCGCCTTTTCTGACGAAAGATGCCACCTTGCCGTCCTCGCGCCGATTCGTAGCTTCATTCAAGCCCGGCACCCTCCACCCCGTGCTTGTCTTTTGGATGTACGCAAGTACTATGGCGAGCTTGCAACAGTCGCTGCCGGGCTGGAAGCCGGCGCCGACGGCTTGGCGGCTCTACGATTGCTCATGCCAGAGGTGGGCAACATGCAGGCCACGCTCAATGATGCGCTTTCCGAGGAAGAGTCTATTCCGACGGAGGAAATGATTCAAGCTGCCGTCAACTCGACGGATCTCTTCCGATATTCGGGACTTGGCGATGCGACCACTTTGGAGAACGCAGCGGCGGCGGCGCGGCGCCTCGGTAACACTTCCCTTGAGGCCAGGTGTTTGCAGCATTTGGGCCAGTTGTTTTACAGCCGTTCGGATCCCACGGCGGCTCTCCTTACCTTTACGAATGCTATGCAGCTCTATGAGGGGCTGGGAGACAAGTCTGGCCATGGTCGGTGTTTGATGATGCTTGGGATGTTGGATAGCGGCACGGGTCAATACCAGGAATCTGCCAGCAAAATTCTTCGGGCACAGGAGCTCTTCAAGGAAGGCGGCGATGAGCTGGGTCTGGTGAATAATGAACAACTGTTTCTAGTCCGATCTGACTGTCTCTTAGGCTGATTGTTACTTGCGTTTTGCCCAAGCTGCAGCATGGGACCATGACTACGATGTTGCCCAGACCAATGTTGAGAAGGCGCTCGAGATTTATACATCTCACTCGCACCTTCGTGCTCAAGCGCGATGCCGTTGGTTGATCGGCTTCATCCTATTTGACTCGCGCAAGGACCTCACCCAGGCAGAGGCAGAGCTGAAACACGCGGCCCAGACATATCACGACGTAGGCGACCCCACCGGCGAAGGCAATTGCCAGCGTATCCTCGGCAAACTTTATTTCGCGCACCATCAACTGGGCGCCGCGGAGGACTGCCTCGCCAAGGCTATTGACAACTACCAGCGCGTCAAGTGGAAGTTTGGGTTAGCTGACTGTCAAGAAGCCCTGGGAGACGTTCACCAGGCACAATATGCCGACGAGGCAGCGCGCGTTGCCTTTCATGAAGCCTTGCAGATTTTTCGCGAGCTGAACAATCGGCGACAACAAGCCTATTGTCTCGGTCGGCTATTCGACGTTGCGCTCGGCATGCAGGACTTTGTCGAGGCTCAGGCACTTTGTGACGAACTTGGGGAGATGGCCAAGGGAAATGACGATAGAGCGCGGCATGCATGTGTTGCAGCACGGTTGGCTTTGGCCACCGGGAAAACGAATGTGGATGGTTCTCTCCAAGATGCTCTCGCTACTCTTCCTAATGATGCGGTGTTTCGAAAAGATCGTGCGCTCTGTTTGGAGACACTCGGGGATGCTTTGAGCCAACGTGATGCCGAGGCGGGTCTTGTGCGGTTCACCGAGGCCAAGGACTTGTACGGCGAAGCGAACGATATGCGGAGTGTGGGCCGGGTGTTACTGAAAATGTGCAGGATGCCCGAGACTACCGTGCAAATACGCCGGGAACGTGCGAGCGCGGCTTTGGAGGCTTTCCAGGCTGCTCACGATGAAAAGGGCTGCGCGGAATGCCGGTCTCTGCTCGAAGAATGAAATTTGGAAATGTATATTCTAAAGTCTGTATTACCGTGCTTTGTACTACCAGAAATGTGTGTCCGGCTCTTAATGATGGACCATCAATCATCAGATCGATCAGACTCGATCCATGCTGAGCTAACCCTCAGCGAGAACCGTCTCGACTATGGCTACTTATTCCTTCAAGTTCACTACGCAGTTCAACTGGGATCTGACCCTTCGTTTGAATCGTTTCCAAATCTCCTGCTTCGTCTCGGCCGTTCGTCGCTCCCGTCTCTGTCGCCGGTCTTTGTCAACCAGCAAGGTACTCGGACAACCAGAATCGACGTGCCAGCACTCCGTGAAGAATGAATGGCACATCTCCTAGCTCGCTCCTTCGGCTCCCTTGCTTCGTGGGCGTATAAATGCCCGCGCACCAGTTCTGTATCTACTACCCAGTCCTAAATGCCAGTAACGAACCGCACCGACCGCGTACGCCTTGCCATCTTGCTCAAGCGCAAATCTGGCCTCAGCAAGGAAGAGTTCGACAGCTATTGGGCTGACGTGCATGGCCCTATGTTTACCTCGATGGAGATTTCAAAAGATGTCGTCAAGTACGAGCAGGTACTAGTTCGAACACCCATGTCATTCGTTTCACTGAATTGCTGCAGACACGGCCCAATCAAGATATGGTCGACTTTCTCCGAGCGACAGGCTTCTCTGTTCCTGAGTACGACGGCATGGTTGTCGTTGAATTCGAGAGTCACGCCGCAATGGCAGAGGCAAGTTGCCCAAACTCGAGTCGTTTCCTGGCTTTAACTTGCGGAAATAGATGTTTCAAGCCGACGAGTTCAAGAGTCTCTCCGTAACGGATGCAGACAACTTCGTTGACAGGGACGACATGCAGTTCATTCCCCTGGATATAATGACAGTCATGGATGAACAGGACAGATAATAGATAGAACCCGCGGGGCCTGTTGTATACATTCAATTTCCCAAGCAGTTCAATTGGTCGAAGCATCCGTAGCATACACTCTGACGTCTTGTGTATGTAGTGCGGGCCCCGGCCGTTCCGATGCGGGACCTTGTGCCGGTCAATCCTATCCTATCCTATCCGGCTGTCAAGCCCGGGAATATAAAGCCTCCAATCTCGTGCCAATGCACTAGTTTCCCAATGGCGTCCACAACGATCCGCACCGACCGCGTTCGCCTCGCACTCCTACTGAACCGCAAAACTGGTACTACCGTCGAGGAATTCCGTCGCTACTGGGCTGAGGTGCACGGTCCGCTGATCGCCTCCATTGAGATTGTCAAGAAAAATCTCCTCAAGTACGAGCAGGTATGACTGAACCGTAGCTGGTCGAACGTAACATGATGATTCGAAGGCATACCCCAACGCAGAGCTTCAGGCCGCACTCAAGGCGGGAGGCGCTAACGTCCCCGATCTTGACTGGGACGGCATGGCCATTTTGGAGGCCGAAAGTTACGCAAAGATAGTCGAGGCAGGTCACATACCTCTCGATTGCCAGTTCCGTACTGACGTCGACGCGCGGAGATAGACAATGCAAAACGAGGAGTTCAAGAACTTGGGGATGGCCGATGTGGACAAATTCGTGTCAGAAATGCGGCTCATCCCCCTGGATTTGCTAACGGTGGTGGACAAGTAAAGAGTAGTGAATCCAAGTCAAGTGTATAATAACCCGTTTATCTGAAAGCAGTGTCAATATCCACCAGGCGACTCGGTGCTTACCGTGCAACCCGCATTCTTTCCAGTGCACTTTCTCCGTCGCCTTGAGCCTCCTTGAGCCGACGCAGTTGTTCTCTTTGGAAATTTGATGACCTAACCCATGATCCCTACGTTCCCAGGTTCGTTCAACTTCCAGCGCTGTCAACGAACGCTATAACTGTGCGTGGACGAAGCTCACGTCACCTCGTGTCAAGCTGGGGGATATAAAGGCCTCGCTCTCGTGTGCAAGCGCTCGAAATGGATTCCACCACAATCCGTACCGACCGCGTCCGCCTCGCAATCCTGCTGATCCGTAAAACAGGCACGACCGTGGAACAATTCCGTCGCCACTGGGCTGAGAGCCACGGTCCCCTGATCGGCTCCATTGAGATTGTGAAGAAAAACATCCTCAAGTATGAGCAGGTATGACTGAACCGTGGCTGATCGAACTAGTCCGATGATTTGCAGGCATACCCGAACGAGGAATTGATGGCCGCACTCAAGGCGGGAGGTGCCAACGTCCCCGGGCTTGATTGGGACGGCATGGTCATTTTCGAAGCCGAGAGTTACGCAAAGATAATCGAGGCAGGTCTTGCCCTGGCTCGCCAGTTCGTAGTGACACATCGATATAGACGCTGGAAAACGACGAGTTCAAGAAAATTGCGGTAGCTGATGCGGACAAGTTCCTGAATACCCCAGAAATGCGGTACATCCCCTTGGATTTGATTACGGTGGTGGATAAGTGAAGAGAATGTGTATGGTAGTGATCCCAAGTCAAGTGTGAACAACCTGTTAATCTGAAAGTGGTCAATATGCACCACGGTGCAGGGAACTGACTGCTTACGGCTCATACTTTCTCCAGTTGTTCACGAGTGGTGTTCTCTCTCTCCAGACCAGTTTCGGTGGCAGTTTTGCTGAGACACCCGCCGGTTACCTGCGGATATGCGAACGGGCGGCTTGTCGGCTCCTGTCCCCCCTGTCCCCTATCCAAGTTGCGCCGGATGAAAATAACGAGTTCACCTGCCGTCATCTTGTCCTCGAGCTCGTTTATTCGCACTTCAAATGGCGCCTGCAGCACGCAATGCTGCTACCACTGGCCCCACCCCGCTGAGGTCGCAGGTCCAAAACCCGCCCGAGGACCCGAAGACGTCTCAAAGCATTGAATCACCAGCTCGCGTCACCGCGTGTCAAGCTAAGGATATAAAGCCCTCGATGGTGTGCAAACACTCCAGATGGCGTCCACAACAATCCGCACCGACCGCGTCCGCCTCGCAATCCTGCTAATCCGGAAACCAGGCACGACCGTCGAAGAATTCCGTCGCCACTGGGCTGAGGTGCACGGCCCGCTGATTGGCTCCATTGAGATTGTCAAGAGAAACATTCTCAAGTACGAGCAGGTATGACAGAATCGTGGCTGGTCCAAGGCAATCCAATTATTTGTAGGCATACCCCAACGCAGAATTAACGGCCGGACTGAAGGCGGGAGGCGCCAACGTCCCCAGTCTCGACTGGGACGGTATGGCCATTTTCGAGGCCGAGAGTTATGCAAAGATAGTCGAGGCAAGTCGCAGACCTCTCGATTGCCAATCTCATACTGACGCGCCGCGATAGACACTGAAAAGCGACGAGTTCAAGAAAATTGCGGGACCTGATGCGGACAAGTTCCTGAATGCCACAGAAATGCGGTTCATCCCCTTGGATTTGATTACGGTGGTGGACAAGTAAAGTGTGGTCAAGTGTAACATTATCTGAAAGTCGTCAATATCCACCTCAGACAGACGAATGCGTGCTTACCGCTCATTCCGTATTATCCGCCTCCTGCTTTCCTCCCGATATGCTTGCTCCATCGTCTTGAGCCTATGCAATTGCTCTCCTTCAAGACCAGTCCCGTTCTCCCTAGCAAGACCCCTGCCTCCGTCTCTGAGTTCATCCTCCGCTTGATCATGCCCACACACCCGACTTCTCCGCCACTCCGCCACTCCGCCGGGGTTCCCGGGTTCAACATCCGCGCCCGAGGCCTCGAAGACATCTCAAAGCGTCGAATCGCCAGCTCGCGTCACCGCAGCTGGGGATATAAAGCCCTCGATCGTTGGTTGTGTGAACACTCGAAATGGCGTCCACAACAATCCGCACCGACCGCGTCCGCCTCGCAGTCCTGGCGCCCCGTAAACCAGGCACGACCGTGGAAGAATTCCGTCGCCACTGGGCCGAGGTGCACGGTCCCCTGGTCGCCTCATTGGAGATGGTCAAGAAAAACATTCTCAAGTACGAGCAGGTATGACTGAATCGTGGCTGTTCAAAGGCAATCCAATCATTTGCAGGCATACCCCAACGCAGAATTAACGGCCGGACTGAAGGCGGGAGGCGCCACCGTCCCCAGTCTCGACTGGGACGGTATGGCCATTTTCGAGGCCAGCTACGCGAAGATAGTCGAGGCAGGTCACAGGCCTATACATTGCCAGTCTCATACTGACCCGCCACGATAGACACTGCAAAGCGACGAGTTCAAGAAAATTGCGGGACCTGATGCGGACACGTTCCTGAATGCCGCAAAAATGCAGTTCATCCCCTTGGATTTGATTACGGTGGTGGACAAGTAAAGTGTAGTCAAGTGTAACATTATCTGAAAGTCGTCAATAGCCATCTCTGACAGACAAATGCGTGCTTACTGCTCATTCCGTATTATCCGTCTCCTGCTTTCTTCCCGATATACTTGCTCCATCGTCTTGAGCCTTCGCAGTTGCTCTCCTTCAAGATCAGTCCCGTTCTCCCTAGCAAGTCCCCTGCCTCCATCCCTGAGCTTAACACCCATCCTCCGTTTGATCATCCCCACATACCCGACTTCTCCGACTCCACGAACAACCTTGTCTACATGCTTCTCCACGGGCGTCATTCGGACAAGAATGTGCGCTGGTGGACCCTTGCGTGCACGTCTCAGCGTGGATGGAAGAATCTCCCCACGGCGCTCTCGTATCCGCTCACGTGTCTTGTTCGCAATCTTCTCTTCACGCGCGGCACGCGCCGTCTCCATTAATGCAGGAGGGATGGGTTCATAGCGCCGGGCAAAACTGCGGGACATCAGGGCGTTGAGGTGTTGTCGTGCATCGTGAAGAGGTTTCCCTATTTTCCCGTCAGGAGAAGAAGAACGAGTTGAACAAACAAGCCTACCCCATGCGTGGGCTGCAGCGCCGGAGAAAACTCGTTCCAAATGCTGTTCGCCGACCAACTGTATTCCTTCCTCTTCGAACGCCGCTTCCTCGCGCAGATATTTGACATCTTCAGCCATTTGTTCCATGCGTGCATACCGTCTGTTTCTGACGCGCATACGGGCTGCGATGATTCTCGAGATGGCCAACGGCTGAGGCTTCATACGCGGGAAAGCCTGCATGTAGAACGTGGGTTTGACGATGGCTCCGGTGAGGATAGGTCGTGAGCGTAGTCGCGCTTGCCAAGCCTGCGGTAGAATGAGAAAATGTACTGCGAGAGAGAAAGGTGCAACATACCGCCTCTGCGCGGGCCATTCGATTCAGTTCCTCTTTTTTCACTTTTGCAGTAATGAGACGCGAATACCGTTGCAATATGGCGCGCTGTTTCTCATCCCCGTCCCTGGCCTTTGTGAACGCATCTAGCCACTACACCAGGTGAGCTTGAGAGTGGCTCATGTATCAACAACGGACCTTATATCCCTTCAGCAGTTGCTTCCTAGTCTTTTCCGTCCCAGTGAGATGCTGATTCTTGCGAAAGAGATACTCTACGCGCGTCCGAATCTACCCTTGAGCGGTATGAGAACCAACAGGTGGCTTCGGTGCAAAGGAACGAACGTTGTCGTCGGGTGAGTACCGAAGGAGGTTTCGGTAGAGAGCGAGGGTCGGTGCGCGGTGGACGGCAAGTTCAAAGAATGGCACGCGGGGACGAACGCGACGTAGGGACGAAACTGACTGCGCGAGTCCGGCGCGAAATGCAAGAGAGGTCGAGGATGGAGAGGCCATGCAGGTTCATTGCATGAAGGAGATGGTTTACGTCACCACGTATAAGTGCACTGGCTATAAGTGAACCTACCCTACTCTGCTCTACTCTGCTACATAATGCCTCACGCGCAAAGGCACCGAGTACCCCTCCTCGCCGGCAACCTTTGGCCTCGGTAAAAGATTACGATGCTGGCCAATCTCCGTGTCCGGTCCTTTCGGAAGCTCAAAGACATAATTGCGCACTAGAACAGAGAGAACGGCCTTTGCCCTCAGTTAGTCCGGTGTACGGTACAGAGAGTCAAGCGGACGAACTTTGAACTAGGGAGACGTTACTTCAGTTGGGCATTTCTGAGAAAGAACACAAAACGCACCTCCGCGAGTGCAAACCCCTTCCCAAGGCACTGGCGCGCCCCATCCGAAAATGTGAGGAGATGGCGGTACCCTTGGAGCTCTTGGGCCTTGTAGGGATCCGAGCTAGGGTTCAACCAACGATCGGGCTTGAACTCCTTCGCATCTGGCCCCCAAAACTCCAGAGATCGATTCAGGCAGCGGATGGGCACGGTGACGGTGGTGCCTTTGGTTATGAAGATATTATCGACCATGCGTCCAGTCGCGGATTGAATGGGCGCGCTCAGAGGTAGAATATCATCCTCAGCAGCCTGGCACGCATTTAAAACGGTTGCAGAGAGTGCTTGGATGGTAGCTCACACTTCGCTGAATCTCGAATAGCGGCGGATGAATCCGGAGGATTTCGCAGGTAAACGCATCAAGAAAAGGCAAGCCGTTGGTGAATTCATCCCAGGTGGGGTCAGCGCCAACAAGTTCAGCTCGAAGCTTGTCCTGTATATCGGCATGTCGAGAAAGTTCTATGAGCGCCCACTTGAAGGAATGAGTGGGCTATTTCAGAATGTGTGTGGATGGAACTTCTCACAGTAAGGCTGATTGCAGTCGTCTCGTATCCCGCCAAAAGTAGAACATTTATCTACAGAATGATCAACTGAGAACTCGTGGACCCTGTGAATACGCACCTGTGCTATCACTTCTTCCTGCGTAATATGCTCCGTGCTCGCCGATTTAACTGTACAAGCAATAAGATCTCAGACCCAGCAATGCGTTCGACACCTTACCGAGCAGCCCAATCACAGACTTGTCGTTGGCCGCCTCGGCCTCCTCCTTCGCTGTCCCACTGGCATTGATAAACTTATCCGCCATCCCGCGCATGGCGGCCCCCAAGCGGGCCAACGAATTCCTGCGGCCCGTTGGTATCTTTGAGAGGATAGGGAAGATCAAGCTCAGTAGGAACATGACAAATTGAAACGAGGATGGTTTCGTCGAGCCCAGCTCATCGAATGCGGTGGCAACTTCAGAGGTTTTCCCCGAGAGTGTCTCGAAATCATGAGAGAAGCCAGCTAAACCAATGGTGTCAAGTCTGGAGGATTATTTGTGAGATTCTCGATACAAAATGAGTTTCTTACGAGACGTGATTCATCCTGACTGATATGAGAGATATTTCGAGTATCTCGATGTAGCACTGACCACCGTTGAACCTCGATTATGGCTCCCTCGGGATTCCCATCAATCAAGCCGTCCCAAATTGCTTTTGCCTTCAAACTATTAGCGTTTCGGCAGAGAAGAGTAGAATAGAATCACCTTGTACGCCGAGTCATAGAAAATGGGTGTCAGGTCCTTGATGGATGCGTTGCTGAAGGCAGGGTTGAGTGCGCGGCGTTGCCTGTGGGTAGTCAGTAATATGCGTCTTGTTGTTGCGGGGCTACAGACCTCTTATGACTGTCGCCCTCGGCCCAAAACAGACCCCGACCAAGTAATTTCTCAAGGAATCGTTTCGAGTTGGGTGTCTGCACGTATCCGTAGGTTTCTCTGGAGAAAAAGTGCTGGATGGCCTGCAAAGGGACATTAGCGTGTCTGCGCCACTGTGAGAGGAAAATACGCACCTTCGGATCAGTCAAAATGACCGCCTTGCTTCCCACGAGATGCGGGATTGTGAACACCGACCCGTAGACAGATGCCCAGCCCTCATGAATTACACCAGAGTCGGGTGCCTTCATGAGTTCGGGAACGACACCGAAGAAAAAGTTGTTGCTCGATGGTCCCTTGAGAGGTGTGGTGCGGCGACGGAAAGCACGCCGGAGAAGGAGGTACGCGAAGACGGAGGCGACGGCGATGCCGACGTCCTTCATTCCGACGTGTTGTAGCTTTCGGGTGAGGGCTTCAATGTCCAGCAGCATCGAGGTAGAGAGTGGAGCGTCTCCATTTCTTCCGAATTTCCCCCCTCCTTATAGCACAAAAGACCGTTCCCAGATCAACATATCGTGGCATTTCGCCCCAAGCCGGCGGAATATCCGGCGGCAGGGCTGACTCAGTGACTGTGTCGCCTGGGCAGAATCCAGGAATAACTTGGAGAAGAGAGACAGTAGTGTGATGCACAGTCGAGTTGCCATTCAAATTCAATCGCAAGGGTAACGCAAGGGAGAAGTGGGCGGTAGAGGTGATGGGATCTTTCTCAGTGCGTGCGTCAGAGACGGCAAATAGGCAGACAGTGGGAGAAAGCAGAGATGATGATTCCATCAAATCTTGATCAAACCTTCTTTTGGCTTGAACCTCATCTTCGTAGCTTTTCCTCTGCTAACGCACCCTCGATTGCCAACTGCGAATATCCATTATCTGCGGTGGTTATATCTGTATTCGGTTCACTTTCGGAATTTCGATCGAGTCTGCTCAGCATTCTCAAGACATCCACAGAGCGCCAGAGACCAGGGTCCTGGTCGCGGACTGGCCCAGGCTCTTGTTGCGTTCATATTTTCAAGAAACTGTCGTAACTATGTCGAGCAACAACACTTGTCCTTCATTTGTCGCTACCGCCAGTAACCGTGGAACCTACGAGTACCGAGCCGGTCCCTGACTCCCTGTACACTGTCCAAATCATGAAGAAGATGAAGACAATGCACAAGAAGTTCTGGACAGTCTGAAGAATCTCGAATCTGGCTGCGCCCCGGCAGGAGTCACCAAACACGGTCAGGCGGCACAATCGACAGCTACAAGATCGTCCATAACGCAGGGCCGAAGTGGACGTGGAGGAAGAAGGGAAAGGGGTTGAGTGGCAAAGGCGTTCCGAGAGTGCGCTAGTGGCTAGTGCGAGAGGACGAGACGCCAAATCCGGGGAGTATCTCTAGGCTGCACGGACCGGGACATTTGTGGGCGGACGCTCCATCTGCATTAATCCACGTTTTTGTTTCTTCATATCCTTGCACTGCGTGTGGGTCCGACAAGCTCTGAGTCAGACGACTCAGACGTTCTTTGGTGTCTCATCTACTCTGCACTCAGGGAAACAAGGATCGAACGCGACTGGGTAAAGGATTGGTCGAATTTACAAATGGTCGAATATATAACGATATAGAAGTACAACAAGCGGGGGGCGAGTCTATTTGGTAGTGGTGGCAGACGAGAACTTGGTGACCGATTTGGTCTGTGAAAGAGTAAGACGGAGAGATAAAGGGGAGATGTGAACACGCACCCCCTCGCTGATAGCGTGCTTGGCCAATTCACCGGGGAGGATCAGCCTTACGGAGGTCTGGATCTCGCGGGAAGAAATGGTCGACTTTTTCGAGTATTGTGCGAGCTCTGAGAAGGCGAATGAGTATGAGTGAGAGGAGAAGAAAGACAACACACTGGAAGCCTCGGTGGCAATCCGTTCGAAGATGTCATTGACGAAACTGTTGAGGATGGCCATGGCCTTGTTGGAGATACCCGTGTCAGGGTGCACCTGCTTAAGGACTGCCAGGCGTGGTCAGTGACCATGTCACCCGTGTACTCGACTTGGACGCACCTTTGTAGATGTACGACGAGTAAGTCTCCTTGCGAGCCTTCTTGCGCTTCTTCTTCTCTCCGTCTGCAGGCGCTGAGGCCTTGGCCGTCTTCTTGCCCGCCTTCTTCTCAGTGGTCTTGGACGGGGCTTTAGAAGCGGTGGCAGGCGCCTTGGAGGCTGTGGAAGCAGGAGCCTTGCCAGCGGTGGAGGCAGGTTTGGGAGCCATCGAGTATGAGTGAGGCAGGTGGGTGGGTGGTGGTAGTTTGGGACAAGAGTGAAAGGGCACGACGCGGTGTCACGCCGCTTATGTAGTGCGACCGTGGGAATCAACAAACGCGTCCCAACGCGTCTCGCTTTGTTGTGAACAAACAATCTCGCCTCTTGCTCCTCAACCACCACCATCTCCACCTCGCCACCGCCACCACACCTACTCTTACACACACAATGTCTGGCAAAGTCAGCGGCAAATCCAAGTCGGGCAAGGCGGCCGGCAGCGGCGAAGCTTCCAAGTCGCAGTCTCGCTCTTCCAAAGCCGGTCTCCAGTTCCCTGTCGGTCGTATCCACCGTCTTCTCAAGAAGGGCAACTATGCTCAGCGTGTCGGTGCTGGTGCTCCAGGTTCGTGGTTCTACTCATTCTTTGGCTCGTCCTCAACGCGTCTTAGTCTACCTTGCCGCCGTCCTCGAGTACCTCGCGGCCGAGATCCTGGAACTGGCTGGAAACGCAGCTCGCGACAACAAGAAACACCGGTGAGTTTCAGCCCTAGATTCTATACCCATAGACTAATCCCGTGCCCAGTATCGTGCCTCGCCACCTGCAACTCGCCATCCGCAACGACGAAGAGTTGGGCAAGGTACGTGATTCGACGCGTCTTTCATTTCTCCTTCCTCATGTCACCTCTCCAGCTCCTCGGCTCCGTCGTCATCTCCCAGGGCGGTGTCGTCCCCCACATCGACCCCTCGCTCTTGCCATCGGCAACCAAGAGTGCGTCCCACGATGTATTTTTCTCACATGCACTGACTCGCGTTCTCAGAGGGCAAGGGTGGTCAAAGCCAGGAGGTCTAGTTCTTTATATACATTTCTTTTATCGTTTTGTATCTTTTCCCACTGTACCTCTTAATGCATCGCATAACCTCCACATCCTCGACGCCTGCCCTTCAACTTCTTGCACCGTCTCATTCTTATCCCATAACCAATCCAGTCATGGAAGCCACTGCTCGTTCCTCCACTCATGTACTTACCAACGCGCGCAACTTGCCTTTCGGACTCTCAAAAAGCACCTTGTACGTGTCGAGCAACATTCAAGTAAAACCCATTGGTATTAAAGAACCCTAGTACAAAGAAGACCCATTATCATGCAAAGCCATTCAATTGATCTGCAACCTTGAAAGCGTCTCCAATGTTCACGAAATCCAGCAAAAGGAAATTGGGTGCCCGATTTCCAGCGAGGGGTGCGCAACCGTTCGCGTTGGCCAAGATCGAGTCGGCGCCATTGGTTGTGGGTGCTGCGAGCGGGTCGCTGACGAGCACTTCTGCGCCGAACAAAGGCACGATGTTGACATTGAGGTTGTGGTTGATCATGTACATTTGCTCTGCCGGCTGGAGCGGTCCCGACGTACGGTCGACCTTGCACGGGAACGTGGGGTCGGTCTCAGAGAAGGGAGGCTCCCACATCTGAGCTCAAGATCAGCAAAGCACAGACATGAGCTTCATGTTCGCACCATCTGGAATTCCGGCATGATAAAGTCCACAGAGTCCGAACCATCAGCGCCCGCGTCCATGAAGACCACAACGCGTTTACCGCTGTCGATCATCTCGCCCAGGGTCGGCCAGGAGGATTGGCTCACGGGAAGGGAGGGCGGTACGAACGCGAGATCAGAGATACCTGCATTTTTATTTTTGGGTTAGCATGAGGACATGGAGGGAAAAATGCGACGTGCCTGCCGAGTCGAAGATAGGTTTCCACACATTTGCTGGGCTCTGCGATTCGGGATTCGTAAACAACATGGTTACCACCTGGGGTTTCACAAGGAGTGAGTCCGTGATAAATTTGTGAGAGGCAGGAGTGTACCTCGTTGGGGTTGGCATCGAGGAATGTCTTGACGGTCTTCAAGTAGTCTTCCACGGAGCCTCCGTCGAACAAGGCGCAGCTGGTGTGGCAGAAGTGCAGCACACCGTCGTTGACATGTGACTGCGCCTGCAACATGCGAACGCCGAGACTCAGCTGCGTTGCGATATCGACCTCCTGATCGCGGGCAACTGTGGAGAGTAAGTCTTGGGTCGGATAAATCACCACTGAAAACACGCACGCGCCAAGGGATCTTCACTGAACGCGAAGGAATCATGAGCAGCGACGAAGGTGACGTTCCCGTAGGATCGATCGCACAGCTCCGCGTGCCCGTTGCATACGGTGGCCCTGTATGAGAGGTATGAGCATTGAGGATTCCAGGCGCAGGAATTCTTGCCGTTTGTAAGGAATCGCTACCGCAAGCGCGAGAGACGCAGTAGAAAGAAGGCCCCAGATAGATCGAGAAAACATTTAGATTAAAGAGTTGCGTGCCGGCACGAAGAAAGAGGAAGAGTAAAAAGCAGAAAAGAGTGCCGGCTGAGGAGAAAAGGAACAAGAATTCGGAGCGCCCATGCAGATCTGATTTATACGCGACGGAGGGCTTGGCAAGAGGCGGTGTGCCATCAAGGAGGGTTGCGATGCACGAACGCGTCCAAATGAACGGTCCGAAATCCAATAGTTCAAACGCGTTTCCGTTGAGGAATGGTGCCAGGTGAACTTGAAGTGAACGGTGTGAGCAGGAACTGAGAGCGAAGGATGGATGATCGGCCCGGACACATTCTCACGTTTCTCCAATGCTCACGTCCTTGCCGAACGAAATACTCCTTGTCGTCTTCTCCCACTTGGAGGATCCGTACCCACTCTACCCACTCTCCACCCTCTGCCGCCGTCTTCATTTTCTGGCCCTTCCCATCTATCTTTCCCGAACAGGCGTTTTGCGCTCTAGTCCTCCGCCCACAGACTCGTACAATGTAGTCATTGGGGCCGAAGAAACGCATGTTCTGGCAGCTCTGCAGACCTCTCTCTTTCTCAGCAAGGTGAAAAACATATCATGCAGCTTTTCCAACTTGCAGTCGCAGTTGAAAGACCTGCGACGCTTTCAACGTTTCTGCTCCATGCTGGAAAGCATAGAAACGGTCAACCTTCAGTTCAGTCGACCGTCCTTCGATGAATACGACGACAGGATACACGAGATGTACTTTTATGACACCCTCATCCAAATCTTCAATGTGGTACTCGAGAAATCGTGCACCAGCTTAACAGTTGACGCCGTCTTGTCGGACACGATGAGGGTTTCCAAACGTCATCGTGCGACGGGGCGCTCGTCGACTGTTGGCCTTTTGTCAACGAGCAGACCGCTCTCTTCTGCTGCCATCCGCAATAGAAAACTGTCGGTACTCAAAATCCACTGCGACATTCTTCTCTCCCCGCATTGCCGCGGGTGGACATTAGACGTCCTCAACACATTCCCGCTCTCCACCGTCTCCATCCACGTCCAATCCGTCCCGACTGACGTCTGGGATCTCATACTCTCTCAAACCGAAATCCCCACCCTATCCGATCTTTCAATGGATTGCAGAGTGAAGCCTGCGCATATGCACGCGTTTCTCGCCCGCCACCCGAGCGTGACGGGCTTGCACCTCAGTAATATCCCCACACCATCTCTCCAGGAACGCCTGCCCCCAGGCCATCTCCCGCGACTGAAAACCCTCTCAGCCGCGGCTGCTCAGGTCGCGTACCTGCTCCACGCGCTGGAGAACACAGATGCGCTCAAGAACATCCGCGTTCTCAGCCACATGACGCGTCTCGATCTCATATTCGCCGACGCCTCTCTCCGCTCCGTGGCAACACGGCTCGAAGCAGTATCCCTCTGCCTCGTATTGCCCTTGCCCAGCAATCTGCCGCGCATGCCCGTCGACCTGAATCTGATTTTCAGCGACGAGGCGGCCCTGTACCACGTCTCCACGCTCGAATTCATCTTCGAAGAGACTAATAACGCGTTCTTCAGGCTCTCGGATTATGTGTCCGTGACTGCCTGGTTTGCGCCGTTTCCCGGCGTTCGGACTGTAGTGCTGGTGGGGTTTAATGCGAGCTACAATATTGCTCTCATGCTCGAGGCAGTCAGGACGCGTGCTCCGACGATCGAGACCTTGGTAGTGGATGGTGTTGTGCATAATACATAAATATTACAGTCAAGAGTACAGAATGAGTAAGAACTGTTCATACATTTATTCAATCATCCTCCGGCACCATACCTGGCGGTATAATCATTTTGCGCATATCGGGCAGGCCATCCCACGGAATAAACGGTCTCATACGGCCGTTTGCGACGTGGTAGACGGACAACTTGAGACCATTCTTGATGAGAGGCGCGAGCTCCGCATGGATGTTAAGCTGCTTCGCCCTCGAAAACTGCATCTTTACACTCTTCAGCTTATCCTGCCTCGCAATAATGCACCGGATCAGAGCTTCGTCCGAGATGCTTGGGCTGCCGTCTATCTGAAGAACGCGGAGCGCAGGTAACGGAGTTGGTTGCCCCGGCACTGGGGTAATGACGTCGAGAATTTCATCGTCAAAGCTTGAACGATTCCCCCTGTGCGGGTCCGGACTGACGTCGAGGCGGAGTTTTTCGAGGCTAGCCGGGAGGCTCCGCAAAATCTCCGGGATGGACGACCGGTCGAATTGGCTCGTCGTCAGGTGAATACTCTCCAACAAAGAGAGAGTGCCGAGGAACCGGACAAGGCCCTGTGTGGATACAGTAGGTGCCAGATTCGGGGGAAACTGGGGTGCCACTCTTAGGAAGAGGAGAAAAGTCAAGGTCGTCAATTGCGGTACCGCAAGGCGGTCGAGGAGCGAATCGTAGCAGGTTCCTGTGATAGACCCTGTGATGTAGAGGGTTTGAAGCAGGGGATGTTCGACAAGAAAAGGGGGTTGTTCGACAAGAGGTTGAACTTGCTGATTCACCGAACTGTCATCGATTTCGAGCGAGAGATCGCGTAGCTGGGAGCACCTCTGCACGATCGCCAAGGCTGCCTGCACTGTGGCAGAACCTGATCCGCTCCTCGCCATGTCGCCGGGAATGCGACGATTGGAGAAGGTCGTTAATAGAGACCAATCGACCCCCAATCGTGCGAGCACGAGATTCCTGCCCACCACGGAAATATTGGTGACTTTTCGAAGCATCTTGAGATCATCCCACACGAAAGGAATGTCATTCCATTCCTCGCCATATTGCTGCAAGGTGACACTCCGCAGAAGGGGCACATCCGCGGGTGTCAACTCGATCAGCCTGTTCAGGAATGCTGAGCGAGCGGTGAACTGGACGTGCTCCCAGCGAGACGCCATTGTGAGCAGTATCTCAATGACGTGCTGCG
Source organism: Roridomyces roridus (assembly GCA_029378245.1). NCBI lineage: Eukaryota > Fungi > Basidiomycota > Agaricomycetes > Agaricales > Mycenaceae > Roridomyces > Roridomyces roridus. The sequence goes on from JARKIF010000062.1 coordinate 158,851, forward strand.
TCGGAGGTAAAGTAATGTCTCCTCGCACGGATATCGACAAGGGGCACTGTCCGGATCGTGCCAACCAGGTCTGAACCACGCCAGGCACCATAGCAAATCTTGGGTCGTCGTCCGAGAACGCAACTTGCCATTGTCCCAGATTACCCGGCTCTCGAGGCCGCTCGGCGTGGTCCACGATGTGTAGGCTGGACCAAAGACGAGGGGTTGCGTGCGATAGTGTTCTCCACGCACTGCAGATGCGCCCCAGCAGTATAGGCGCCTCTCTGGCGCTCATCACGCAGTTGCGGTGAGTCGGGAGGCACGCTACAAAGATTTCCGACATGACCTCTGCCGGAATCCGTCGGATAGGTGAAAGGAGATCTTCGTGTGGTTGCACATAAGACCCAATGCTGTCTCGCTCTGCAGCCACCTTGTCGATAGCCTCCTGCATCTCGGCAATCTTATCGTTCAGGCCCTGGATACGTTGACGGGGTTCGACGAGCAGAGCCCGAATCTCGGCTACCTCGGCATCGGTAGGGCTATAGTTGGTCCCAAACTTGGAGGAGAACGGTGAATGCTGGGTTGGCATGCGAGAGAAGGGAAAGAGAATCAAGATTCCCGTCAAGTGCACACACCTGGCGTCAACATCAGTGTGAACAATTCTGGACAATTTGGTTGGCTAGGACGAAGATGGGCATCTGGGTTCTTTGTTCCCCGATTCTCTGGTTGGACGCCGGCGATTCCGGCGTGGAGCGTCTCTTGCACGGAAAGGATTCACAAGCAGCCCTCCATGGTGATTGATTCATGTGGAAGAAGGTCAAGGTGAGGACAAGCAGGTACACACAAACTCGTCCAAAGACCTGTTTTGGCTCGAATGACAGGAACAGTATATGTTATAATTAGCTACGCGCAAGCTATACACGATAAAAGACAGCAATAAGTAATATTCTCGTTCAATCAATACGCAACACGCGAGAGCCACGGGGCGTCGGGTAGGCCCTCCCACGGCGAAAACGCCTCGAAACTGGGTGGCCGATAGGTAACAGAGAGATCCAGACCGTCGGAAGTGAGTTGATAGAGCTCAGCCCTAAGGTCAACCTTCATCTTCCGCATGAAATTGACCTTGACCCGTTTCAACGTGGAAGCCCTAGCAATGATGAATTGCTGGAGGGTTTCGTCTGAAACCTGGGCATCCCCGTCCAGTTGAAAGTCCCGGAGCATGGGTAGTAAAGATGGAAGCTCCGAGGTTGGGGTCATGGCCGTGAAGACGTCTCCGCCGAGCACGAATGACTGGATATGAAGGTATTGGAGGTCAGGTGTAACACTGCGGAGGATCTCGCAGACGGCGGATGAAGAGAATTGGTAAGTGTTTATTGTCAGGCTCTCCAGCGATTGTAGGGTGGACACGAAGCGGACGAGAGTTTGCACATGGGAATGCTCGGAAGGCATGGATGAGTCCGCAAAGAACCGTACCCGAAGGTCGAGTGAAAGGACCTTGATTTGCGGTACTGCAAGGAGGTCGAGAAGAGAACCACAGGTTTTGACAGATCCCGAGAGAGAAAGGGACTCGAGAAGGAGGTGCTCGACCAAATATCCTTCAGAGTTAGCGGCGCCAAGATCATCGAGCTCGAGCGCCAGAGTGCGCAGTTGGGGGCATCTAGAAAGCGCTGTGAGTGCTTCTTCCATTGAGAGGCGGTGGTTGGAGTCATTTTTCACGCCGTCAATCCGAAGATTAGAGAGCGCCGTCAATTGACTCCACTCGACCCCGAGTTTCGAAAACGCAATGTGGCTGCCCCGAACGGTAACATCCGTCACGTTGGGGCCCCGTAGCGCACGCATGCTATGCCAAGAGGGAGGAGCTTGTCCAGGCTCAAACCATTGACGGTGTTGCTGCAAGACGATGCTTTTCAGCTGGGGTACGTCCCCTGCGGTAAGCTCCATCATCTGCTGCAGAAATCCATTCTGGACCACGAATCGGATATGCTGCCAGCGATGGGCCAACGAGAGGAGTAGCTGAAGAAGCGACGGCGTCGGCTCCGCACCAGAGTCGCACTGCAGCGAAATCGACAGCGGGCACTGGCCAGACCGTTCCAACCAGGTCTGCGCAACATCCGCAACCAGGCTGGACCTTGGGTTCTCTACTGGCTCAGTGTAGTCGGAAAATTCATCATTATCCGAGTCGCCTTTCGGCCGTATTCCGTGGTCAACGATATGGAGACTGGCCCAAAGACGCGGAGTGTTGAGCGTCAGCGTCCTCCATGCCCTGCATACGCGTCCCAAGAGGATGGGAGCCTCTTCAGCGCTCATAACGCAGTCCCGGCGGGTGGGCAGGCATGCAATAAATATCTCTTGGAGGATTTCCTGGGGCATGCGTCGAATGGGCGAGAGGAGAGCCGTATGAGAGTCTATGTAGCACTGGAGGTTGTAGTGCTTCATAAGCAGCTTGTGGTAAGCCCTCCACATCTCCTGGATCTCGTCGTTTACCTCCTTCAAACGAAGAGAGGCCTCGGTGAGCAGGGACTGGATTGTGGGCGCCTCATCGTCCGTGGGGCAGTGGTTGGTCCATAAGATTTCTGAGAATGGGGATTCCATTATTGTTACCCCCAGCGGAGGGAAACCACTCAGGTCCGGACGATCGAAGTTGTAGTAATAGGACATGGAGGAGGGACCAAACACGAGCAGACAACACTCGTCCATCACCTGCTTTTGGCAATTTCGAGCAACTTTGCAAATAAGACATGTTTTGGCCGAGCACTATTCTACACCCTCTAAGGACAAATGTCCTGAAAACTACGAGCACGAAGAGTCTATAACAGGAAACGTTTGCTACCGCCAAATGGCCCACCGCCTGCTTGCCTTATTCGGCTTGGCCACCCCACCATTTTGCTTCCCTAAGTCCGGGGATGCAGGAGGAGAGGCAAGACCACCATCCTGAGCCCATTCTTCTTCTTCTTCGTCTCCCTCGCCACTCTCAGGCGGCGTTGTGAGTCCAAAGAGGACTTGATTATCCTCCCCATTTCCAGATTCAACGGCCGTAGTGGCCATCCTCGGCAGGGGAGGCACGGGCGGCGTGACAACATTCAACACGCCCCCAATCCACGCGCTTCTTCTTCTCCCTGTCTCCGGATCTTCCCTGGCCTCTTCTCGCACCTCCGTGTCCTCCTCTTCCTCCCGTTGCCCATCTTCGACATCGCGCACCCCCTCCAACGCTCCCACAAGCACACACTCCACATTTTTCATGGCGCGCTCCGAGAGCACATACCCGTACGGCATCTTCCCCATCTCATCTGCTGCACCAGCCGACGCAGAAGCGACAACCCCGCCCAACGCGCCCTCCAATTTGGTGCTCCGATAACTTGAGGGGAGGACGTGCAGGATATAAGCTGGAGTGAATGGAGCTGGTGCAGACGCCAAAACCGATACCGACGATGCACGGCGCGAAGCGGGCGTGGAGCTATAATCCGAGCCACCAAACAGAGAAAATCGGCTCCGTCTCTTCCTCGCCGCAGGGCGGATGGAGGGCGGAGAGGGTTCGCTGATGGGTAGCTCTGGAGCGGCGGCTCCAGCGACGAAGCTCCCCGTGCGTGAGATTACGGCACTGCTCGGACGCGAATAGCTTGGGGTCGGTGGAGACCAGAGTAGTTCCGAATCGCCTTCGTGAACTCTGGCCCTCACACCTCCCGCCACGAATGGCGTAGCAAGGGCACTGGTGAGAATAACCTGCTTGAACACTGCACGCTCGGGCTGCCGTGGCGGTAGAAATGAGATCACGGCGTCGAATGGACGGGAGGATGAGGAGAAGGGAGCGCCGAGTGTTCTGGCGCGTTTGTGGGGTTTGGAAAACGACAAGGATGCGATCGAAGGGCGCTTGCGTGGAGATGGCGGGGTGAATGAGGAGACCCCGCTGTTGTCTAGGGATAATGCAGACAAACGCGACTTGCGGTGAGTGGGCGCGGGGCGTGGCAGGGAATCGGGAGTGAGCGGCTCGTATATGGTGAACACGCCGGTTTCATCCTGTGCCAGCTGCTCGATGGTATTCGAGGTGCCTGGCCACGCACGGGCGACGGCAGCTGCAGAATCCAGGACTTGCACCAGTGAAAGGGCGAATGATCGTGTGCCGGGAACGAGTGGCGCGTCAAGACGGAGGATTTTGATTGTGGGTCGGGCATGTGCAAGGGCTGAGAGTGGAAGTGGTTCCTGCGTTACGAGAAGCAGCAGGGAGCGGGCGAATGTGGGGGAACGGAGGATGGGAGCAAGCGCATGGGCTGAGGGGGCACCCAAGACGAGGAGGACATGGTGGTGGACTGCGTAGGCAGCTGACTTCGCCGCGACGTCAATCGTGGGCCAAGGAGCGTCGAGGGTGGTTGGTCTGAGGACCGCGGACGGCATTGGGGTAGTGCATTTTGCAGAGCGAGATCGGAGTTTTAAGTAAAGGATGATGTCAACGTCATTTGTTTTCCCGATCTCCCTCTCCTTTTCGCGAACCACTCGACAGTTGCGGTGACAGATGCCGGACCACCCTGGGACCCTCGAGACGCTAATCTCCGATTTATCCTGCCAGACTGGTGGCTTGTACTTACAAGAGGTCCGCGAATCGCCTCTCTCTCCACGCGCCAAGACTTTGGACGTACTTTCCTGGTCTTTGGCTCGTCTGGATCCGTCCTCAAGCCTTATGTGCTACTTGAAATACTGGCTGAAATACCACTGCCAGTGCACCGGGCCCTCGAAATTAACACGAGTAGTAACAGTAACCGCAGGGACGCAGAATGGGCCGCTGACCCTACCAACAGCGTGCTTCTCCTAATATCAGCCCATTAACCAAGCTTCTCTGCTCAGGCTACCGCAGGTCTATACTAGAACTAATTCCATTAAACCCGTGGCGCCAAGTCGATTGAATCCGTACGAGACTAATTGGTTCAATTACGCGATTATAATGCAGTTTGCCAATGTGTGATCCTACTTGGCTGCTGGTAGCGATGAACTCTCTCTCTGATTGCACTGCCGGCTCTATATTCAAATCTTTTCTTGTGAAAAGGTCCCGGTGAACTCGCAAAGCGGAGTACGATGTCCATCGGGAACGTGGCAGCCCAAGTTAGGACCGTTAGGCCATGAACCCATTTTCTCGGTGCACCCTCCGCAAGAACTTCCGGGTGTTAGCAACTCACCTCGACGGTATCTGCAATACTCAGAGCCGCACTTTGGTAATTCCACCGTCTGGCATGCATGTCATTCCCGTTTCGCTACATCCGCCTCGCCTTTCTAGCCGTAAATAATACGCTGCTACATCCCAGCTCGCGCGGACGCTTATTATTCACTATTCATGCTATCCTCTTCACCGTCTTACCCGTCACCACCTGGCGAGTTCCCGCTGTATTTAATGGCGCATCTTACCTACTGTCCTCACCTCCGTCTCCGACTTCTTCATCCCCATCCTTTTACTTGTCTCTCATCCGCTCTTCAATGGCATCCCTCCGTGACTGACCGTTGTCCGCCCGATCAAATATCATAAACCAGTATCTTTGGCTAGTGACTATAGCGGACTCACTGGTGTGCCATGCGTCGATCATTGGATCTGCGAAGTTGAAAGGTTGAAAACCATCGCTTCGCGACTCTTCGCGACCGACGAGACCGAAACACAAATAGCGCGTGCGGCAACTCGAAGCGCCCATCGCCGCAAGTCGGTAGCGCTGTCGCGTCCTATCGTGTCTCCGCGCGAAATATATTATTTTACTCAAGTTGAGCCCGCTGTGCCCGATTCTCTGGCGATCCAGCCTCGCGCTAACGCGGGACGTTGTGTAAGTGAATAAAGGTTATTAAGACGACCCTGTTTTTCTACTCGAACTGATAGAACTGGATATCGCCGTTTCCGAGACAGAGCCCGACCGAGCATCGCTTGCGTATGGATCGTCCAGCGTATATGGGGGCAGATTCGAATCGTCTCGCCCGGAGTTTGGCAATACACTGGGGTCGAAGATGGGGTTGGCTTGGCCCATCCCGCGACTTGAGTTGGAGTTCTCGCTATCTTGTACGGATCGCCTGCGGCTGCGTTTACAGCAGAGGACTGCAGCCAGAGACAGTGAGATGACAACTGCCTGCAACGATTGCAGCAATAGGGACCGTATGCGTGGGGCCAGTGTCCGAGCTAGACTGATCAGGTGTAGGAACAGTGCTGGTTTGTGCCAAAGTACTGCTAGTGGATGAAGTGGATGGCGGCGTGTCGTCAAATCTAATATTACTGTAAGTACTTTCAAATAAGCAGAACAAGCAAGAGCCCCCAATCTGGCACATTGGGAGGACCACGGATACAACATGGTCTCAAATGGAGAAGTAATTAAGGCCACTGTCGCCGAGATCCGCAAAAGCAAAGCACCGACGGGCCTGAAGTGGGGAACGAAGGAAATGAAGCAGCCGACCTCCTAGCGAACGAAGGGAGCAATAAACCGACAGAAGATGTCATCGACACAGAAGTCCCCGCAGCCCTGCTCGTCTCGGGAGCCAAACTCCAAGCGCTGACGCAATCGACGGCGTACAGAATCTTACGCAACAGAAAGATGAAGAAACCCAGATATGCAGAAGCGTTGAAAAGAAGGAAGACCCTGAAAAACATGGATTTAGCCAAAGGGGCAGCCACAGACGAGAATGATACTTCGCCCTCAGCCTCAGGGATTTGGAGGTCAACACGGCATAAGGGCATATCCCGAAACATTCGTTTCTTCCTCTGGATGCTGATACACGACGGCTACAAGGTTGGTAGCCACTGGGAGCACATCCCTGGGTTCGAAGATCGAGTTGACTGTCATGTTTGTGGAGTCCCAGAGTCCACGGAACACATCTTGACGAAATGTGAGGCACCTGGCCAGTCCCAGATATGGGAGCTTGCGAGCGAACTTTGGAGAATGAAAACGGACGAGGACTTGAAGCCGACGGTCGGGCAGATTATGGCGTGTGGGGCAACTAAGAGAGGTGACCGTGGAACGAGCCGCTTGCACAGGATCCTAGTATCAGAATCTGCGTACCTCGTGTGGTGCCTCCGAAATGAGAGAGTCATCCAGGAGAAGTCCGGAGCCTCGGAAAAGAAATAAAGAATAGGTGGTGTAAAACGGTCAATAACAGACTAGCATTTGACTGCCTACTAACAAGGAAGGATCGCTACGGTCATAGGGCACTGGGAAAAGAACTCGTAATTAGTACATGGTGCAAAACTTTGAAAAACGAAGACAGACTCCTCGCGATCGAAGATTGGACAAAGGACACTGGGGTTTTAGTGGGTGTGGGCTGATCGGCGATGAAGACCTGGTCTCCAGGTCGGAGTCGGTGAGCCAAACCCCACACTTGGCACTGCGTTTATAGGGTGCGAGTGCGGTTGCGCATTTCCTCGGGTGGCACTCTGTCGGCTGGGTTTCAAGTCCTAGCTCTCTCAACGGGTGAAGACGTGCCGACTTGGTCGGTCCGATGATCCAGGTGGCGGAGTTTCTAGTGTGGAGAAACGGCCTGGTGATGGAGGGTGCCAAAAGCGCCTCGCGTTTGATCTATCAACGTTCCACAAAAAAAAAAAAAAAAAAAGCAAGAGCCCCCACGTATATATCGCAAAATCGAACATGAAAAAAGAGTTGCTGGCCGTTTCTACGACCAACGTGTGCGCTGTATTGTTGAGGTTCTGTGAACTGAGGACGGGTACTTGATATAAATATCAGTCGAGTCGTCAGGGACATGGGTGTAGGTTCCGATAAAAACGTCGTCGAGCGTAAATTTCAAGTTGACGAGCGTTGTGGCGAACTGGACAGTGTTGGGCACCACACAGAATAAATAAATCGCGGTTCCTGCATCGTCGTTTGTTTGAAGGAGTGGTACATAATCAGAGCAGTGAACCTACCTGTGAAATTCAACGTGACAGAATCATGCCGCGTGTAGTCGAAAAGCTGGCTTGGATCAGGTTGTACCAGACATTCACTACAATTGCTCTGTTTCTTAGCCCAACGGTGAAGACTGGGAAAAAATACACATACGGGATTCCATGCCGAAGCAGGCGCGTAGACTGGGATGAATCCAGTTATGGGGTCCCCCTGTGTGTCATCCATAGTCCTATTGGAGATCGTGGCCAGACAACCTCCCAAGAGATATACCAGGGGGAAGAGAAGGGAAAGAACCATGGTAAGGAAGCATTGCGGGTTCCGGGTCAGAACCTACACTTATCTCACTGCTACCTGCATCTTCTCCCACAGCTATTGCGGGGCAATGATACCGAAATCTGTTCCGTGGCTGAGGTATAAAAGCAGACCGACGTCGTGACGAACCTATTCACGCTGCAGATATCCGAGCCGTGATGACCGTGAAGCTGTTAAGGGAGTCCATGGGCCTAACGTGACGAATCGTTCAACTCGTTCCAATACGGACAAGATCTGAGGTCCAAAGCGACCGGGTTGTAGTGGAATCTTGGAAGCGCAATCAAGACTGTTGCTGGAGATGCAGAAGGATTGAACGAAGATGAGGCTGCCAGAGCCTGCCAACACAATTTGATCGAAATCCAAATAAAATTTGATCTCCGCAGAGCCTGCCGAGGTTCGGCCCGGTAATGGTTGTATTGAGATGCATTACAAAGTAATTTTCTGAGCAGAGGTTTGGACATGAGTCCCAAACGGATCCGTCAGTGCATATGGTGGAAGAAGCGGGTCCTCTGCGCCGGGGTTAAGCAATATTGTGGCACTCTGGCTTTTGTTGCCACCCGTCAGCCTAAAAAAAGTCGATACCAGTGGAATTCCCGTAAATGCATCAATCTCGCTGTCTGGCGAGGGTTGCCTGCTTCTGCGCCTCCAGCAGAGGACTACGACGAGGGCAATTGCAACCACGGACCAAGCGGATATGCTCCCCACGACAATTGCTGCGATAGGAATACGATTTTGGTCGGAGATCTGCACAGTGGCTGTGGATGTCGGCTGTGTTGATACAGAGCTGCTCAGTCCTGGACCACTGGCGGAAACCTTCGGCGGTGAATCGTCGAATCTATTGAACGGTAAGAACTGGTCCGCGGCATAGATGACCCAGAACTCTCACGTATAGATAGCAAAATCGAATATGAACAAAGAATTGCCCGCCGTTTCTGCGATCAAAGTGTGGGGTGTGTTGTTCAGATTCTGGGTGCTCAGCACCGGTACTTGGTATAGAATGTCGCTGGAGCTATCTGGGACATGGGTGTACGTTCCGACTGGCGCACCGTCGAGGGTGAACTTGAGATCCACAAATGTGGTCGTGAGAGGAACAGTATTTGGCACAACACAGAAGAGATAAATCGCCGTCCCTGAGTGTGAAATCGTCGGAGAACTGCACTCCATTATTTTTCGGTACCCACCTGTGAAATTAAGCGTTACAGACGATGGAACAGAGGCGACCTGGGTACTGTCATGTTTGGTGTAGTCGAAAAGTTGGCCCCCCTCGGGTTGCACAAAACATACAGTGCAGTTAGTCTGTTTAGAACAAGTTAACAACTCAACAGACAGAACGGATTACAGTTGCTCGTACCGGATTCCACGCCGACGTTGGCGCATAGACTGGCATAAAGCCAGTGATAAGATCGCCATTCGTATCGTCTATAGTTCTATTGGTGGCCATAGAATCCCCCAAGAGGTAGCGGGAAGAGAAGGGAATGAATCATATGCATGACAAGGCATCCGAGTCGGAATCTGGCACTTATCTTGCTGCTACCTGCATCTTCTCCCGTGATCATCATTGCCAGTGCGCGAGGCTGTTGTTGTTGAGAATTGCAGTGAACATGATGAGCGGAAAGTTGCTTGAGTCGCTGACTGGCGATATGTACAATCAGGACACTGTCTTTGCGCTGTGCAGGCCGCATGGAAGAATACAAGCGACAATCGAAACTTTGCCACGGTCCACTTTGACGAGTCTGTTGACGAAACGCTGTGCACCAAGCTGAACCCAACGGGCTGTTCTGCTCTGCAGCGTGTCTGTCTTCGGGTCTGCATCTCACCGCCTGCTATTACTGGCCCAGCTCCGTTCGCGAACAGAATAAAAGCGTAGTAATGGAGACTCGGAGGCGCAATCGGTGCTTGGAAGGAGATGGAAACAAAGAGGTCAGTCCAATCATTCGGCGGAGCCTGCCGAGCCCCGATGATGAAGACTGTGGCGCTCAGGCTTTCGTTGCCATCCGGAGTCGGTGTAACTTGAATCCCGGTAAACGCGTGGATCTCGCGAGGACAAAACCCGGATAGGCCAGAATATAAATCCAAGGCACGAAAAACAGGAGAACCGTGGAAGACGGTAGTGGACGGCGTGTCGCCTATGTATGCATTTATCGTTTTGCGAGTAATTATAAGGAAATGCTTGTGGCTCCCCGAAGATCATCTTGAATTTGACTCGGAGAGAAGAGACTCCGAGAGAGCAAGTAGACCTCCTCAAGACAGTGACAACAATCGAATGACGCCCTCGGAGGTGATTTCGGCGCAGTTCGTTGTCTCGTTCATTGAGAATATCGAGCAAGGCGACGCCACCAGTTGAAGATCATTTGATGCTATCCTGCGGTAACAAATGAAGCAAGAAACCTTTCCGAGTCGGATCGGATGAGGTTGAAACTTGAAAGTTGATGATGGTTCGAGTCAGAAAGAGTTTGATCAGTGATGCATCACCTTGGCCGACGCTTTGCCGCAAGCCCTTCCTTCCCTCCATGTTGCACCTCCCGTCCTTCAGCAAAACATCCGAGTCCCGTCAAACGACAAATGGCTGATCCACTTCATTTAGTTTCTTTTCAATGCAACGACCCTCGTGGCATTCGACAACAAGTTCAACCAATGGCACTCATGACAGCACATGCGCGCTGTTGGGATGGTGACTACTCGAGATGCTTCAGAATCACTTGGATTGCCCGAGTATACTGGACCATCGCATAGGCGACGCCTCATCCACTTGCAGCGATCCCGGTGAATTTCTCTTTCAATTCCCTTGAAAATCTCTGGACGTTTCCTCGACGCCCATGGCTCTCGCGGACTTCTCACGTATGTCTCACACATCATGCACATGATGCGACGCAGATCTGTCATGAGGTGAGAGCGGTGCTTGAGTTTGGACGTACTTTCTTCCTTCAACGTCGACGGTATTCTTGAACGCTATAGCACCGGCCCTTCACGTCGATGGGGCCCCCAGGTCCGAGATGCTTCCCCTCGTTTCGCAAATGGAGCTGATTCGAGTCTTACTCTAGGTGGTCGAACCTGGCTCACACTCACTTTCATTTTTTGTCACATTCATTTATTGCGTGAGTTGATGCCCTCCGTTTCTTGGTGTGTAGTACACTGACCTTGAAAGAAAGTTGTTCAAGCATGCCATCCGACCCACGTGAAACACAATGCAATCGCTGCTGGACGGAGGGATCTTTCGGGCAGCGCGCTAGCCTCTGCGTCGTGGATTTGGACGTCCGCTCCCACCCAAGGAAACGTCGCGTTTCTCCGGACCTTCGACAGTGCCGCAGGAAAAACCGCTTCTTCCGCCCAGATTACAATGACCGTCGTGAATCAATTTACACTTTGGGTCAATGGGCAGCCGATTGGAGCCTCTGGTCAAGGCCCGGATGACTGGCAATCAGCACTCGTCTTCAGTGCTGCTCTGAACTCCTCGACAAACACATTCGCGGTATTGGCCGTCAACAACGCAAATGCTGGCTCACCGTCGCCCGGGCTCTTGGCTTCTATCCAAGTGACCTACAGCGACGGCTCAGCGGACGTTGTCTCCTCCGATTCCAACTGGATGGTCTCCCCCGCCATTCCCTCCGACTTCCCGGCTGCAGCGAATGCCGCATCCTTCGTACGAGCCACTGCTGCTACTTCTGGGCCGTGGGGCAGTATTTCGATTGCGGCCGCGGAGCCCAACGTGCCCAGTCTTTCCTCCAGTAACTGGATCTGGTCGACGTCGGCCGCCATCACGGACGCTCCAGTCGGAACCGTGGGCTTCCGCAAAACGGTTGCGACGCCCAGTGGGAAAACTGCCAAGACTGCCATAATCGCCGTCACCGTGGACAACGGCTTCAATCTTTACGTTAATAAAGCCTATGTGGGATCGTCCCCTGGCGTTCCAAAGATCCCAGACTTTGGCCGGGCTCAGATATTCACTGTTGGGCTCAATCCCGACTCGAATACCTTCACGATTTTCGGGGAGAATATCCCTTCTCCCCCAGCGACGGATGCCGGCCCTGCAGGTGTCATAGCAGCGATTAATATCGTGTACTCGGATGGAAGCAGCGACGCCGTGACCACCGACGCGACTTGGCTCAACGGAGCTTTCACGACTGTCCCTGCGTTCATTTCCACCGCCGACTCGGCGCTGTCGCCCAGCTTTGCACTCGGGCTCATGGGTGTATCACCGTGGGGTCAGTTGAAGGGCTTTTCGAATGCGCTTGCAGCGGCGAATGTTCCATCTGGTCCCTTTGCAAGTGGAACCTTGCCGCAGAGTACTTCGAGCGGTGGGAAGAGTACAAGTGGCTCTCCAAGCACCTCTGCGAGTGCCACGTCCGCATCTGGCGTCTCCACGCCGGGACCGAGTTATATATCCTCTAACCCAGGTGCTTTGGATACTGGAACTTCGAGTCCCGATGCAACTGCATCTCCCAGCCCTAGCTCCAGCGCTACTCCCACCCCTTCCTCCAACGTCTCCATCGGTCTCATCGTCGGCGCGGTCATCGGTGCCCTCACCATAATCGTTCTCGTCGCGCTATTCTTATGGCGCCGGAAACACAAATCCGCACGACTGCACGCAGAAGCCTTGAGTAGCCAGATGTATCTTGGGGAAGAGCCTCACCTTGCGGAAACCCCTTCCACTGCAACCTCGCGGCGTACGTCGATGGCGAGTCTACGGCGTGCGGAGCTGCCATCGCTACAGCCACCGCAGGCGGTCATTTATGGGTATCCGCGGTCGCCCGCGATGGCTAAAGGTTTTCCGACACCACCAGTCACGGCTCAAGCCGGCCCTTCCTATTCATATCCCTATTCTCCTCAACACTCTCACCAAGCTGGGATGTCTCAGCTGCCCCACAACGCTGGGATGTCTCACTTGTCCTATAACCAAGCTACCAGGATGTCTGAGATGTCTTATACCCCACGTCGAGAACCGCTCGTAGTACACAACCACTCGGACGACGCATCGATATCCGACCGCGATCCACCAGCCGTGCCCTCAAAGCTGGATCGCGAAAACTTGATTTGGCAGAGGAACGTGGCGGGCCCCTCCAGCAGTGCCCATATGTCCGTCCACTACGCTTCGACGGTAAGCGGGTCACAGAGCGATGGTGGAAGTTCCAGACCTTCCTCCGCTGCGTATGGTGGCCTTGAAGTGTCCTCGCCCGGTCCTGACGGGGAACTTCCCCCGCCCAGTTACAATGCCCACTGGTTATGATCAACGATTTCGATGATTTTTTGGCTTTCGTGCGCTGTCCTTACTTGTACTTTTCGGTCTCTGTATACCTGACGCCTCAAAATATATATTATAATGGGATGCGCTTGTTCCATTCGCAAGTTGTGGTCTTTGCGTCGATGACAGGAGGCGTTAAGTTCCCGCTCAGTTTCTTCTTGGCTTTGATATCCTCCGAGTCAATTTAGGACCTCCGTCCGAGGATCACCCTCAAGAATACAAAATCGTTGCAACGATGTCCCGGGGAAGGATTGTGAGCGACTGTTGTGCGGTGCTCCCGCAGCGCCGCTGAATGCCATCAGCGGCCGCAAGAAAATCCATCAACATCATTCAGCTCTTTGATAAGATCGGCGAAGTTGGACTAGTTGTGGCCGAAAAGGGCGCGCTCTGTCGCTCAGTTTATCTGAGTAGCATCTCATATCAACTGTGGCGTCGTCAACGCGCCGAAGCAACCGCGACTGTGCCTGGACTTGCTGCCATCTTTCTGCGATGCTAACTGGTTTGTTGGATTGTACTCGGTGATGATTCAATGTGCCCCATCCGAACACCGCGGATTGCGCTGGATTTGAAAGCTCCGTGTTACCTATCGTGATTGGTACTCATTTTTTTTGGGAGCATCCAGCGTCAATCATTCATTCAAGAGAGTTAATCTGAATCCTTTAACATGGTGGCACCGGTATCTCCTTGCTCTACCCCTTCATGTACCTCCCCGGCACCACAATTTTCGTGACGCAGACCTTTGTCGAGAGCAGCCTCTATGGGATCTATCTGGTTATCTTCATGACGCTCCTGTACCTCAGAGGCAGGAATTGTCGCCACAGTCGGGGCAGGGTCAGCGCTCCGAAACCCGCGGTCTCATGGGTACTACTGGCTCTTATCGCACAAAATCTGACAATAACGGCGGTCTGTCCTTTCACCAACGAATAAATGTATTTTTTTGTTCAAATATTTCGCTGCAGCACTGGATTCTGACGATGTGGGTCGGCTACCATACGCTCATTGTCCTGGGCGGAGGACAGGCAGGTGAAGACTACTACAGCAACCCTTCAGCGCCCCCGTTGTTTGCCCAGCTGTCCATGTACACCGTCGGCAGTATTATCGCCGATTTGCTTGTGGTGCGTTGGTGCGGTTTTCTTCCATCTCCTGCTCTCATTCATTGTAGATTCACCGATTGTATGTGATTTACTCGCGGAGGTGGATATATGCGGTTTTCCCTGCGGCTCTTTTGCTGGGTCAACTCGGTGCGTGCACCCGTTCTCAAAAAGAGAGCTTGGATTTAAAAATACACAGTCTCCGGGACGGGCAGTCTCGTCGTGCTGGGAGTACTACATAAAGAGGGCGTGTCACTGCTCGAAGTCGATACTAGGTCGAGAGCATGGGTGACCACTTCTCTGGTTTTTTCAATTGTGTGCGTCATTTTTGTTTTCCTGCAACGACCCCGCTGAGACTCGAGGTTGCAGAATCAGCGTCTATAGCTCAGGTATGAGTCTATTTTATCGCTCGTCCTCGTTTTTTCTGACTCGATGATAATAGGCATGATTGCCTGGAAAATACTGCGGATGCACAGGGTATTGGCAGCAACCAATACTATCACCACTGGTGGAACGTCGTTAATGGTACTTTTTCTCAGTTCCTGGCATGATCACAGTCCTCACGCCTACTCTCGTAGTCTTTTCTCGCAATCATAGTCGAGAGCGCAGGCATCCAAACCGCAACCGCACTTGTCTTCATCTTCACCTTCATCTTCTCGGACCTGGGCCAAGTCATGATCCTCGAGATCGCGCCCGTCATTGTGGGCATCTCAACCGTCCTCATCCACGTACGCGTCACGCTGGGCTGGGCGCACGAACCCGACAGGGAACTGCACAATTCGCAGTCATTCAATAGTACCTCGGGGCGCGATGGGAGTGCGACGCTTACACGCATTAGCTTCGCGGCTGGACGTTCAAGTATGGGCAACCGGACCCAACTAAGTACGTTTGGTATACATGACGAGGAGATGGCTCTGGAGGAGCACAAGCCTTGATCCAGGCTCTACCTTATTTTTATGATTCATTTTATTCGAGCCAACCCCGGATTTGCATGATTTTGATTTGCTATAGCTTGGCCTTGGGCCGATTAATTTGTACGATAGTACACACACCTCTGTACTGTAAGTGCCGTACATGTATACCATAGCCTTGAAAGTCAGCAACAACAGAAATTGGATATCAGATTGCGTTTGCCTCGAGGAACAAACTGCGATACCAGCTCGATGACGTTAGAGAAGGTCCCGAGACCCGACCCTGCTTGGCTGCTAGCGGTGTTCCGAGCGCCCAGCGAGGATTCCAATCCATCAAGTACATAGATAGATTCCCGGAGACCCTGGGTGTCGTAAAAGGCGTGTCGTCTGAGAAAGGATTGAAGGGTGCAAGAGGCGTCGACGATCCAGATCTGTACCGCCATCAACGACACGTGCTGATGAGGGGGGGCCAAAATATTTATATTTGTTCGTTGTTTGGTTCGACCTCTAGCGCAAGAGTCCCGAGTCCAGGAGGTATTTTGTGTGAGATAGTAGCCCTTGTACCATGGCCAACTGCATGGAAAGCCTTTCTAGCTCGAAACAAGAGGGAAAGTTGCATTGGATTTTGCGCTGACCGGAGATATTTCCGTTTCGGGACATCCTCACGTGTTGTTGACGGCGGTACAGATCTGCATCGTCGAGGCCTCTTGGAAGGGTGAGTCGAGTCTGAGCAGTATATGTTCGAAAAGCACGAAAAGCACGAAACAGAATGCAGTCGTAAAATTAAGCGTGGACTCGAGTGAATCACCTAGATCGCCCAGAATCCATCTGCTAGAAATAGTAGCTGTGTTAATTATCATCTGGTAACGTCCCAAACGATATTTTGAACAGGTATTTGTTGTTGAATCGAGAGTGACGGTGGAAGGAAGCATGCATCGATGTTCCAGCACTTCCCTGACTAGTTCCGACTTGAGATTCTCTTGCAAGCGACGTCCTTGAAGTTTGCCAGTCGGACGGCCTGAGGTAGACTTGGATTTTGAACTTCCACCAAGCTTGCATCCCATGTTTCAGCTCTCATTTGCGCCGATCTCGGAGTGCCTGAAGGAAGTCGGCGACATTGGAATGCGATCGAACCAAACATATGCAAATACTTCACGTCCTGAGGACCTTTTCGGGAATTTTTCATTCATTCATCATCATCTCTGATTGGTTCGGGTGGCGCGAGGAAGTCAGTAATCGAAATGAGTTGCAACGCAGGGAGGGTGCAAGCATCTCATTGCATTGCATTCGCACTGCTCTAATTGCTCTTTTCAAGGAGGACGATCCAAGGTATGTACTTACCGCCACAGTGGAGACGCAGAGAGTGACCCGCGGAAGCATTTCGCGCAGGCATGCCATTGCGTACCCCACAACACAGGCCACGCCGCGGCCAATTGTATCCGGACTAAGCGAGAGACAGCCACCTTTGGCCAGGCTAAAAATGCGTTTGCCACGCCGTGGTCGTCCGACTGAAAGTCCGACTGAAATGGAGGTGGCGGTTACTTGAACATCTCCGCTCGGAATGTTGGGGAGAACAAGAGGTAGCTGGGGGGATGGAATCAGTTGACGGAGACCTTGGCGACAGACTTGACATGACACTCCGTTCGAGTCTCCCTCGAACAATGGAAAGAGCTGCAGTACTTTGCGTCGAGCTAGGGCTATCTCCAGTCGAATGATTTACCTCTGGTCATATGGCCAAGGTGTGATAGATTAAGACTAGTGGCAATGCACTGTGGGAATAGATACAGGGTGCAAGCATTGGCGACAGAGACACTCCGCCGATTCCCAGGAAGCGAACATCTTTGAATTCCGAAGCAAGAGGCAGCAGAGCGGCTACGCCACAATCACAGCTTATATACTGTGCAAGTTGGAAGACAAGAAGCTGATAGAGGTCTCCGACTCGGGCAGTGCCCAGGCAGGAACGAGACTGGGCCAAAGCTGCCGGGTGACAGGGTCCGAGTGGAATCTTCTCAACGAGGGGTGGAGCTGTAAGACCCAAACGCGGTAATCAAATCCGTCTTGGAGCGGTCTAGTGCGGCTCTATTGAATCAGACGGCATCGGTGCTTCCATTGCTCACATGCACTACGAAGGACGGCAACACTTTGTAGCGAGACAATTGGGCAAGAGAAACAGGAGGGCGGACGGAGTGAAACAGAATGGAGCTCTGGTTCAGACACACAGCCGGGTCCCTGAACACGCGTGATGGGGTGATGAGACCTGAAATGGAACGAGTCACTTTACAGCTGAGAGACGCATGCAGCAGCAGCGGTGGAAGGTTGAAGAAGGGCAGAGAATAGATCCAGAAAGAGTACAATTGTGGTGATCTCCGTTCCAATTCAGAAATGGTGCAACTGTGGCGTTTTTGCTCCCTTATCGACGTGACAGTGTGACCTGCTCCATCAGACTCACATAATAAGTCAAAACACTCCCCTTCTTCTCCTCACCACTCGAGACCGACCCTCCCCTCCCGCCAGAGCCATGATGCTCGTTCAGAAACAACCGCACTTCTCCATGGCCCTCACCCAGTCCCCGTACATCCACTCCCACCGCAGGCATCCGTCGGCGCCCCCACAGGCAGCCGTCGTCCAGCCAACACGAACGCCGGGTCTCTTGACCTTGTCCAAGCCTCCAAGGGCTAGCAAGGGCTCACCGAAGCCGAGGAACGCACAAGCGGCGTCCAGAGCGACCCCAGAGCCCCCGGTTACTCCATTGAAGCCTGCAGCAGAGATACGGGGCCGACAGCAGGGCAAGAAGGTGCACCAGCAACAGCAGCGCAGCTCTTCCCATGCTGCCCCGTCCAGGCGTCGCCAGCCGTCGCCAGACCCATTCAAGGCCGCACCAGCACCCAATAAGCGCCGCCAGTTGCCGATCCCCATCCCCAAATTACCCTCGCCCAACGACTCTTCTCTTTCTCGCTCGGACCCTGTCCTTTCGCACATGCCCCGCCGCAAACCGCAGCGTTCCGCGACGCTTGACGTATTCCCCATCTGCGACGACACTACGGAGGTTGGCACCCGTCCGTCTTCCCCCGAGCCCGAGCACAGCCACACACCCACAAACACTCCGACTCGCGCTCGCCCAACCCTCAATCTTGCAGAGCCCCACACGCCTCCGCGTCGCACTCGTGTGCCAGAGGCTCCCCGGACTGCACCTTTGTCGTCAGCCGGCGCTCCCTCTGCGTCCTTCCCCTTCCCCAGCACCAGCACCCCGTCCTCGAGTCCAAAGCGGCGTCCTGCCACTGCTGCCCAGCGTGCCAAGCACCTCAGCGAGGGTGGACCCCCAGTCCGTCTCCCCGAGGGCTACGACTTTGTCACGACCCCTCGTCGCAGCCGTAGCACCGAGCCTGTTGACGACAGCGGAATCCCCGACTACTTTGCTAGTTCCATGTTCCAGAACTCGCCTAGTCCGGAGGAATTGCCCCCGCCGCTCTTTGTCTGAGTCCGTCTCACTTTTTCACTCCTATCTTTATTCTTATTTATCCTCAAGACTATCTTATCATTATTTCACGGTCGATATCGGCACACGGTCACACTCGTTTCGGACACCCGCGCTCTTTCTGTTCCCGCATGCATCTGGTTACATCACGCATATCGTTCTGTAACTGTTTTTTGGGTTCTTTTTTCTCTTTCTGTATCGGTTTAGTGTACCCGTAGAACGGTATGTCTCCTTTTTTCACTGGATGACCCTTTCTGACCCACTCCTTAGCCACCAAAATCCAGCAGCCTAAATCAACAAAGTCTGCACTGCGTAATTTATACTACACCCTATTACACCACTCGACTCTTATCTTGGTTCTCGCCTCCCCCACATCTACTGGCGCAGATTCAACCCCTCGATGTACTTTTACGCGGGCCCCGGTTGTTCATCCACTAGGTCTTCAAGCAGTGTCGCACCATGCCGCACAGACCGACAAAAGATGACCGCCGGCCCGTCCGATGACGACCGCACGACGCATGTGTATCATACAGCATATCCATTTCTCCGCATCGCATCGCACTGTCTCTTCCTCCCTTTTGTCCACAGACCCACCCTTTTACCACATTCTTGGGTCGGAGGACGGCCCCACATACACCCACCATTCTCCCGGCTTCCACCAGCACCATTACCCCTTAGCATCCCGCACCCACCCCACTCGATTATATTATTCTCGCCCACCACCATAGGGCTCGTATTCCTTTGTTCAATTCCTTCTTTAAATTTGTGTCTATTTGGTGCGTCCTCTGCCATTGTTCTCTTTCCTTGCTGACATTGTCTTGTAGCTCCGCATTGTAAAAACAACACATACCCTTCTCATATAGACTGCCGCCAGTGCCCTGCGACCGGGTCGCCGACCGTGATGGGATTTCACGTTCGGCGTCGCGGCCATGTCATGGTTGCACGCATCCACACTCGTTCAGAATCAGTAAAGTCGAGACAATGTATTTGTATCATAGGGTCGGTCGGACCCATCGCCGTTGTCGTTGAGGCGAGTCGATGTGTACAGTACTAGCTATGGACGTTGAGGAGTAGTTCTTAGTAGTAGTAGTAGGACGTAGTCAGTAAAGGTAAGTACAGTAGTGGTCGTGGGTAGAATCTAGTTTTTTATCCTGCGCCTCAGTATTGCATGAAACGTTCAGACGATGGGTAAAGCGGTCGGTTGAGGTTTCTTCTTTCTAGCAACGGACGGAGGAAGAATCGAAATCGCCAAAAACGGCATTGGGACGAGTGGTGTATGGGATTGTTTGGTCGACTCGATCAAATGCGATTCCAGAGCCCAGCACAGAATATACATTCAGAAACGAAGAGAAATAAATCCAGGTGCGACGGCACACATGATGTTTGCGCGGGTATGGGAGGCCAAAGAGAGGTTGGGACAACTCGCCTCTCTACTCCCTGCCTTTCATCTTCCGAACAGCCATCCTTCAACTCGACACGCAGCCGGCAGAGTCGAAGCTGCACTTCTCTATTCTCTCCTCCTCCTCCTCCTTTGATATCCTCATCGCACGTGAAGCGGCCGATTTAGAGACGAGATTCTGAATCATCTGCAACCGCCCTTCTTCGTCATCGTCCCTCTCGTCGTTCTCTGGTGCCCGTAGTATCGCCGTGCGTGTGCAACAACCGTCTGGTAGACACCCCGTTGGTCTTTGCCTGTAGTTCTGGGTGTAGGGACACATCCCCAGGCCCTTATTTCCTTTGTAACCGATTCCTTGTCGCCGGGGTAGTAAGGATACCCAAGAGCTTGAGGCCAACGTCTCGCCGTGTCGGTGGGGAATCCGGTCGGGGAGGAGCTGTCACGAGCTGAGGAGCGTCCGGCGCTGGTGGTGTGGATGGAATTCAAGATTTGAGGGTCCGCGATCGTGGAAATCGAATTGACGCTGAGAATTCCAAGGATAAAGAAAAGTAGCCAGGAAGGCCAAACAATCGTTTCTTGTCATCGTCTTGCTCGAGGGTAGACGACGTGTGCAATGATGATCATGATCTAGAGGAGTAAAGGCAGGGAGGAGGAGGAAGCGCAGTCAATAATGCAATGAGGGAAAGCGAGAATTGTCGAGAGGAAGGGATAATAATACGGTGGAACTGGGCACTCGACGTTCGTCAGATGCGTGTACGGAACCATGAAGCGGCAGAAGAAACGAACCTTCTCCCTAAGTTCCCCAGGACGTGCGGAAGAAGTCGGCAAACTTATACTCCTTCTTGACTTGCTCCAGAAGCCACCATCCCGGGGTGCAGTAGCTGACGTAGATGCTGGATGGGCCGCCTATGTTCACTCCAGAGTGGAGTTGTCCGACAATATGGGCTTCTTTGCCAGCCATATACCAAACTAGCGCGCCTGAGTCTCCTTTGTCAGAGAATGGCTCGACCCCATTGTAGCCCGAGTTATAGACGGCGACCTCCATTGATTCTACGCCAGTCTCAGTTCGAAGGAAGGACTGCAGTCCAGAGTAGCGACCGACAGTGAGGTCGGTAGAGTTTCCGTCTTTTCCGACGGTCAGACAGCGTCTGCCGTCAGCATCACGTTCATTAGGCATGGAGAGGATGAGCTCCCCTGCGCAGACCGTGACTTGAAGCTTTCCGTCGTCCGGATACTCGAAAGAAATCGGCCCGCGGCTGAACAATTCTTTCAGCTGCGTGGGGGTAAACTTGGATCCTAAAGGATTGCATTCGTCACAGAGGAATGCAATGAGCTAAATCGAAACGCACCAAGGAAAACCACATTTCCTCCAAAGCCATCGCCGCACTTCGCTTTGGACACTTCGAAAACACCCCAGTCGGCTGTGTACTCCGTGCCGGCTTCGTCGACCCTGACGGCTGGGGCATACAGAACTCGACCTATATTTCTTTGAAGACTGAGGTTCGACCAATTCTTGGTTACTTCAATATGGAAATCTTCAAGGTCCTGGATGTCCTCATTCTTTCGCTTCAGCGTGGCTTCAAGCCGCTCCATCTTCCTGAGTCCTACTTTGCTCTGGTCGTCGGTCGCCTGATGCCTGATGAGTTCTCTGGCAGCAAGTTCGGCTTCGAATAAAGCATCAGCAGTGGCCTTGGTGGTATCAGCCAGGCCCCGCTGGAACCGACGCAACCCACACACTCGGACGTAATCCTCTGGTCCTCCCTCCTCCCACCTGTAGTCAGCGGTCCAATTTTCCCGCAGCACATGGCAATTGGCAAGGGCGTAGATTTTGTCGATGAGATTGCCGTCCTCGTCCTGGACGGGATGGAAAAACAAAGTGGTAGTCCCTTGCGCATCGTGTTTCTCATTGCTCGCAGTGGTGATTGGAATGCCGAGAAGGTTGGTAAGGAAACGGCGGACGCGGAAGGTGGCATCAGTGGAGTCGGTCGATTGAAGGAGAGGGGGACCAGCCAGCCTCTGGATAACCGCGTCTCTCCACTCCACCACAACCTCTGGAACTTTGTTTCTCTCGAGGAGAGCAAGGATCTCGAGAGAGACATCGTGAGCTGTATCGGGAGAGGTAGAGCCGGGAGCGATGCCGATCCAGATGACCACAGGGCCGAGACTACCCTTCTCGTCCTCTCCGGATAGACCATGAGTGTAGAAACGGGCGGTATCGATCGACGAGTAGCCGATAGCATGGTCGTTCAGGATCTTGCGGATTTCGGGGCCGACGACGTGCCAGACGGCGTTCAAGGG
Organism: Roridomyces roridus; assembly: GCA_029378245.1. Taxonomy (NCBI): domain Eukaryota; kingdom Fungi; phylum Basidiomycota; class Agaricomycetes; order Agaricales; family Mycenaceae; genus Roridomyces; species Roridomyces roridus. Next base: position 181,405 of record JARKIF010000062.1, read on the forward strand.
AGTGTCAAAGACACCATGGACGGACTTGACGGGAACCTGGGCGAATCTACCCGTCGGCCTGACGAACGGGGCGGTGCGGTAGTCAGAACGATAGAGGAGGTCCGGCCAGTCACTGCTCCCGGTGATGCCATTATAGTACCACTTCTTCTCGTATGCGCAGGGACTACGCACAGCAGGGACGGTGGTGCCGCTGGCGAGGGTGAAGGCGGATATATTCGACGCCACCGATGGTTCGCCGACAGCAGGGGACTTGAGCGAATTGGAAGCATTATATCGATGACCCTGGGCGCTTGCACATTGCAGAGCCCACAATGAAGGTTCTGGACGGAGAGTGGTAAGTCCGATTTAGACGCGGAAGGCAGCAAGAAGACTCGCTCAGTAGATCTGGGCGCTCCCGCATCAGCTCAAGCGCTTTGACTCCTGCAGGAGATATGGTAAGTGTGATGTGGTCGTTGCAGCCAAAAGAAAAGGCGACAATGGAGGACAGAGGGACCAACGAGCGCCCCTCTCGGGCTGACGCCAAGGACGCTGGATAACATACAGTAATAAGGGCACGAAGAGACTCGCCTTGCGCAAGGACTCCAACCTTGTTGACTTCTTCATCAGTAAACGGCAAGGCTTCTAAAAGATCAGGGTGGGTGTGAATTCGACAAAAGGAAAGCCGATGAGACATACGAGATTGAGCCATAGGAGATGTTTAAATTTCAATAATCTGTGTCGAGTAAAGTGCACATAAGATGGGCGAAGGTTGTCTCCGTTATTTAAAAGGTATCCACTGCTGCCTGGGTGAGGATGAGTGTGGCGAGGAGATCAAGATGGCGTACTTGTCCAAACCGATCCCGTTTCACCTCCTCTCAATGGGCTAGCTGCGTGCTTCTACGTGTCTCTCTCACCCCCAAGGCTGAGCAGAGCACATTCGCCGTCGGGCTCTCCAGCACCTGAGGTCGAAAGCGTCAGCTATTTCTCCGCGAGGCTTCGGGAGCTCGCTTCCGCATCGAGCGCAGCACCCTCGTGGGTGTTCCCTCGTCCCTGCCCGTACGCCTTCGTCTCCTTATATGCCGGCGTCCAACAGGTTGTGACCGATTCAGCTTAGATTGACTCAAAGCATCCGGTGGGTTGCAAAAACGCTAGACGCCTGGAGATGACGCTGGGATGCGAGGGCGGCACATGGATGTCAATGCGGGATCTGGGCGACCTCCAACGCGCTTGACGTAGCGGCGACCGATTTCTTCTCTTCGTTCGGGGAGGCCCGGGCTTTCAAAACCTTCGTACGATTGAGCGTTGAGGAACAAGAAAGAAAGAGGACCCAATCAGGCAGGAGGAAGAGCAAAAAGAGTGCCGGGTCGCCGACTACACGCATCCACACTCGTTCAATCAGTAAAGTCGAGACAATGTATTTGTATCATAGGGTCGGTCGGACCCATCGCCGTAGTTCTTAAGTAGTAGTGGGACGTAGTCAGTAAAGGTAAGTACAGTAGTGGCCGTGGCTACTAGAATCTAGTTTTCGATCCTGCGCCTCAGAATTGCACCGAACTTTCAAACCATGAGCGAAGCGGTCGGTTGAGGATACTTGCTCCGGACGGAGGAAGAATTCTAAATTGCCAAAAACGACATTGGGACGAGTGGTGCATGGGATTGTTTGGTCGACTCGATCAAATGCGATTCCAGAGCCCAGCACAGATGATATAAATTGAGAAAGAAATCTAGGTCGACGGCGTACAGCATGTCCGCGCGGGTATATCACTGGGAGGCCAAAGAAAGGTTGGGACAACTCGCCTCTCTGCTCCCTCCCCAATCACATTCACCTTCCTTGAACTCGACACGCAGCCGGCAGAGTCGACGCTGCACTTCTTCAATCCTCTCCACCCGACTCTTCTCCTCCTCCTTTGCTAGCCTCGCTGCGCGAAGCGGCCAATTTGGACACGAGTTTCAGAATCATCTGCAAGTGCTCCTCTTCGTTATCGTCCCTCTCGTCGTTCTCTGGTGCCCGTAGTATCGCCGTGCGTGTGCAACGACCGTCTGGTAGACACCCCGTTGGTCTTTGCCTATAGTTCTGGGTGTAGAGACACATCCCCAGGCCCTTATTTCCTTTGTAACCGATTCCTTGTCGCCGGGGTAGTAAGGATACCCAAGAGCTTGAGGCCAACGTCTCGCCGTGTCGGTGGGGAATCCGGTCGGGGAGGAGCTGTCACGAGCTGAGGAGCGTCCAGCGCTGGTGGTGTCGGTGTAATTCAAGATTTGAGGCTCATCGACACGTCGTGGAAATCGAATTGACGCTGAGAATTCCAAGGATACAGAAAAGTCGCCAGGAAGGCCAAACAATCGTTTCTTGTCATCGCCTTGCTCGACACCGGTTGGAGGGGCGAAGGGTCTTGGGGTCGGGAGTTGGTGCGACTCGAAGACCGTCGGCGTCAGATCCCTGCTCACGGTGGGCACGTCGTCGTCGTCGCGCGACGCCGCCTCCTTCATCTTCATCTTCTTCGTCTTGCTCTTCATTTTGTTCTTCAACGGGCGGGTCGGAGGAGGAGGGCCATCCTTGCGTCATAAACGTCACGATTTGTTTCTTGAGGACGCTAGGTAGACCGAATCCAAATACCAAGGGCGACTGAAATGGATAATGCACCAAACTTAAACGCCAGAACGAAGCAAGTAAGTAACCATCAGAGGACTGGGGCCGTCCTGAACCAACGTAGTCCTAGTGCGCGTGGCGCGTAGGGGGGCGGCGCACCAATAGGGTTGGGACTCTCGACCGGAGGAAAGAGGTGAAAGAGGTCGTCGAAAGCGGGGATGAGGAACGTTCAACGCGCTGATTCCCACGAGCACAAACTTGAGAATGCTAAGCGGGGTAACCGCGAGGGAGATGGGAGGAGGAGTGCATGATGGTGGCAAGAAACAAGAGTGGTTGACATCAAACCCTGCATGATGAGCGCTGCTATTTCTCAGTTTATCGCGTTCCCGAATGGGCGTTGTATTAGACAGAGTAATGCATATGAATAGTATGTATTTAGGTGGTTTGGTATGTACCGAAACAAATCGAAAATGCTGTTGGTGGATAATGCTACAATATGTATGTGATGTGGGTTGATGCGAGTGAAAAGAAAATCCTGTCAAGTTCCGCATGAAAAAAAAGGAGAGGAGAGGCAGAGACTCAGAAAGCCTCCACCAGGGGCATCAAGCCCTCAATGTCACTCTCGCCAGCACCAGGCCGTCCGAGCAACTCGTCCCACCTGTCCTCATTCCACGACTCGTCACACTCGTTCTCGTCCTCGTCGTCTCCGATGAAGAACCGCGGCGTGCGCACCGCAAGGGAGGGCGGGGATGATGATTGTTGTTGTGATTCTGCGAGCTGCTGTTGTGCGCGTTCGCGCTCGGTATCAAGCCGGACTAGCTCGATCAGGATCTCCCAGCGTTTATACCACGAGGTCTCCCAATGAGGCAGCGGAACCTTGCCCTGCCGTTTCGAGCTCAAATATATGGGGCTGGGGTTGGGAGGTGGCGATGGAGTGTAGGATTTCTCGTGGTCATGCTTGTTGCCATCCAAATCCACCTCTTCCAGCGTCCCATCGTCCGACTGATCACTCTCCACCAGCGTCTCGTCCGAATCGTCGCTGAATCCAGCAGTCGACCGCGAGGTAGCCAGCGACTCCCCCTCGCTGTCCTCGTCGTCCTCGCCCTCCTCTGCAGTCTGAACAATCTTGGTCGCCCGCGCCCGACCTTCCGCCAACATATGCACATCATACATCCACAACGTCTTTTCGATCGTCCACAGCGGCATGCCAACAAAGCAGCGATCCATATGCGCGCAGTAGGGATCCCTCAGCGCTGACAAATCACCTCTGCGTGGGTGAACAGTCATGGGCGGTATCGGGACCAAATCTGGACTTGACGTTCGCCGTGGGGAAGGATAGCGAGGGGGCATCCTGGCAGCAGGGGCAATGCCACAGTACGCGTACGACTCGCGTTGACGCTTGGTGTGCTCTTCCCACTCGTCTGCACGGAGCCCCCAAAGGTATTTCACGTGAAGAAGCGCGTGTCGCGAGCGGCCGTGGTGACCGTACAAATGCCGGAGAGGATTTAATGGCTCGCACGTGCGGTCGCGGAACGTGGGGGAGAGCGGGGATGGAGGGCAGCTATATTTCACGCGGGCTGCCGGCGGAGATGGAGATACTGGTGGAGGAAACGGCTGAGATTTGTGGGTGATAGTTGGGAATGGTATTTGAGAAGTAGGTGGCGGGGAAGGAGGACGCGCTGACGGGATTGGTGGAAATAGAAGGAGCTCGCGATCGCTGGGCGCGTAAGACTCGAATTCGACATCGGACTCGTCGTCCTCGGAGCAAGAAAAGTCATCCGAATCCGAATCATAATCGTCACCACACGCGTCCTGGTCGTCCTCTACGACCTCGTTCGCGTCGAGGGACGAAGTAGACGCGACAGCGGCATATGCGAGAGATGGCAGCTGGGGCAAAGATAGCGGCTCGACGTCCTCGTCCTCTGGACACGGCGAGTTGGTCCCTGAGACGGCAGTAATGTCCATGTCGAAATCGGGAGGCGAGGACGCGAGCGAGGCGATTCCCATTTTTTGGAAAAGACTCTTGGTCCACTTGAGAGTAGTGGCACGCGACCGCACGGACGCAGCGACAGGTTGGGACGTGGTGGCGAGAGACTCGAATGGTACTGTGGCGTCGACTGGCGGGTGGTTGAAGCCCAATCGACTGGTCGGGCGCGGGGGCAATTGGTACTCGTCGTCGTCGCGGTCGGTGTGCAAGTGGGGATTTTGGTCTGCAATGTCGCATTCGGGTTGTGTTTCGGGGGCGTTGTAATATGAGGAGGCCATGGTCGGTGGTGGTTGCCCGAGAACGACGAGACAAGAAAAGAGTAGAGAGAGAGGTGTTCAAACTTTCCCCGCAAACGTTGCCGTAATGAGCACACGCTAATAGTCGGCTATCTGTGATAGCTGATCACTTCTCCTTTGGTCGCCGGAAATCTGCGGAAAATTACAGGAAAAAACAAAGAAAAATTGGCTACAGGTGTTTGCGGATGCGTAGCTCCAGCAGCCTCAGTGGAGGGTAGACTATAGTGGCCACCACAAAGGCGAGCTCAAATCCAATGTCTCCCGTCGTCTCCGCAATCGGTCCCGTGTACCACACCTGTGCCATCGACGGGATAGCGATCCCAATCCCACACAAGGCGGCCGTTATAGCCGCCAGTCCGGTCGGTAGTTTACTCGGCGTATTCCAATCCTCCAGATTGTAACGCTTAAAGTCGCCCCGACGGAAGATAAAGTGCTCTTCGAGGACAATAGCGATATACGTGCTCGCCCAGTAGCCGATGAGCCCCAGAAAGTTGCTCAGTGTCGTGTAGAAGCTGTGAGCACCAACTATGGAGAGGGGAATGACGCTGTGGTGGATTTAGTGGTATATCATCAGTAATAAGATCCAACCCACATGGCGGTAGCAAGAATAGAAAACACATAACGCGGCACCACAACGAGAACAGGCATAAGGATCTGCATGTTCAACGAGATGGAATAGAATCTGCGGGAACTGTCAGCACGTCTTGAGGAGTTGCTCAAGAGGACATACGTAGCAGCCACATTGCCCATGACAGACAACGCCAACAGAACGGTGAGAAACTTGCCAAATCCTTTGGCGGGGCTCAGCATAGCGCTCAACAAGCCCCCAACCTCCCCACTCTCATACCCAGCCTCCCACGCTGGCACATTGGTGAGACAGGCTCCAATCAGTGCACCGAAGCATTGCAACGCGATCGTGGGTAACACCAGTCCGAGATAAGAGTACCAAAAGATACGTTTGCTACAGAGAATATCAACATCAGCACATGCACAGTTGCGGGAGTATAAATCATACCTGGGAGCATTGGGGAGCATGTAGCAACTAAAGTCCGACGCCAGAGGCGACCAAGTCAGTACGAAACCGGCTATGACTGCCGAAAAAGACATGATTGTGGGCGCAGTGGCAGGTTCTACAGGTGGAATATGGCGGAAATCCTTCCCGCCCAGACCAACCACGATGAGGAAGATGATCACGACGGGGATCCATGCGACCCTCTCATACCAATGGAGTATTTTCCAGCCGCAGAACGACACGAGCAGCGAGACGACCGCTATGATCACTATGCCGATGCTGAATTGGGTGTGAGTAATTAACACACGCCAAAAGTCAAGACTTGCCTCCAGCTGAGGTTCCCGTCTGCCACAGCCGCCAGAGTCTGCCCGCCGAGAATGCAGTCGAGGATGCAGAAGCCGGTCATGCCGATGAGATTCAACAATACAGGACCAAGGACACCAAAGTATCTGGACGCATTGAGATGAACAGCGACTCAGACTGAACAGAAACGCACACACCCAAAGCTATACCGCGCCTGGACCATTTGCCTCAAACCCAATTTCGGTCCCCAGGTAGATCTGTGCGGTATTGAGCCAGTGTAGACAATGCACGGAAAGAATGGCCAACAGATATCCCGGAGGAATACAACATAGTAGGTTGAAGAACAAAATGACGAGGCAGCTGTCCCGGAGGCCGAGGCCATAAGCAATCGGGCCTAGTGACCCCGTCGAGAATCTGATGAACCTTGAGACAAGGCTAGAAGGACATGGAGGCAGCGCACGGCAAGAGATTGGTGCTGGCTGTGAACCAGATGAAGAAAATTTTGCTGTATTGAGGGTCCGTGCGTTCCTGGCGGATTTCAGACCCAGATATTTCCAAATGTTTGCGAGTATTACTTCGAGAGTGACTGGTCTTATGCCTACGGTGGTTGAGGGAACAGTCGCGGGGTGGAGTACACTAACACACCTCTTTCTTCAACGCCCCAGGTGAGCAGCCGGCGATGCCATGCCGGGGCTACGAAAGTGGAGTCCTGGTGGGCCTTGTCATCCGTTGAGTAGTCTTCTTTGCTCATCGTGGGGTGAAGACGAGGACTGCAGCCTGAGTCATCGTAAGGGCTTGATAAAAAAAACGAGATTATCTGCGCGGTTGATGGACGGCAAACCAAGTTCCGATCAATACCTTGATAGTGATTTCATCTCTTCCTCTTCCTCTCCAGTTCCTCTCCGTTCTATGAATCTGAGCGCGCACGCATTCGACGCGGTATATGTGGTTAAATCAAACTCCCACTCGCATCGATTCCATTCAGTCGGATCGCACATTAGCAGCGGCGACTAGTCTTAAAGCGACAGCGGAATCACACATGGGAATCGGATGTCTTCACCTCATCTGCTACTTCCTCCCGAGTCTCTACGCTGATCGTCTTTTCCCCTGGCGCTCTCTCTCTCCCAGTCTCTCTCTCTCCAGAGCGCTCACGTGATGTGGTGACACAGGGCAGCTCCGACAATTAGCCGAATGACTTCGGGCCGGGGATAAGCCGTTATCGATGAATAAAAGGACGCGTCGTCGATCTTTTCATTCCCCACAACTCCCCACAACCATGCCTGCCTCCACTTCCGTCAAACTCAACACCGGTGCTGAGATGCCCACTGTTGGCCTCGGCACCTGGAAGAGTGCCCCTGGCGCCGTCGAGCACGCCGTCGAGTATGCGCTCAAGAACGGCTACAAGCACATCGACACCGCTGCCGCCTACAAGAACGAGTCCGAGGTCGGCCAGGGCATCGCAGCCTCTGGTGTTCCCCGCGGCAGCATCTTCCTCACCACCAAACTCGACAATCCTGACCAGAAGGAGGCTGCCCAGGCGCTCGAGTCGTCTTTGAAGAACCTCGGCACTGATTATCTCGACCTTTGTGGGTCTCTTTTTTCTTCCATTACGCATCTGGTTAATCGTGAACATCCAGGGTTGATGCACTGGCCCGCGCCGATGACCAAGGACACTCCCGCCCTTGCCGACAAGACTCACGACTGGCTTGACACCTGGAAAGACATGGAGAAACTGTTCAAGGCCCACCCCGATAAGCTCAAGGCCATTGGCGTGTCCAACTTTTCCGTGGAGTTCCTCGAGCGTCTGCTCGCCGTCGCCACCGTCGTTCCAGCCGTCAACCAGATTGAGATGCACCCGTAGGTTATCATATCGCCGCATTTATCTTGGCGACTGATGGATCATCCTGGATAGGTCATGCCCGGCCGAGGATGTTCTCGAGTTTTGCCGCAGCAAAGGCATCGTCGTGACCGCGTACTCGCCACTGGGCTCGGACAACTCCCCCCTCCTCACCAACGAGATCGTCAAGAAGCTCGCCGACAAGTACAGCGTCCAGCCCGCCAACATCCTCATTTCGCTGCAGGCCAACAAGCCCGGCGTCACCGTGCTCCCCAAGTCTGTCACCAACAGCCGCATTCTCTGTGAGTTCTCGTGCTCATTGCTAAATGCATGACTAAATGAACCAGCGAATGCCAACATCGTTGACCTGACGGAAGAGGAGATCGCGGAGCTGCAGGCGATAGACAAGACGCAGCACTTCCGCGCGTGCCACCCGAGCTGGACTGGCTGGGGCAGCCTCGGGTTCCCCGACTGCAAAGACTCTGACCTCTAGAGATCCAAGTAGATACTTTTCTTGTTATCAGCAGTAAGAATAAGCAAAGCGGTTGTACACATACTCCCCTATTTGATTTCGGTTGTCTTGCTTCCTCCCTGCATGGCCACCCTTCCACGGTCCCCCAATTCCTCTCGCATCCTTCCTCAACGACGACCACACTCTGAATTCGACGCCGGAATCAATGCCTCCACGGCCTGGACTGAACACCTTGAGCTTGAATCAGCTTCATCATCCGCTGGTGGCGGCTCACTCTCGGACGAGGAGCCAGATTATGACGAAGACGCCGAGGACGAGTTCCGTCCCGCCCGAGCGCTGTATGCTTTCGAAGGAAAGACTGAATTCCGGGAGCTGAGCGTCGATGCGGGGGATGAAATCCAAGTTATCAAGGAGGATTTGGCCGATGGATGGAGTCTCATTCGGAATGAGGCAGGCGAGGTCGGGCTGCTTCCACGAACGTATTATACGGTGCGTTTTCTCCTTCCCTTCCTCCAGCAACTAAATAATATCTATTGTGTAGTTCACTGCAGACTTTGCCGAAACACCAGAAGTCGCCCTATCGGGATTCCTCCACCGTGGTGGAGGGCACCGACGCGATGCATCAACCAAGACCATCACACCACGCACCGGCGGTTCGCTCACACCAAAGGAGGTCATCCCACAACATACGGGCGAATGGCGCGCGGCGTTCCCGAGCTTCCGACAAAGTCTCCTTGGCGGCAAGAGTCTCAACCGTTTTTCTACCTTCGTCACTAGCGGTGCAGAGGAATGGGTTCTCAAGGGCACTGCAGCGGATGCCGTACTGTCAGAAGAACGCGCCACCACTGCGGCCCACGACAAATCAGGGAGCACCGACTCGAATGATGACAATGACGATGAGGACGAGGAGGAGCGAAACAGGCTTAATCAACTTGGACTCGGGGAAGCGGATCGGCATTTCGTCGACGCGAGTCTTGCGTGGAAGGCCAAGCTCCCGCCCTTTCGCGTCCTCGTGCACTCGCCTTCAAAACGCGCTTCGACGCTCTCAGGCGCATTCACAGTGTACAGCGTCACTTCACTCTTCCACCACCCGCCGAATGGCGATGGCGAGCCTCCGCCATCGCCCACACGGATCACTGTACAACGCCGATTCTCTCATTTTGTCGTACTCCATACGGCCCTGACGCGACGCCTACCAGGTATAGCTCTGCCCCCTCTTCCAGACAAACAATACGCGGGTCGTTTCAGCGAGGATTTCGTCGAAGCTCGTCGGGGGGATCTCGAAAGATACATCGGACGCCTCGTGAGGCACCCACTTGCGCGTTACGCCGAGGTCGTGACTTTTTTCCTGGGCTGTGAGAGCGATACAGAGTGGAAACGACTTGTTCCGCAGCATTTGGCGATGCCTGCTGCAGGACCGTCGTTCTATGCGCATGTATTTCACCCCGAGTTTAACGTCGATGCGGAGGATGCGGAGGCTGCGGTCGAGAGGTTTGATACGCATACGAGGGCCGTGGGCAAAGGGGTCCAGGGGTTGAGGAGCATTTTTGGCAAAGTGCGGGAGGCGCGTGTTGGTTAGTGTTTTTTTTGGTCTCGTTGACATTATCTACATTACTGACGACGAAATAGAGATGAGCAAAGCCGAGAGGCTACTCTCGTATTCACTGCTGGCGCTGATCACGTCCAAACCACTGGCTGCAGCGCCGGTTACGGGGGCCAGCGAGGAGGAAGAGGATTATAATGCCAAGGGCAAGGGCCTACTTAATGACCAAGGGGCATGGTGCTGGCGCGAGGGGTGTCAAGGTCAATTTCAGTACGACTGCTATATTGCTGGCTCAACTTGGGACTAGACTGCTTGAAGATGACCAAGGCCATGCAAAAGACGGCAGAGGCCATGCAGAATGTCGCGGATTTGTATGATGATCATGTGGGTATACCTCTTGTTCGTCTTTTGCGGAGTTGACGAACTGCCGAGTAGGCAAGACGGACACAGCTGGCGACACACGAGGCGCTCAAGAACGTCGCACATCCGTCTTCGTTGTATCAGGCAAGTTTTCGCATCTTTCATGGCAGTGTCATCATGGTAACACGTTCACCAGGGCGTGGTAACGACACACCGGTCGACTCTTTCGCGATATTCTGAGGCCGATACACATGTAAGCTTTTCGTTTTTCCACTTCTGCAAGTCGTTTTACTCTATCCCAGGCGAACAGCGAGATGGCTGCTCGATGTGAGACGGTTCTAAACACGACGATGGCAGAGATGGAAACATACCACACTCAAAAGACGGAGGACTTTTCGACGCTCGCCAAGGAACACCTCGATGGGGAGATTGAGTTCTACGAGCAAGTACTAAACCGGCTGCGTGGTGCCCGACGTGCGTTCGACGAGCCTCAGTACACACAACTGGGTGCGGAAGCACGGCAACCATCTATGTATGAGCGGGAGCTCGAGAACCCGAGGTTGGGGGCAGAGCCGCTCTTACAACCCGCGCCGCATGTGTTTGATGCGGCACCGATGCGGCCTGTGAGTGTTGCGATTCAGGAGGGCGTAGGCATGCTCCTGGGGCCCAGCGGGCGCGGGAGCGTGTTTGGCAAGTTCTGGTAGAGCGTTCGAGACGTTTTTGCGCAGGATTTCAAGGGCATCTGGATACATATAGTACTTATCTACTTACAACGCATTATCATTAGTACAGGACACAGGATAAAAAGCACAACATCAGTCCGCGGAGAAAAGCATCGAGTGGAATCGCGGGTCATGGATGAGTTTGACTGTATCGTCCACAAGCTTCATATCGAGCGCGGTTCCCATTGAAACGCAATGGTTCATCTTGATCGTGGTGGGGTTCGCTACGGTGCCGTGGACCTCGTAGTACTCTCCGGGAGCCATGTGTGTGTCCTGGGTGCGTTGTGAGCGACGGCGAACAAGCTACGAAAGGCGCGCGCGGATTAACAGGAAGGAGAGTGATCGTGATTTCGCCGCCGTCGCAGGTAAGAACCGTGGCCGTAGTGCCCATGAACTGCATAGACGCGTCGCGACATCAATATCTTGGGCTAGACTCAAGGAAGGATAGGAGCCTGAGGACGCGCCTTGACTGGACGGCAAGCAATTCGGACCTTTCTGCCCGCGTATCTGGGAGCAGCTTCAACCTCGTCGCTCTCCTGGCGCTCAATTCTTGAGGCCCACCTTGGGAGGAGCGCAGAATTGACACGCGTAAAAGAACTCATGGTGGAAAGTAAATGGTCGCGTCTGATGCCATCACTGATGTGTCCGAGTTTGGGCGAAAAATTCCTTTTGCTCTATGTTCCAGACATTCTCTATCTACATCTCCAACTAACTCAGCTCATGTTCCGCAAAAGGCTCATCCTCAAGACATCCTCGGGCGCCCGTGCGTTGTTGATGGCGCGTTGCATAAACTCCGCCCAGCCGTCGTCCGGAGGTCCCCAACGCGCCAAATGCTCCAAAGCGTGGCTACACTGAGGTATGGTGATGGGCGCCAGGTACACAGCTTGTCCCGAGCGAACAAACATGGTCAGACTGTATCGACGATCCCGGGCGACCGTGTCGGCGCGCTGAGCGAGTGCGGTGCAAGTAGCAGGGTCGTTGAAATCCGTCATTGGACGAAGGGCAACGGAGTTGAAGACAAAGTCACCGCGCCCCGCCTCAGGAGCTTGGTCGAGCTGGACGACGAGCATATGTGTCTTGAGCTGAGCGGCATTGGCGGGATCGTGCAGCTGGAATGCGTGCGTGGCACAGTACAGCAATAGCTGCGTGTGTTTCTGCAGAATTGTGAGAGTGGAGACGAGCAACAGCCCTGGGGATACTTACTGAAAACCATTTCTTGATACTGGAGATTGTGTCCCGCTGTACAGTTCCCCGTTCCGGAAGATTTTCGCGATTGTCGCCTTGAACCTGGCAGACTTTCTTGTGGTTCTTCCAGTCCTCCCTCTGGCATTCCTTGCTCTGCACCTGATCAGAAGACGCAACCTGATGGAAACCAGTCTACTCACACAATACGCAGTTTTACGACAGGCGCCACATTTCAGGAACTTTTGACCTTTGGGCTCGGGCTTGTAGCATGCAACACAGGTGTAACGGTTGGTACCAAGTTCGGCGCTGAGCGGGTCTGGAGGCATTGCTAGTCGTGGTGAAAGCGAGCTGCTCTCTAAAGCCGATAAAGTAGGGCACGCTGGCATGTCCTCAGAAACGAGGCGAGCTAATCTGAGATGATCACACAGCATATCCGGAAAAGAAGCGACGTTGCCAACAAGATATAAAATACAAGTGCAGCCAGCTCAGAGGGAGATGGACCTTCAGTCATGATCGCCAGGCTTGACCATACGAAGAAACAGTTCAACCTTCGCAGCATCCTCGGGCTGCAAAGTTTTGTTGATTCCACGTTCCAAGAACGCTGCCCAGTCCTTGTCCGGGGGTCCATAGCGAAGAAAGAACGAGAACGGAGTCGTGCGCTGAGGTACTGTGTTTGGGGAAGTATAGATGGTATGGCCCGATCGGAGACATATGGACATGATGTCGAGATGATCGCGGGCAGCCATGTCGACATTCTCAGCGAGTCCGGCGCAAGAGGCGGCGTCGAGGATCTCGGCCATGGGTTGAAGTGATACCGATTTCGAAAGAAATTCGCCACGTTTTCCGGAGGGGTGTGGCACAAGCTCAATGTATAGCAGATGGGTTTTGAGTCGATGGGCATTTGCACGATCATGAAGTTGTAGTGCGTGGGCACAGGAATACCGCAACAGTTGTTGATGATTCTGTGCATAATCTAGAAGATTCGGGGCAAGAGAAAGACCAAACTTACCGAGAACCATTTGTGGAGACTCGAGAATAGATCCCGTTGGGAGGTTCCTCGCTCAGCGAAAGATTCACGAGTGTGGCTTTGAAGCTGACACAACGCCTTGTGCATCTTCCAATCCTTCTTCTGACACTCCTTGCTCTGCGTCTGAATCAGAAATTGTGGTCCGACTGAAGCACTTTCCGACTCACACAATAAGCAGCTTTGAGGCATGCGCTGCACCTGAGGAATTTCTGGTTCTTGGGTTCAGACTTGGCGCACATGGGGCCGGCGCAGCTCCAGGCACTGGCTCGGAATTCGGCGCTCAGTGGTTGAGCCATCGTCGTGATAATGAAAGCAGCGTGATGGCATTGAACAAAGGACGGATGCCGATTTGGATTCTCTGATGATCTTATCCTTTGACATTTGTTGACCCCGCTTTGTTTTTTCACCTTGTCTCGAACCACCATCTCTTGCCGCACGATGTCCTGGGTGGATATCCTCTGTAGCCACCGAATATCCTCGAACCCTGTTGGCTTCGAGCGTACCTGGATGCTGTTTCAATCTACGTCGAAACGATACTAGATCTACCATGCCTTGCCGCACGATGTCCTTGGTGGACATCCTCTGTAGCCACCGAATGTCCTCGAACCCTGTTGGCTTCGAGCTTACTTGCTACTGCTCTCTCAATCTACGTCGGGACGATACTAGATTTACCATCTCTTGCTGCACGATGTCCTTGGTGGACATCCTCTGTAGCCGCCGAATGTCCTCGAATCCTGTTGGCTTCGAGTTTACTTGGATCAATATGCTGCTGCTGTCTCAATCTACGTCGGAACGATGATAGATCTACTGTTCAACGCTGCCTCGACACGATGCTAGCTATACGTCTCCTGTTGCCTCGAAACGATGCAGCGATGCAGCGATATACTGTTCTATGGGGATAGAACGATGATAATGCATGTACTGCTCGCCAAGTGCATGGTTAGTCCCCACGACAGTGCCAGGCGCAACGAGGGGAGGGCCCGCACCTCCTTATCGGCGTCTCAACTGCGGTCGAGCTGGCGACTTCCGCTGCGCTGACCGTGGGGGGTATCAGATTTTCTTGGACGGCACGGACGAGTACCGGGGTCACTATATGCCACAGCCGGCCCTGCCCGCCCCGTGCGTGTCTTGCAGGGTACGAGTGGCGGCTCCGTCTTGGCTCGATGTCGTTCAGGGCCACGCTGATGTACGAGACGAATGATATCTTGGAGACTACGAAGCTGCATATGCCATACCGAATCGTTCGAGACGAATGACGAATCATACGAGACATTTTGACAACGCTGAAGTCACATTTATACATGGCGGCGCCTCATCGCCGTCGCCGCACTTTCCAGCGGGTGGTTCCCGTTCCCGCGGTCTCACCAACCCCGTGCTGTATCTTGTTCTCGGGCGGTTCCCGAACTTTGGGGTCGCCGTCGTGCACCTCCCTCATCCAGCTGAAACTGTTGCTTTCGCTGACGCGGGGCCGTCCGGTACCGTCGTTGTTGCGACAGCTTCGGTTGGTAATTTTTGTTTTTCTTATCCTCCTCGTGAGGGTCGTATGGCATGTATTTTGGCCGCCGAGGTACGTTTTCCCGTCACTCCACTGTTTCGCTCCACTGACTCGAGCTTCAGGTTCGTCCATCCCAGATTTCTTGTAGTATCTGTAATTATACTACTTGAATGTTACTCTGTTCTCTCTCAACTCTCAGTGTCCGCTGCAAGTCCGTTTGAGTGTATTCCTCACCGAACTCCGTTTCCATGTGGCGGATAATCAATCGCAAATGTTTCAGTCAAGATCCGGATTGTGTTGACGTCTCTTTGTTTCTCCCTCCTTGTTTCCTACCCCCATCTCCTCCCACCCAGATGCACCCCCCACCTCACAAATACGACGAATACTCGTAGCCGCGACGGCCTTCTCGTACCTCGACTCGGAATATCTCCACTCATACGATGCAATGCACGAAATAACCTCCTCTGCAACCTCCTATGCTGCTATGCTACTATGGACAATAAAGTCATTATACATGTCCTACTCGCCGAGGGCATGGGTATTCCCCCACGGCGGTGCCAGGAGCAACGAGGGGAGGCGCGGGCCCGCCCGAACCTCCTTATCGGCTCGTCAACGGCAGGCGCACTGGCGACGTCGGCTGTGCTGTCGTGGGGGGGTATCAGAATTTCCCTGGACGGCACGGACGAGTACTGGGGCTATCAAACATCATGTGCCACCGTCGGCTCTGCCCGCCTCGTTGCGTGCTGCAGAGTACGAGTGGCGGCCCCGTCTTGGATCGCTGTCGTTCAGGAGCACGAGACAAACGAGACATCGAGACAAAGACAAAGACAAACCAGACAAAAAGACAAACGAATACCGAGTCCATCGAGACATGATACAAGTCCTACGTGACATGCATATACGCAACCCAGTCCTTCGAGACACATATAACGAGTCCTTTGTGACATACGAGTCCTTCGAGACATATTATTTGGCGAAACTGCCGTAACCTATCTAGCGGGTGGTTCCCGCTCGCGGTGCCTCACCAGCACCGTGTACTTCATCGTTCTCGGGTGGTTCCCGATCTTTCGGTGCCCGTCGCATGTCCCCCGACACGCGCGGCTCCCTCATCCAGCCGTCGTCGCCGCTCTCAAGGACGCGGGATCGTCTGGTCCTGTCGTCATTGCGGCGACTTTGGTTGGTAATTTTTGGACTTTTCTCCTCTTCGCGAGGCTTTTGCTCAGCCTCACCAGCTCTGCACCTTTCTATCGTTCCGGGTGGTTCCCGTGCTTGTCGAGTGGCAATGTCCTTGGACATCCACACTCGCGCTAGCTGAAGTCGTCCTTCAGCTGGCAATTTTTGGGCTTTCTCATCCTCTTCGTGAGGATCTTACAATCAGTGGCTCGCGACTTTCCAAGGTACGTTTCTTAATCCTTCAATGCTATCTGATTACTCACTGCACCTCAGCTTTCAGGTTCGTGTTTCCCGATCCCAATGTGTCTCTATGTACCACTAGATCTTGTTTTGTGTTCGCTGCAATATGACGACGCTTCCTCTGCACTTTTGACTGCGTGAAGACTACTGCGTGAAGACTTCTCCATTGTGATTTTACATACAAGTTGCTACAATTTGGCCGGATTTTGCCACATGGGCTTCCGTTTCTGAGGCTCGTGAATACCCTCAGCATCACTACTGTTGCGAGCAGACTAACCTCGTTGAAGGCCTTCAAGCCCTCCTTGATATTCTCCCCGCGATAAGTGGCCAACGTCTCCGTGGAACGGGCGTGCACGGCAACCGTCTCGTTATTGCTATGCTGCGCGGACAACAACAATGCGCGCTTGGTGCTCTGGACTGAATCGGGGGAGTTGGAGATAATTTGGGTTGCGACGGCGAGTGCAGTAGGGAGAACGTCGGCAGGGGGAACGACAAAGTTGACGCTACAAGAGTCGGTTGAGGTTGCAGAGTCGGAGAGAAAACTTACAAGCCGAATCGGTTGCGCGCGTCTTCTGCACTGACTGGGTTGCCGAGGAGGAGCATTTCGGAGGCCAACTATGAGATGTTCCAGGTCTGTATCTGCGAGTGCTCCGGTCGTACCTGGTGCCCCACAGACCGCGCCAATCTGGGAATACCTATTACCATGGTGAGGCTATAAACGAATAGAATACGAAACGAATGCACCTCCTTGAATAGCGATAACACCGCGCTTTACCTCGGGCAGTCCGATAACTGCTTCCTTGCTGGCGACCACCAGATCACAGTTGAGAAGAAGCTCGGTACCACCGCCGAAAGAGCTCCCATTGAGCGCGGCGATGTAAGGTTTCTTGGACTCGCGGCGGGAAATGGAAGCAAAACCGTTGACGTTGGCAAGGATTTTGTCTGCTTCCTGAGGCTTGCCACTTTGCTCGTCGGCGTTCCAGCTGATGTTTATAAGCACAGAATATCCGCCTTGAATTGAGGGTACCCACGCTTTCAGGTCAGCGCCTGCGCAGAATGCCCGGCCAGCACCAGTAACAATGACGACCCTGAGAAATTAGCATAAAAGAGCAGGGGGAGGCATTTGCGCGTACCAAAGACTCGTCTCGTCCTCGAACCAGTTGAGAATTTGCCGCAGGTCTTCGGTCATTGTCGGGGTGAGTGCATTCAGAGATTTTGGGCGGTTTAAGGTGACGAGGAGAACATGTTCCTTTGGGAAGGCGACGGTGATCTGCTCCGAGTGAGGGGGCGGGGTGGGGGACATATTGAAGAACCGGTCAAGGAACCGGGGACTCGGAAATAGACAACCGGGGAATCAAAGGCACAATATGTGTACACACACTACCGCCGTTGGACAGAAAAGGCAATCACGACGATCTCTGAGGAATCATCGAGTGCATGAAGTTCAGAAGCAAGTGGGTAAAGCCTGAAAAGAAGAAACTCACCAATCGCGAAAGAGAACTGAGGTTATATCGCTCCATAATGAAGTAAACACAGCTTGTGAATGATCGTCCAAAGCAAAAAACCAAGAGTCGTTTAGCCTCTTCCGGCTGCGTACTTGGGCGATTCAAGAGGGTTGTTGAGGTGTTGGGAAAGGAACGCAGATCTAATCCGTGCCGAATAATTGAAGACATCATCACTGCACAGCCATGCTGATTTCGACCTCTCCTTCGCCACGTCCCATGCACTGAAATGTCCACCAATGGCGCCCATTCCGCTTCCCCTCCACCACAGCATTCCCCAGGGCTCGCACAAGCCATGAACGACATGCGTCTGTCCCTGGACAGCGAACGGAGCAGCACGCCGCCCGTGCAGAACGGCGTCAACGGTCACGCCGACGATGAAGGGCCCTCGGATCCTCTCGAAAAACTACGCCTGGAGCTGGAACGTACAAAGGAGGAAAAGGAGACGCTTGCCGCGCAGTATCGTAATTTACTGGCGAAACTAACGACGATGCGCACAACGCTGGGGAACAAGCTGAAGCAGGATGCGGTGCGTTCCATATCCACCACACAAGAATCCATTCGCTGAGATGGCACTATGCAGGAAGAGCTGGACCGACGGGAAGCCCTCGTGCAGCAGCTAACCGCGCAAAATGAGGATTTGACGGCGACGGTGGAGATGCTCAAGGATGAGGTCTATTCCGCCACCGCTGAGGGCGAGCGAGCAACGGCTGAACTCGACAAAATGCGCAGTCGTGTCTTTGAAGAAAGCGCGCAGGAGAACCTTATTCGAGAACGCGAGCTCCGAGAGACGCAGACCGAACTAGAACGATGTAGGATGGAAAAGGACGAGTGGGAGAGGATGGCGTCGCAGGATAAAATGGCTGCGGATGAGGCCAGGTCTAATGCCGAGATGTATAGGCGGGACCTGGAGCTCGAGCGAGAGGCGCGAAAGCGAGATGCGGCCGAGCTTGAATCCGAAAGGGAGAAATCCCAGAATCTGCAGTCTGTGTTGCAGGACTTCCAGGCAGGTTAGCGCGGGTCTCAAACTTTCAAATTTGTGGCATAACGTCCCTGCAGCGAAGGATCATGAGCTCCGGCAGGCCGTCAAGGACTACGACTCGCAGCTCATACAAGTTACCCAGTCGCTTGCCGAGTTCAAGCATCGGGCTTTGACTGCAGAGGTACATCATATCTCTTCCTCCAATTGCAGTGATTCATCCGTCCACACAGCTGCAGCTAGAAGAAAGCCAAACCAACACATCTCGGACGCAAGAACTCGAAAAGGAAGTCAAAGACAAGAGTCTACTTATCGAGAAGTTGCGACACGAAGGTGCGGCCTCCACTCTCCCAAATCTACTTCCCTCACAACCACCCTTTACAGCAATAATAATAAACGAACATCTAATGGAAGCCCTCCGACGCCTCCGCCGGAACTCAAACGACACCAACGTAGATCGGCGGCTCGTCACAAACGTCCTCCTATCATTCCTCACGACGCCCAGAGCTGACGCCAAGCGGTTCGAGATGCTCTCCCTACTGGCATCTGTCCTGTCTTGGTCGGATCCTGAACGAGAAAAGGCTGGGTTGCAACGGGCGCCCGAGTCCCTCGCTGCGCCATCCGGGTCATCGTTCTGGGGTCGCAAATCAACGTCGACTCCGCCGGCCAAGAGCCCCGAGCTGGATAAGACTGATGAGACGGAGGTGTGTAGAATTTATGGGCAAGTGACAACCCGACTCATTCTTTCATGCAGTCGTTCTCCCGCCTCTGGGTCGAATTCCTGCTCACCGAGGCTACATCAGGACAATCCGACCGCCCACAGTCACATTCGACGCCCAACACGCCCGTGCGGGCGAACAACTCGCTTCCGGGCACGCCGACGAGTCCGAGTATGCTCAAGGGCCCTGGGATCAACGGGACGAGAAGATTATCGTCGTATGGGCATGCCAGCAGTCAGCCGACGGTCGTGCCGAGTCTGCTTATTGGGGACCCCCCGATTGGGAGGAAGGGGAAGGGGAAGGAGAAGAGTGAGGGTTCATAGGGAGAGCATGCACGGACTTTATTTTATATATCAGGTCGCACGAATTCATAGCATAGTGTATTATCAATTGCTTTCAATCGAGGAAATCGAATGTGTACATATAGGACGTGTCCATGAGCTTGAGAAAAGTCACCATCCGCCTGCGTCCGCGACGCTCGAACTGTTCTACGCATAGTCAGACCATGGATGGATGGATGGTGAAACACTTACAGTTCTATCTTGCCTTTTCGCTTCGCAGTACACAAACACGAGAATCAAAAACACTTCGTCCTCTGCGAGTGCCGTTTTCGTCAGGTGTAGTAGCGCGGGCTGGGACTTGCTGAATAGATGTGGGCGGAAAGGAACAGAGAAGCGGGCGGCGACCTTCATGTTGTGGTCAAGGGTGGCCTGTGCGAGCGGCTCAAGAACCGAGGATGGTAACCGTGAGGCACAAACCAACCTTCCATTCCTCGTGTTCATAGAGGATCTCGTATTCCTTCCTCCCCTCACCCCACTTCCAGTGTCGTGTTCTTCGTTCATGTTTTATTCAGACCCCAGAGGATGCCAAGAGGCATAGCATATCTTCACCTGTTAAAGAAGAACCGCCCCGTGCGTCTCCTCACTTCCGCACAGCTCTTCTTGTGTCCATAGATCTCGAGAGTCTTCTCCTGCCAGTGAATCGCCCCGACAGCGCTACTTGCAGCGCCAGGAGCGGGGTTTTCGTCGTGCAGTATGGTGTCCTTGCGACCACGGTACCCAAACGTGGTCCGGAGAGTGTAGATGACAGAGTTGTCGTGCGTGGCGCGGATGCGTGCGTTGAGGATGTTGGTTTTATTGTCAAAGCTCGCTTCCATGGAGGAGCAAGGAGGAGCAGGGAGAAACTAGAAATAGTCACGACGTAATTGCGCGACCGTGGAAGCTTTGCTTTGTCCGGGACCGTTGGGAGCGTGCCGAGTAAGAAGTAAGTAAGTAGCCTCAGCGTTGCCATGAGTCTCGAACGTGGGCCAGGTGCAAAGGCAAAGAGAAAATCAAGTACATGGTGTTGAGAAAGATGCAATTTCAGCCGTGCCGGATCAGAAATTGCAGATGATGGACTATAAAGTTTTACAAACTCCGCTTTGATTCTCTAGCTTTCTTTCATCTCGATCGCTCACCCCACTCGACGCTATCCTCCGCGTCAAAGCCCAGACCAACGGGCAGTCGTGAACAAACGACGGATCCAGACTGGATCGGGTCTGCCAGAACGCGCGACCCACCTTGCTGTCATGCAAGTTGCCTCCTGAAGGGAGAAGTGGCCTGAAGGGCCAGCAGTCGGCAGACAGTCCACTGCAACGCAGCAACCAAACTGCGCCCGCCAACGAAAGCGGAGACCGCCAACCAAAGCGGTAGACTATATCAAGTCGTCCACGAAGTCATCGTGAAGTGGTCTGAACCCGACCAGCAGCCGCCGCGCTGCGCAGCGAACCATGCTGCGTGTTGCAAGCAACACAAAGTCGCCAGTCAGGCGACAAGTCCGAAGATGACGAGGGCGACACCTAGCTGAACCCGGCTTCCTTTTTCCTTTGTGCTCGTCGCAAGGGAAGAGGGGAGTACGAGCAGCACTGTTGTCGTACCGACTTGTCTATCGGGATCATACGAGTGAGTATGAGGTCCAACGATTCGAATTGGTCTTTGGCGGGTCTCACCAGCCCGTGACGATTCCGGCGGGTGGTCCCCGTTTCAGAGTCTCACCACCTCTGAGGCACTGTTTTCCTGTTGGACGGGTGGTTCCCGGTGTTCCTTTCTTTCTGACAAGTCGCAAGCGGTGGCCTTCGGGGCGCTGTTCGCGCAAGTCGCACAATTTTTGGAATCTTCTGAGCTTCCTCGTGAAGTTCTGTCGGCGGTGTCGAGGCGGATGGAGGTATGTATTTCTTATTGCTGTCCGTCTGCATTTCTCATCTGTCGCTCTAGGTTCTGGGCTGTTTCTTAGCATGGTGCCGGGCGTCGATGTTGGTGGGAAGGTTTGTCGCTTTTATCTTTCTTCCGTCTTTTCTTCTGAGCTCTGGTTGCAGAATCACTTGTTCGCCATCGTCGCTGTACTGTGTTGAATACATACTTGTCCACCGTTCAATAATTGAATGTCCTTTTGCAAACGAGTGTTACACGGTCGTCCCTATGAATCCCTCCCTATCCCCTCAAGAGGTTCACCGGAACCTTGCGCATCTTCTCCGACCTTTGCGTACTTGGAACGAGATAGCCATGTAACGCAGCCTGAAGTGAGAGCCGGGGTTCCGCCTCATCGTTGGGTGCAGAAAGCACCTGTACAATCGCTTGCGACTCCACACTATGAATCTCCACCGTCTTATTCGGCAACAAGGCCGCAATGTACGGGTAATCGAGGACGACGGCACGCGGGTGAGCAGGCCACTCGAGGGTCCCACGCACGGGATCACCCTCGCCGCTGATGAAGACGCCAATGGTGCTCCCGCCCGTCCATGAGAGAATGAGGAATTCGGTGGGGTCGGTGCCGGTGACGCAGATCCCAGGTGGAAACATGCGTGAAGCGTCGCCTTCGCCTGGTGCCTGGGAGAGCGGCATGAGGGCGGTCATGGAGGCATTCGCGAGGTCGACGATGCTGTATTGCGTCTTGTCGGCTATGCAGAGGTAGTGGTCGCTGCGGCGGGCCAGGATGGCACCCTCTGGTAATGGGATCTCCTAGACGTCGTTGGGCTTGGGATGAGACTATAAACGGTGACGAGCGCACCTTTTGGTAGAATAACCGTTCTCGGAGAGTGTACATTGCAATAGCATTCCTCTTTATGACACAGAAGTCGACGCCGTCTATTGTAGAACCAGGAGTAGACGGCACTGGACGTTTGAGGTGATTTTGGTCGACTGCGAACGCGACGACATGGCGAATGGGCTGCTGTGACGGTACAACATCGAGCGCCGGGAGCGTGTAAAAGTGAATGCGGTGGTCAGAGAGGACTAGGGCGCGTGATATGCTCGGCAAGAGAACTATCTCTTCGACGGCTTTGTCTCCTGGGACCGATTGGCGCGAGATAATGCTGTAGGACTCGAGCGTGTTCGGGTCATCGGCTTGCAGGGCAAAGCGAATGAGCTCGCCGTTGGAGTAGCCGACGTAGATCTCAGAGCCAAGAGCTTGCACGCATCGAGCCTGCGACTGCGCAATGAGCGTCTGCAGTTGAAAGGGAGGAATCTCGAGAGGCTGGGTGGGCGCTGAAGTCATCTACATGCAGGTCCCAGAACGGAAATACATTCTCGCGAGCACCATCCTACAACTATTTTACACTTCTCTCCATCTACTGTTGGCCTTCATGTCCGCAGACTAGGCGTTCTGGTGATACGCACCCCATTGCGACTGCTTGAACGCGAGTCCGAATGTGCAGAATTGGACGACGCTGATGACGCGCGTCGGTGGCGCTGCATTCGTGCAGGGTCGACATCGAGATGCGCGAACCGCGCAAAGAGAGATAGGCCTGCAGATAATTTAGTAATCTACAGTAGGAATTCAGATGACACGCACAATCCACTACGGATACGAGACCGGTAAGGTTTCCGGGAATTCGGGAAGAGGGCAAGATGGGAGACATGGAGCCACTCGTAGTAGAGTCATGGGTGATGAAAAGGCGGTGAGAGTTGGCTGCTCGTGATTGAGTATGTACAATCGAGAGCCCTTGATGAGCGTAACGTACTTGCAAGAAGCTTCTGGATTGTGAACGAGAGGAGGGAAGTCGGAGAGACAGCATATACTGCAACCTTTTCAGTGTGGAATAGAGCAGTGGAGGCGAAACAGCTACCAGGGTAACGATCGGCGCCGTCTGTGGACCCGTCCGGTGCCTTGATGAGAGCGACAAACTGGTTTAGCGGTGTGCTCAGGATCTCGTTGGTCTGAGAAGGAACTACTATTCGACCGATGTCGGTGACGCTGACTGCGCTGAGCAGTACGTTCGAGTCGTCGTCGATTACTGCGACGCTGCTGACGCCCTCCTCGCTCATAAGACGCATAGCATCGAGGACGGTCGAGTTGCTGGTGGCCGTTACCACGGCAGAGAAGAGAGTCAAAGAGGGTAGCCGGAGGGAGGAAAGTGGTGTTTCCAGAAAAGACGCTATGGGTTCATACGCCGCAAACCAGGTGAGTAGACGGCGGTCCGAGACGATACCAAGGAAGGAGCCATTGGGTGATTGTACGAGCACCCTGTGAGCACCACGAGAAAAGACCTCCAGCAGAGATACTAGGGTTGCAGACTCGGGGAGGATCTCTAGCGGATTCTTCTCGGAAAGATCTGCGGTCAAGATGAAGGTGGAAAAAATAGAGCGACATCGGCCACATACTGCTAACCAGACGCACAGCAACATGTCCGGAGCGAGCTGCAGAGAAGATTGCGTCGACCCGCGGGTTGTCGAGGTCGTCGCGTAAGAGCGTGTGCCGAGTAGCAGCCAGGGTCAAAAAAGCATTGACGTCCGCAAACTGGTAGGGCGGGTTAGCAGAGATGGAGGCGAACATAGGACTTACTAACATCGAATAGACCACTGTATGGTTCCGTAGATTTCGCTGGCTCCGTAGCTTTTACAGCGAGACAGAATATCTTCTCTGAAAGAAGGATCTTTAAATTTTGGTGTTATCATTCCGTCAGGTCAGGAGGTAGGAGATAGGACGCACCTCACAGGCGTCTTCAACGCTGACTTCCGAGTCTACTTCGACTATTCGGGAATCTATGAGGTCTGCAGAAACGCGCTGAGGCTGGAAAGTTGGCGATGATTTCATCAACTCACCCTTGGCGAGAACTTTCGCCCAATCCCTTACCCACTGCTCAGCGTCGTCGGGTTCAGCTAGGACCTGAGGTGGCTCAGAGTCAATTGTAAAAGACTGGGACATGCGTTTGTTGGCCGCCATGGTGGAGGTCGCTTCGGAGGTGGCCCATGCACGGTCACGTGTGACTTGGAGCGCGCGATCAAAATTATATTTTCCCAACCAACAAGTTTCCGCCCATCTCCCTCAGAGTTACTTTCGCCATAATATAGAGTGTGTAAAAGTCAAGAGTAGAGGTCAACCCATCCGCAACGCCAAACGGAGTCATTAGCGGGATCCAGCCTGGAATTCTTTTCAGCAATAGGCTCATAAAGGTGCGGCTGGACTCACCCCGGGCATATTCGAGAGCAAAGCATCCTGTGTGCATTTTATACTGCTTGGCGACTCCTCGAGGCAGGTGATGCACCATGCCCGGTGTGTATACCTCCTTCTCCAGCTGGCCCGGACTGAACGCCCACTGCTCCCCAACCAAAATATTGAAGTAGTCGTCCGCGGGATGCATCCCCGTGTGTCCCTCTGTACCCAGAGGCGTGCCAAATATGAAGAGATATTCGGTGATGCTGGCGTGGACGATGTACATGGCACCCATGGCCCCACCGGCGTTGTTGAACATCCACTCGTCCGAGTCGAGGTTGATGCGGACCTGAGTCGCGGGGTAGGTGCTGGATAGGTTGGTCACGATGTGTTGAATCATGCCTGCTGTGTCATTCGGATGGGAAGCGATCGCATCTTGCGCCAGTAGATTCAGTGCGACGGGGTCAAAGACATACCACCGGTCCTAAAAAGATTGAGCATGGACAGAATAGACCCAAGATGCCCACCTTGATGCGGTCTAACCAGACCCCGACGATGCAGAGAAATAGCAAGACCAAGGACCGGATGCTCCACTTGTTCAGAAAGGCTCTGGAGTCCATTGGCAGCAGAGGGAAATGGCGAAATATCAGGCCACTTTGTTTTCATCAAGAGAGATTAGAATTGATGATATCTGACTCGACAAGATTTGACGCAGGGCCGAGATTTACAATTGGTGTGGAAAGGCCTCCAAGTTCTTGGCACAGAAATGCGGAAGGACATCACTGGCAGCTCAACCTAGAGACTTGAGAGGCTTCTTATTTGGAGCTCCGTTTTTCGTGCTTGGGCCGTTGACTGTAGTCCCGTCTAGTCTCGTTCAAAGATTCTTAATTGAGACTCGAGTTGCTTTTTCCTCGGGACATGGAGATCTAGAGCTTGTAAGTAGCAGAGACAAAGCGGAGACAAAGCGGCCCGGCCGCTTTGTCAAGTCGTTGTTGATCGACGTTGATCCGTCATCACAAACTACTTTCCTTCATGCGGTGGGCAACTATGCTGGGAGCTCTCCAAGAGCTGCCTGTTTCTGTCCTTTTGGCTTCTTTCGCACTCGTGTGTGCTGCTCTGCCGGCTCAGACAGCAGCCCTCAAACCCCCACTTACACCCGATAATTTCAAGTCCACAATCGCGGAGGGCGTTTGGTTTGTCGAGCACTTTTCTCCGTATTGCGGCCACTGCCGTGCCTTTCTACCGACTTGGGAGAGGCTCGTGGCAAGCGAGCCAAAGGGAGTGCAGCTGGCGCAGGTGGATTGCTCCGTCAACGGAGGTGCGCTGATTCAGACACTCTCGCCCGTCCTTGATTTACACGCTTCCAGACCTATGCGATGCAAATGGTATCAAGGGTTATCCTCAGCTGAACCTCTACCGCGACGGAGAATTCGTCGAAAAGTACAAGCGCAACCGTGACTTTGACCTCCTCACCGAGTATCTCGCTAAACACGTTGAACCTGCGTCGCCTCCCCCACCTCCGTCACCACCAGCCGTTGTTTCGGAGCCTCTCAACCCCCATGGAGAGGTTCTCGTTCTAGAACCGGATAACTTTTACGCTACGCTCGAGAAAGGCGCGACCTTCATCAAGTTTTATGCGCCGTGGTGCGGTCACTGCAAGAAGCTTGCACCTACGTGGAAGCAGCTTGCCAAGTCCGCAAAGGACAAAGTTACTATTGCGGAGGTCAACTGTGAGGACCACAAGAAACTCTGCGACTCGCAAGGTGTGGAAGGATTCCCCACATTGGTATACTACCCACCTGGAGGGCCCAAGTCCGAATATACGAGCGGTCGCAAGTTCGATCAACTCAAATCCTTTGTAGACAAGGCCAGCGCATCGTACGTTGTCGTGCTGTTTTTCTTGGGCCAGTGTTACATATTATCTTTTCAGTGCTCTCCAAGCAATTCAGCCCGAAGAAGTCGATGCCTACGTCACCGAGAACCCGGTCATCTACCTGCTGCTGCACCCTGCAGGAGATTCAGAACTTCTGAAAACAATTACCCGCCTTGCTGCACCCTTACTCGGCTCTCCCCTTATCTTCACATCCCCAGCACCTGCGCTCTTTGAGCGCTTCAAGATCCCCGAATCTGCCCCTTGGGCCATTGTTGCGCTCAAAGACCGCAATCCACACACGGCAGCGGCAATGTACATCGGCGGGACGACGTTGGACACGAATGGCGACTTGCCTGCATGGCTCCTCGCGAACCGTCTGCCGACGTTCATGGAGCTCACGCAGGATACGTTCCAAAGTGTGATGAACGCGCCTCATTCTCCGCTGGTCGTCATTGCTGCTGTGGATGCCACCACGCGTGACAAGGTTGCGGAACGATTCCGAGATATGGCCATGAAATGGCGTGTGCGCACGGGCGGCACGGGTATTTCTCACGGCCGCTCAGTGGTCTTTACTTGGATGGACGCAGAGCGGTGGGAGAGCTGGATGAAGAGCATGTATGGAATCCGCAAGAGTCGCAGTGGCGAGATCGAGGATGCCGGCGTCGTTATTGCTGACCACAAGGTTAGTTGTGCAACAAATGGGGCGGGCCCGATTACCCGACTGACTGAATTGCCAGGTTTTGAAGTACTACGATACTGAACAATCCAACACGCCAATCAAACTAACGTCGCCGAGCATCTTTTCCGCGCTTGAAGGCGCGGCAGATGGCACCCTGCGTGCGAAGAACTCGGAAAATATTGTTGAACGGATAGCTCGGGTGGGTTTTCTGTATTATTCTTCGTCTCCGTCGCTCACCTTCGGGACAGTATCTGAACGCGAAGCTGACGTCGATTGAGAAGAATATTCTTAATCACCCATTCTACGCATTGGGCCTACTTTCACTGTCTCTCGTGGCCATGTACTCGGTCTTGCGGCGTTGTTTGGGGGATGATTCTGCCTACGACAGGGATAGCAAGTCGGGGAGAATGGATTAATCTACGTGTACGATAATTTTAGGCTGAGTAATGCACTCCTCTTATCTGTACGTTACGGTTTCACCAAATACAAATGCGGATTTTCCGCAACTGTTCGCTACCGACAAACCATGTGCTTCACTGGAGTCACACTTATCTTCTTCTATTTAGAGTTGGTTGAGCTTGAGATCCCCCAAATCGAAGGCGGGGTACCAGGCGATGGACAATCAACTTCCAATCACGCTGCCCGACGCGTCTGATTCTGAATCGTGCGTTGATACCTCCTCGTCCATTGAACGACGCTCAGGCGCTCACATTCCAGGATCTGGACACACGACTTGGCTTTTCCCTTGTACGCGGCGGCATTATCCGTGCTCGTTCTTTTGCTTCGTACATTCAAGCGTACCGCTGAAAAATCCACTCCGGACCTCTCTTGGAAAGACTCGAAAAAATATGGCGGCCTTGTCGTTTTGGCTTACAACACCGTTCGCTTTTTGGCGTGCCTGACTCTTGTGGAGCTATCGACCGCGTCCCTGGTCATACACGGCGCGAAATTGGAGACGGCGGTGTGGGGGATAGAACTCGGACTTGCTGGCTTCTACGTGCGTCACAAGTCTAATGTTCTTTTGGTGTCTGACTTGCAATAGGTATACGCGTCTCTGCTTGCTGCAGCCGCCATTGTCCCGACCTCGAAATTTGGGCCGGTGGCCAAGGGACATCTGGACTTTATCCTCCTTGTCGCCTTTGGTGTCTATTCCTACCGGGATATCTTCCCACTTGCCACATATTCATGGCCCGTGCAAGATGCCGCAGAGGGTCGCATTCTACGGGTGAAGCTCATCGTGCTCACTGTCGCGGCCGTTGTTGTCCCGCTGCTTACACCACGGACCTATGTCCCTGTTGACCCCTTGGTGCGTATCCGTCGTTTTCCTCACTTTAGACTCATGTTATGGTCCAGAATCCAATGCCTGTTCCCAACGCTGAGCAGACGGCGTCGCCCCTGTCCTTGCTGTTCTTCAACTACCTGGACTCTGTCGTCTATCAGGCGTACAAGCTCCCCCATCTGCCCTACGATCTTTTGCCGCCGCTTGCAGATACGGATCACTCTGAGAATCTGAAAGCCCGAGGATTCCCCGTATGTCTGCACTGTATCCCTCAAACGCCGCTCAATTCTGACGACTAAAGAATCTTGACCCTTTCCGGGGTGCGGGTAGACGCCACATCTTCTTTGGATTGATGAAGACTTTCCGGTCAGCTTTAGCACTTTTTTCCTTGACCAGAAAGTGAACCGTTTGTCACAGGAGCGAATATCTCACCATCGTCTGCATACTCACGGTGTATGTCGCTTGCACGTTTGCTTCCCCCATCGGCATCAACCGCGTACTGGCGTAAGAATTTACTTTGTGCTTCGTGCTATGTTGAGACCTTGCTGTCAGATATCTGGAAGATGGACCCAGCAGTTCTGAATTCAGGCCATTCCTTTGGATCATGTGGCTTGCTCTGGGACCCCTTGCGGGTACGACAGCCACGCAAGCCTACTTCAGCATTGCCAAGCGCATCTTGGTACAGGTAGAGGGTCTCCTGACAGAACTCATCTTTGAACACGCACTGCGTGTGCGCGTCAAGGCGCAGAACCCTGACGGCAACCCTGCACCATCGGACGCCGAGTCATCTGAAGGGACACTTAATGCTGGCGACGCACAATCGGACGCAAGCAGTGAAACCGTACAAGGCACCCAGAGCACGACTTCCAAGGATGCGAAGAGCAATGGCTCCTCCGCCGCAACCAGCTCAGTCGATGTAGGCCGCATCATGAATCTTGTCAGCACCGACCTGCGTAACGTGACGGAGATGTCGGACTTCCTGATGTTGCTATTTTACCTTCCCGCGAGTGTTATCTTCAGCGTGATCTTCCTCTATGTTGTGCTGGGCTGGAGGTACGCTTTCCTCCTTTTTTGCCAGACCTTTGCTCATTCACACAGTGCATTCGTGGGGATGGCAACAATGGCTATACTGTTCCCTTTGTCCGGTATTGCGTCCCAGTTCCTGCAGGACATCCAGAAGGGTCGTATTAAGGCGGCCGATGCACGTATTGGAACGATCACCGAGAGTAAGTGTTGATTCGTCATCTTGATGCCGTCTTGACAAATTCTCTTGTAGCGATGAACGTTCTCCGCATGATCAAGTTGTTCGGTTGGGAAGAAAAGATGCTCAACCGAGTCAACGAAAAGCGAGAGGCCGAATTGCATTGGATTTGGAAACGGGAGATATTTGAATGGGTTGCAAACACTGTCAAGTGAGCGCTGGTCTGTATAGACTTGACTTGTGGCTGAATGGAACTTGACAGCTCCACCATTCCAAGTGCGGTCTATTCTTCCTTCTCTAGCTTAATCCTAACCCTTTGAAGTCATAACAATGATGGCGACTTACATTAGTTTCGTCAGTGACCCGATCCTATATGTGACTTGGGAGCTAATGCTTTCCTTCAGACCGTTCTGATGAAACAAGAGCTCCGGCCGTCAATCGTGTTCTCCACCCTGCCAGTCTTCGATGTTCTCCGGAACCAATTGCACATGGCCAACTATCGTCTCATCCAGTTTATCGATGCCAAAGTCTCGATCGACCGTATCAACGACTTTTTGCACAATGTACTTTTTTTTCAGCGCAACCTTTGATCCTTCCCCTGATTTCCTTCATAGACGGAGCTTCTGGATACATTCGCCGAGTCTGAGGAGACCGCCGAGTTCCTGGCGGAAGAAACACCTGCCGAGTCCGAGATGATTGGTTTCCGTGATGCCTCGTTCACTTGGTCGAATGACAGCGACGGGACCGTCACGCCGTCCAGACGCAAGTTTGTTCTTCGTATCGACGACGAATTGCTCTTCAAGCGTGGTTGCATCAATCTGGTTGTATGTGTCTTATCATTGTTTTTCAAACAGTGGGACTGAATTCCTTCAGCTCGGCCCAACTGGTGCAGGAAAAACATCGTAAGCTTGAATACAGCTTGGCCTTATCACTTGCTGATGGTATCGCCAGGTTGCTCATGGCTTTACTGGGTGAGTTTTTCATACACGGGTTAGAGTTGTCCCAACGCATATCAAGGCGAAATGCATTTCATCCCCTCCACGCCCAATTCTTGGTTCAATCTCCCTCGCGCGGGAGGTGTGGCATACGCATCCCAGGAGTCCTGGGTTTTGAATGAGACCATCCGCGACAATATCCTGTTCGGCGCAGAGTACGAGGAAGAACGGTGAATTTTTCGTGATGTTTTTCATGTCATTTAAACTGAGACTGGCACAGGTACAAAAAAGTCATTCATCAGTGTGCTCTTGAGCGTGATCTAGAGTTGTTTGACGCTGGCGGTTAGTCTTTGCTCTTGGTTCATGGTATGCAAGGAGGCTGAAATCTTGACAGATGCTTCCGAAGTCGGCGAGAAGGGGTTCGTTCTCGTTCTTGCGTCTATTTCCTAGCTGATTTTTTTTCTCTCAGCCTGACTCTGAGTGGTGGACAGAAGGTGAAACCATTTTCCCTCTGAACTATTCTTTTGGAAGTGAACAATTCTGTCTCAGGCGAGAATTACGCTGGCGCGAGCCATCTACAATAAAGCCGCTATCGTTCTGCTCGATGATGTCCTTGCTGCATTAGGTTTGTGTCTTTGAATTTGAATCATCTTCATTTCTGATCCTCTCTGCAGAGTGTGTAGTCCACGTGCTTTCCATAACCAGAGACTGACCTCATATAGCGTTCACACCTCGAAATGGATCGTGGAAAAATGTTTCAGTGGCGATTTGGTCCGGGGCCGAACCATCATCTTGGTGGTACGTGGCTCCTTTGACTGCCATATCGAAACCGACGATTTCTCAGACGCACAATGTCGCCTTGGCTGCCCCTGTCGCTGATTTCACCGTTTCCATCGGCCTGAACGGAGAGATTTTGAGTCAAGGATCAGTTGCAGAGGCCCTCCAGCACGACATAGTATTGGCGGAGGAAGCTAATGCAGAGCTGGAGGTGCTCGAACAAGTTGTCGATCCAGCACCGACGGAGGAAAAGAAGGACGTCAAAGACGGTAAACTGATCCTCGCCGAGGAAGTAAAACTGGGTCGAGTCAAGTGGTCTGCTGGTGAGTTTGTTGTCATTTTTGATCGAGCGGGGTTTGAATTGGTTCAGTTGGTCTTTACCTCCGTGGCTTGGGCGGTTTCGGATTCTACACCATTTTCCTTGGATTCTACACCCTATCTCAAATGGGGCAGATCTTTGGCACATGGTATCTCGGGTATTTTGCGTCGCTATATGAAACCAGCCCAAGCGGTTCAGTCTCCGTTGCCTAGTGCGTCTTTCTCAGTACCTCGTTTCCATCATCTCAATCTTTCAACAGCCACATGGAAATATACGGGTTGATCACCGTGTTCGATATCCTCACCCGTTCAATTGGAGACGTCACCTTTGCTTACGCCGTCTTACGCGCCTCTCGAAGCATTCATCGAGCGCTAATCAAGTCCATCCTCGGCACAACTCTGCGATGGCTCGATACAACGCCCACGTCCAGAGTCATCGCTCGATTCACGGCTGATATCACGGCTGGTGGGTGATTGTGGAGCTTTGCGGTAATATACTAACGTTTTCCAGTCGATGGTCCCATTCTCAACGTGTTTGCTGGTTTCGTCTTTGTCACGATATCTATCCTGCTGTCATTCGGAGCTGTGGTGCTCTTGACGCCCATCTTTTCCATACCGGGAGTCGGTGCGGGCATCATCGGTGGAATCCTCGGGCAGCTCTTCATCAAGGCTCAACTTTCAGTCAAGCGGGAAGCTAGTAATGCTAAAGCCCCCGTGTTGGGTCACTTCAGTGCAGCCATCGCGGGTCTGCCTTCCATCCGAGCCTACGGGGCTCAAGGATCCTTCATCTCAGAGTCCCTTCGTCGGATTAACAAGTACACGAGAGCCGCCAGGACCCTCAACAATTTGGATCGTTGGGTCGGAGTGAGGCTTGCAGTGGTCGGGAACTTCCTTGCCGCCTTCTTGGCGATCTACCTCGTCTACTATCAAAAGGAGCGAGCCAACAACGTCGGGTTTAGTTTGAATATGAGCGCAGGATTCTCAATGCGGATTCTCTTTTGGGTGCGTAAAAATCGGTCACTGTGGGTTTATCTGATGAGACGACAGGTGCGCATCTGGAATGATACGCAAATACAAGGCAACAGTCTCGAGCGGATCCAGCAATATATTGACATTGAGCAAGAACCCAAGCCTTCAGAAGCAGGGAAACCACCAGCACATTGGCCGACCAGTGGTCAACTTATCGTCGAGAAAATGTCTGCACGGTATTCGCCCGACGGTCCGAAAGTGTTGCGCGAGATATCGTTCAAAGTCAATGCGGGTGAACGTGTTGGCATTGGTGAGTGAAGCCCCTTCTCGTTGTCTCGTGTCTGAGCGTCTTCAGTTGGCCGCACTGGGTCTGGCAAGTCTAGTCTGACCCTCGCTTTGCTACGGTCCATCTACACCGAGGGAACGGTTTATTATGACGGCATTGCCACATCGTCCATAAATCTGGACGCCTTGCGGTCTAATATTACTATCATCCCGCAAATGGTGAGTCTCTCGCATTCCGTTCATATCTGGGACTCACAGACGACAGCCCGAATTGTTGTCGGGGTCTTTGCGACACAACTTGGACCCTTTCGGCCAATACGACGATTTGACTCTGAACAATGCCCTGCGGGCTGCGGGATTGTTCTCCCTCCAGGAGGAGATGGACGAAGGCCGGTTGGTACTGGATAGTATCATTTCCAGCGGCGGCTCCAATCTTTCGGTGGGGCAGAGGCAGATCCTCGCCCTCGGCAAGTTCCTCTTCGTCATTTGGTCTCATGCACTGACCACCTCCTCTAGCCCGCGCAATCGTGCGGGACAGCAAAGTCTTGATTTTGGGTGGGTTTCATCCAACATCCGCCTGGACGAATCTGACACCTTGCAGATGAGGCGACGTCTGCCATCGACTACAAAACGGACACTGTCATCCAAGCGTCGTTGCGTCACGAGCTCAAGTCGGATGTGACCGTCCTGACTGTCGCTCACCGGCTGCAAACGATCCTTGACTCTGACAAAATCGCAAGTGCTCTTTTTGTAGGCAAGCGCAGGTATTGACCGATGTCTAGATGGTTCTCGACGAGGGCCGTATTGTCGAATTCGACGCGCCCAAGGTACTCCTTCAGAATCCTAAGGGCAAGTTGCGCGCGTTGGTGGATGAGTCGGGGGACAAGGAGCAACTGTACGCGATGGCCGAGGGCAAGGGGCAGTAGAATGAAAGATCCAAGTCGGTGTACTACTTAATTATTTTCTTATTTCAAGAGACAGCGAAGTTTGGCAAGATACGGAGGTTATGCCATGCATTAAGAGTTACAGTAAGTACAACACGATGACATTGCAGGAATGATGGGAATAAGATAGAGCAGGCGCGGCAAAGGCGCGGTGCAGCAGATCGCGTCGGGTCTGTCGCCGAGAATGATGGATGTTGGACTCTGTTGCACCTTGCACCCTGTCGCACCTTGCTGTTGCACCTTGCACCACCTCTGTTTCGCTTCGCAATCGGTATCTAGCAGCCCAACATCATCTGTCCCGACGTAGACCATTGGACTTGCGGCGAGGTGCAAGCGAGGTGCTTGGCCAGCTATACAACCCTCGACTCTCGAGGCTCGAACGACCAACACGCACCCGATCTGCTCCTCATTATCGGTCAACGACTGTCCATGGAGGAACGGCTCCGAATAGTACTTGGCTTGCGAGTCTTGACCTTCCCATGAAGAATCACTCGAAGCGTAGGTTTTGCTTCAACAAGCCTGGTAAATTGGAGGGAGAGCACTGCGAGCTAGTGCTCCGAGATCCAATAATGATCTCTCAAACTTCTGCTGAGATTGCGAATTGATAACGCTTGTTAGATAGCCCGAGGGTTTCATGTTGGGTTTAAAAAGCTCGACTCGTTCGTGTGAGTGCGGCAAGAGTGCCCCATTCTTTCTTCTTCTTAGCGCTAGTCGCCGTCTTTTGGGCTTGGTATCAGTGGCTGTGAGACTGCCGAGTGGACCCAGTTGATCGCCGTGAACCCGTCTTTCCGTCTTTCCGTCCGATGTGGTTCGGAAGGACTCCTTCCGATGGAGGATAACAAAGTTTACGAATCAGACACAGAGGTATAAAGGCGACCTATTTTTACGCGCTTGCTTCCTGATCGACTGTCCGCAATGCTTCGCCGCCTGTACTATGTGAGTTTCCATCGGGAGACTCCAATCCGAGTAACCAACTTCAACAGACATTGAATCCTCCCATTCCAACTAAAGCCGCTGGCGCAGACCCACCAGGCAAACCACTGAATTTCGGTTCTTTAGGCGCAGCAACAATCACCCCCTGGGCTCTCGTCCATGCCGCAAAAACGCACCCTGAGGTCGTCCTCTACGCAGTCGCCGCCCGTGATACCAAACGCGCAGAGGAGTTTGCGAAAAAGCACGGCTTCCAGAAAAGTTTCGGCGGTTCGACTGGATATCAAGGTACGTAGTCCTGTCGTTGTCTTTGGCCGTTTCTTTTTATATTGACTTGTGGTGTATAGATTTGCTAGACGATCCCCAGGTTGACGCTATCTACAACCCTCTCCCCAACGGACTACACTTTGAGTGGACTATGAAGGCCCTGAAGGCAGGAAAGCACGTACTCCTCGAGAAACCCGCAACAAATACTTCCGCGGAAGCTGCCCAAATATTTGCGCTCGCTGAAAGTAAAAACTTAATCGTTCTTGAAGCCTTTCACTATCGGTCGGTTCTTTCTCGCATCAATCGCGTCAAGTTCTGACTGGGCCTATTACCCCAGATTTCATCCTTCGATGCAGAGAGTGAAGGAGATACTGGATAGCCAGGAACTGGGTGCAATACAGCGCATTTCGGCCACTTTCACTGTACCGTCAGGAACTGCAGCCGAAGGTGATATTCGCTGGGACTACGAGCTGGGAGGCGGCTCGGTGATGGACCCAGGCTGTAAGTGTTTCGTGAACGTGGCAGTATGAAGATAATTAATATCGGACAGGCTACACCGTCAGCATCCTCCGATACCTCGCTTCGTCAAATCCCACAGAAGTCCTCACCGCTAAAGCCGTCCCATATTCTACCCGGCCAGAGCACAAACAGGTCGACAAGATGTTCTGGGCGACGCTATCGCTCCAACCCGAGATCATCGGCGAGCTGCACGCGAACCTCGACGAGTCCAAGATATTCGGGTTCATTCCCCGCTTCCCCACAATCTCGGCCACCGTTCAGTGCGAGAAGGGAACGGTCGAGATGTTTAATTTCCTCGCACCGTCGATTTACCATTCAATCACCGTATCCCCCAAGGGTAAGCGCCGCCGTGTTGAAAAGGCGTATACCTTCAAGGGCGTGGCGAAAGGAGAAGCCTGGTGGACTACCTACAGGTGCGGTTCCTTTCGTTTTTGCCTGTTCCCATATCTGATATAGCAGCAGATATCAACTTGAAGCCTTTGTCGACAAGGTACAGGGCCGCACTCCTCAACACTGGTTAGATCCGCAAGACACTATCGACAATATGAAGTGCGTAGAGGCGATTTACGAGAAGGTGCTACCAAAATTATTGTGGTTTTGATTTCATTGACTGAGGCTATATACTGCAGGATGGTTTCGGCCCTCGCCCGCCTTCCAAGTACATCTACACCGAAGATTGAATAGCTTGATCGTAGTTGAATATGTTACCCCAATCTGTACTCTACCATAAGTATAACCATGGAAAGCCCACGTGCCGTATCGTGCCCACGCTGGCACCGAGCATCCTGTTGAGTCCCTTACCTGTATACCATGGCCACCGCTTTCTCAACGCTTGAACTGCTGACCGATGCTTTGCTATTCTCTGTTTTTGTCCCCTTCGTCCCTCCCGTTCAAGTCCATCTAATTTCTAGACGCTGGCATTGGCTTACGTTTTTTTCCCCCCTACCCTACCAGTGCCAGCTTGAAAGCCGTTTTTGGGCTGCGATTTGTGATTGACATGTCGCTTGCGTTAATTTAGTTGCCGAGGCTTGAAATCGACTCCCATGGCTCAAGTCTTTTCTTTATTCACCACCGTGGCCACTGCAATGTGAAATGGAAGACGGCATCTGGCGGCAGACGATGAAGTTTCCACCGCCCTCCCGACTCGACTCGCGTCGAATGGGCGGCGTGTTTTTGACCCAGCGGAACGTGCACATTTGGCAGTTGCGGGTGTTGATTGAGGGACCCGAAGGCTGCAGTGAGGTCGTCTCCATCAACGTCACCCACTTTAACGATTCGCTGGACGACTTCTTGACGCGAAGTCCACATCAGGCTGCCCCTCGAACCATTACAACGACAGGACAGATGCCACCCGAGTCTCGACATCCACGCGGACCTTTACACCCGTCGCGCGATACCGACGCCCCCATCCTCAGCCACGTCCCGTCTCCGACCATGCCGTCTGCATGCACCGTCTCTCCCACTCCCACCGAGCACCGTAGCGCCCTACAACCCAGATAACGGGCTGTCGAAAAAGTTCGAGATATCCGACGTACAAGACGTGTTCATCGTCTTGCCTCTCTTCCCCCACCCCTTGCGCTTTTTTGCCCCGGTTCTTACACATCTTCGACGGGTTACCCCAACTCGAGGCCCCAGTCTCAGTCTCAGGCCCATGTCTACTCGAGGAACTTTGCTGCCGCTCAGCGCAAAATGAGCGCTATGAGTCTTGTCACTGGCTCGTATGGTCTCAACGGCTCAAACATCTATGTACTGCAATAACCCTGCCGCCCAGGGCGGAAACAGTCCCGCCGCGAGCCCAGTCAGCAGATACAGTTCTATGGCTCGCCTTCAGAAGTTACTATCCCACCTCCGTTACCCCAGTTCCAGGCGGAAGCGGCTCAGACGCGCACCGTGCCATGCCCGGGTTTCATTCAACATCCTGCCTGAACGAATCTGGTACCTTGCAGCTGATAATGTTTGATATTGATTCATTTCAGACATCTCATGTCCTGCAGCCGAATACGGGTCTTGGCTCCCCACCACCTCGATGCAAAGTAGTCAGATGCAGCCTGCGCAATCACCGCCCCGACGTGACGTGCGGATTGCGACGGAGGATTGGCGGAATCGAGAGGATTCGGAGGTTGTTGCGCATGGTGGCAAGTTGAGGAGGAAACGACCGGGGTGGTGTTTGATGTTGGGGAAGATCCGTCGGAAAAAGCGCGACCGGGGCGTGCGAAAAAGGTGCAGCAGCCTGCGGATACGGATTCGAGCGACGCGATTGACCATGTGTCTGGATGGTTCTCGACGAGGGCCGTATTGTCGAATTCGACAAGGTGATCCCTCAGAATCTCAAGGGCAAGTTGCACGCGTTGGTGGATGAGTCGGCTGTTCGCGATGGCTGGCGCAGTAGAATGAAAGTTTCGACTTGGTGCACGAATTATTCTCTTATTTCATGACGCGGCGAAGTTTGGAGTCCAAGATATGGATTTTATGCGATGGATTCAAGTCGTACACTTTTTTACAGAGTTGCACTTCATGTGCGGGTCCGAACAGCTGCCCTGGACACTCTTCGGTTTCCCATCCACTCACGGAAACAGGAATCGCACGGGAGTAGGCAAGGGATTGTTCGAATTTACAATGGTAATGGTAAAGAGTATAAAGTATAAAAAGATACAGATACAACATGCAGAAGCCAGAAGCCAGAAGCGGCGCGGCGGCAGCTATACTTCCGCAGCGGCACCCTTTGCGCCCTCTGAAAGTGCGAGTCAGTGTATGCAAGAAAAAGCGGTATGCGAGACGCACTCTTGGTTGCCGATGGCAAGAGCGAGGGGTCGATGTGGGGGACGACACCGCCCTGGGAGATGACGACGGACCCGAGGAGCTGGAGAGGTGTGAACAGGGAGAAGAGGAAAACGCGTCGGAGGGCGCACCTTGCCCAACTCTTCATCGTTACGGATGGCGAGTTGCAAGTGACGAGGTACGATACTGAATGAAGTATTAGTCTATGAATGCAAAGTCTGCGGCTGAAACTCACCGGTGTTTCTTGTTGTCGCGAGCTGCGTTGCCAGCGAGTTCAAGAATCTCAGCGGCAAGGTACTCGAGGACAGCGGCGAGGTAGACTGTGAGCCATCGCGTCAGAAAGGTGAGAGTCGCTAGTCAAGACACCGCACCTGGGGCACCAGCACCAACACGCTGAGCGTAGTTGCCCTTCTTGAGAAGACGGTGGATACGACCGACAGGGAACTGGAGACCGGCTTTGGAAGAGCGGGACTGGGCCTTGGAGGTTTCGCCGCTGCCAGCCGCCTTGCCAGACTTGGATTTGCCGCTAACTTTGCCAGACATTGTTATTGATAAAAGGTGGTGGTGGTGTGGTGGTGACGAGGTGGTGGTAGCGGAGGAAGAGCTGAAAGATTCGAGTGATTCGGTCGGGCCGTATTTATACTATTTGCCGAGATCAACAAATCGACTGCGCGTGACACTAACGCGACTTGTGTACGCATCCACAACAAGACCATCTTAAGCGAAACTATAAAGCAAGAGAGTCGTGTTCTCAACTCTTGCCCACCACCACCACCCACCACCCACTTGCCTTACTCATACTCGATGGCTCCCAAACCTGCCTCCACCGCCGGCAAGGCCCCTGCCTCCACTGCCTCCAAGGCGCCCGCCACCGCTTCTAAAGCCCCTTCCAAGACCACCGAGAAGAAGGCGGGCAAGAAGACGGCCAAGGCCTCAGCGCCTGCAGACGGCGAGAAGAAGAAGCGCAAGAAGGCTCGCAAGGAGACTTACTCGTCCTACATCTACAAGGGTGCGTGCTCCCTGTCTTCCTTTGGGTTCAGCTCTGACTCGTCTCCAGTCCTTAAGCAGGTCCACCCTGACACGGGTATCTCCAACAAGGCCAT
Source organism: Roridomyces roridus (assembly GCA_029378245.1). NCBI lineage: Eukaryota > Fungi > Basidiomycota > Agaricomycetes > Agaricales > Mycenaceae > Roridomyces > Roridomyces roridus. Next base: position 221,092 of record JARKIF010000062.1, read on the forward strand.
GGCCATCCTCAACAGCTTCGTCAACGACATCTTCGAGCGGATTGCCACCGAGGCTTCCAGTGCGTCGTCTTTGCTGCCCTCTTACTTGTGCTCACTCCTTTCTCAGAGCTCGCGCAATACTCGAAAAAGTCGACCATTTCTTCCCGCGAGATCCAGACCTCTGTACGGTTGATCCTGCCCGGTGAATTGGCCAAGCACGCTATCAGCGAGGGGGTGCGTGCTCTCCTCCTCCCCTTTATATCTCCGTCTCACTCTTTCACAGACCAAATCGGTCACCAAGTTCTCGTCTGCCACCACCACCAAATAGACTCGGCCCACCTCTACATTATTTCCTCCTTCCTCAATTTTACTGTCTGTAATCTGTCTATCATTTGTACAATTCGATCAATCCTTTGCCTACTCCCCTGCGACCCTGGTCCCTACACGCATGAAACAATATGAAACATTGAAGAACGACCGACTGCAGTTCGTCGTGCCCACAAAGATTCTGATATGACGAAGAAAATCGTGCATTGGTGCAGTCTGGTATGTAGACGGAGTGTTCCAAGGGTGTTCGCTCGTGCAGGCTAGATCTAGAGGTACATGTATTCATACTCCATAGTTGTGGCATCTCGCTCGCCAGTGGCGCGCTCTCGGAACGCCTTTGCCACTCAACCACCTTGCATACTTCCTCCACGTCCACCCCGACCGGCTTGAAAAACTGGCCATTCCTTGTCGACGATCTTGTAGCTTCTCTGTCTGTCCCTTGTCCGCTTGACCGCGTTTGCATTCCGTCCCAGCGCGGGGCGAAGCACATTGTTGCCCAATTTGAGTATTCTTCGAGCTTTAGGCTTTCCAAATCTTCTCTCTGCATTATCATCTTGATACTTTCAACGCAGGTCGGACGCTTGCTGGCGGAGCTGATATAGCGGGACATGTACGGGCCTAATGAGTTTCTTGAGAATAACGCAATTGAGGACAGTTCGAGGTCAGCACCCTGCGCTGAGTCTGTGGGTATCGATGTCCGCAGAGAGCAACCAGGCGGATACCTGCGACGACCCAGCAGGACAAATGTAGGGCCGGCGACATGGGAACGTTGATTGGGCTAGTGCTCTGCGGTGGATTCGACAGGCCGTACGTGAAAATGGGCGATGTCGCTATACAGGCGATGAGCTCTGGGCTATGATGTCGGGCGGATCGACTTACGACGCTGGGATTTGTAGATGGCATGTAGCCGCCTCGTGTTGGCCCCGGATACGGTGGTCGACTGGACAGATCTTGGAACGAGGCAGCAGCGGGTGGAGGGAAGATGGCTTACCGACAGGCTATGAAGTGGGAGCGCCGCAGGTATGTCCTGAGATGAACGAGAGGCGCTCGGACCAGAGTGCAGATGCGGATGTGCATTCAACGCTGCTGGTAGCAAGCTGAAGCTCGTGATATTCTCCTGCAGAGGGATTTCGTGTGGTCGTTGGGTGGAGGGATCGTCTGCGAGTCATTGGTGAATGTAGAAGCCGGTCGCTTTTTGACTGGTCGGAATGAAGCCGAAATCAGGGACAGCAGTCCTCAAATGGAGGCTCCGAAGAGTGCTGACCAGTCTCTTGAGTTAGAACGCCCGTGACGATGATGTCTCCGCGGCGGCGAGCTGAAGGAAGGTGATCGAGATACTCATCTCTGCCTAGTACCGCGACCAGCCCGTGTGTAGGAGCAAGATCGCGCCTGCAAAATCGCGCCTCGGACCATCCGATGAGCATACGGTAAGAGGTCATCCCATAATATCACTTGACGCGCTGATTTTCGTGTGAGGTCGACGACTACGGCACGTCCCATGAAGATGGCAAGAGGGAGTTGCGAGATCGTTTGTCCGTTCGCGAAGAAATGGGCTGGGGCATCGACATGAGTGCCGGTTTGCGAGCCGAGGGAGAGGGAGCAGACTGCGTAGCCATCTTTGGCGATGGACGCGGCGGGAGAGCAGCTGGAGGTTGGGTCGCCTGGGTAGACTTGCATCCCTGACTCCAAGGTATGTGGGAGGTCAATTATTTCTGACATGGTGGTTTGGATTCGAGAGCAGAGCACGGCGGCCCGGTGTGCCGTCTCAGACGGCAGGGTGTGTTTGCTTGGATGTGAAACTGTCAGCCACTCTTTGAAATTTCATTTCTTTACCATCAACCACCATATCTGTTACCCGCATCCTCTCGTCTTTCAAGCCTGTTCGCTATATTGTCGCCATCCTCGGCGTGTCCTACAGCATCACCCAGCTGTTCTCCGAGCCCGTGGAGGTTCAGTTCGACACACCACCCGTGGTCGACCTTCCGACGATCTTCCAGCCCCCGCCACCACCGCCTCCTCCTCCTCCCACTCGCTCAACAGCCTCAGGCCCACCCAGCAGAACGATACTGGCTCAAGCTCCGACTCCCCAAAGCTCGTTGTTCTTCAAAGATGCGACTCCCCCAAGCCCGCTGCTTGCTACCATCCTAGTTTGTGCATTGGTTATCCTGTCGCTGTTGGTGTGCGTCATTATCTGGACTCGGTCGCCCAAGCCTCCTCAAGCCGACGTGGAATACGACGATGGTGAAGAGGACGAGGTTCAGAAACCCGACACGGACGGTCTCGAAGTCGCTCCTACTCAAGCCCTCAAAGTCACCCCCATCATCGAACAGCCTATCGTAAGTCTCCCGACTCCAGTAACAACCAAAGTCGCTCATGCCCTGGTAGGAACCGGACCCTCCAATACAACCGCCTGGCGTCAAGCCTCCTCCTAAGCCGGTGCCTCGCCCAATCATTGTCGAAATCATTCGTGGTACCGTCTGCTTCATCGTCTCACTTCCCGTGATCATCGCCGGCGTTGCCCTATTCTGCCTGCTTTACCTCATCGCCTCCGAGCATCACATCAAGGCCCCGCCAAAACCCAACGTTCCGGACCTCCCGCCAGCGACGCGCAAACGAAAGCATGTTCTTCCTGGAGTCGCGCGCTTCTTGAAAGGTGTATTCATCCTGTTTATCTGCTCTGCTCCCATCGCCGAGCCTCGGTTAGTGCTCTATGCCAATGCCCTGCACCCACCTGCCCCTCCACTTCAACGAGTCGGAAACCAACCGACATCCGAAAGTGTTGCGATTGTCCTCAAAGCTTTACTCCCATGCTCGGCACCCTTCGTCGAGTCGCTCTTGCCCTCTCCGCCACCGCCACCTCCACCACCAGCGCCGGTCGCTTCATACCTTAGGCCAGCACCTCCCCCTGCGCCAGGTACTTTATCATCCCCGACACCGACAGCGCCAGACGCTCCCCAGCCCGTGACAGCACCTTCCCCTGCACCGGCTTTCTCTACGCGGCATGAAATGGGCATCACACTTTTGGGCATCCTAAGCACGGCGACCACAAATCGACTAGAACGACCCGGGGACCTCACTGGGCACGAGGAGCGCCTGCGATGTATTCAACAGCGTGTCTCTCAGACTGTCGTTACACGCGCGACGAGACCAATCGCGGAACAGGACGCAGAGGAGCAGGACGTTGGGCACGCAGATCGACTACGGCTAACCCAGAACCGTATCTGCCAGACGATGGCTACGCGGGTGGCTAGAACGGAGAAGAGAATTCGAAGAGAAAAGATAGAAGAGGTACAGTCTCGAATCCGGCGGCTATTTGGTGAGCTGAGGGAGAGATGAATATTGGGGACTTTTGCTGTAGAGACGACGACGAAAGGCAGGGAGCAAAGAGGAAGTGATCCCACCTCTTTTTCACCTCCCAGTGTTATACCCGCGTGGACACTCTGTGCGCCAACGCTCTGGATCTTGTTTCATTTCATGTACTAGTAGATACAATGCACAGTCGGCTCCTTCTCTTGAAGCTGTATCCCTAGTGGCGAGCACAGTATGTGATAGAGTTTAGATTAGATGATGTTATTCCGAGTCGGATCGACCAGCCGAAAACCTGCCCAGTCCCAACTGTCTCTCTCGTCCCTACGTCGCGTTCGTCCCCGCGCGCCATTGTTTGAACTCGCCGTCCTACGCGCACCGGCCCTCGCTCTCTACCGAAACCTCCTTCTACTCACCCGACGACAACGTTTGTTCCTTTAGGCGGAAGCCCTCATACCGCTCAAGGGTAGATTCGGACGTGCGTAGAGTATCTCTCTCGCAAGAATTAGCATCTCACTGGGACGGGAAAGACTAGAAGGCAACTGCTCAAGGTTCAAGCGATACAAAGGTCCGTGGTTGATACACAAGCCCTTCTCGATCTCACCCGGTGTAGTGGCTAGATGCATTCAAACAACTCGGACGGGGATGAGAAACAGAATTATTTGCGTGCCATTGCTGCAAAAGTGAAAGAGGAGCCGAATCGAATGGCGCAAGCAGGTATGTTGCACTTTTTCTCGTAGTACGTTCTCTAATTCTACCGTAGGCTTGGGAAGCGCGACTACGCCCACCACCCTCAGCCCACATTCTACATGCGAGCTTTCCCGCGGCAGGGTCCACCAGCCTACATTCTTGTCCGGACAAAAGTACAGGAGACGAACCCTACACGCTACGGTAGTCCTTCAGAGGAATTCAGTTCCTAGCACGGAGATATTGCATATTGTCACGGACCTTGCCACCGACCTTCTTCGCAAAGTTGACAAGGATGTCGACAATCTCCTCTGGAGACTCGTAATGCAAAGCGTGGCCACGCCCTTCGAGCCAGATGGCTTCGTAGGTCTTGAAATGCGGCTTCATGACCTCCTCGACGCCTTTGGGGCCCCCAGCGCGATGAGCGTCGGCGGTCCCTTGCACTATCAACAACGGAAGTCCATCCTTTCCGGCAGCCCACAACTTCTCTACGTCCACTGTGCGACTGAGGCTGAAGTTGGCGATCTCTGGGTGCAACCTTTGCCCCAAATACATACATTTGATCCCGTATGGCACGGCCTCAGGATGGGCAAAGAGCCGGTTTGTGAATTCGACGACAGAAGCTTCCGATGCAACGACGTCGTCCTTGGAGAGAAGACCTGGGATAGCGGAGAGTAGACCAGAAGGCACCATGGAGAGTGCGACTTCGCCCGTGGCCGGCATTCCCGACAAGTACACAACCCCGGAAAGCGTCCCGAGAGGCAGGTGAGTAGACACATCAGTCGCGACCACAGCTGCAGTTAATGAGCAAGAAGACCGGATCGGAGACGGGTGCGCTTACAGCCCATGCTCCTGGAAGTGGGATATCTGTGTCAGTTGGAGAGTAGAGGTAAGCAAAAGGCCCTACCATCCTGCAAGGATTGGCTTGTGGAGATTGAACGCGTCCATTACAGTTTGAAGTCATCCGCAAATAATTTCGACTCGTAGGCCCTCTGCGACGGTGGGCTTGCCACTTCGGCCGTGGCCTCGAACGTCGTAACGAACCTATGAATACATGAAGAGGAGGAGCCGGGAACCTTGAAACTTTACGAAACAATGTACACGGACGACAAGAGTGCTGGATTGGCACACATATCGTCGAAGACGCAACCGCTGAGGCCTAGGCCAGCGAGAAGGACGATATGGGGGTTGCGGGGGTCACCGGAGGCTTCGGCGAAAATGGTGGTCCCATCGGTGGACTGGACGACTTTGACTGTTGGGGAAGTCATTGCCGAACCTTTAGGTTTGCCCTTAACAAGAATTCTTGTCCCGTGGTTAGTGGCTGTGTCAGCGCTTAATGGGCGCTTTTCTGTAATGCCTAGTAGAACTTGTCCGTGGTTAGTGGCTGTGTATGCCGGTGTTTCTCTTATTTGCCGATTTACGGAACTGCAAAAAAAAAGGTTCGGCCCTCGCCGCTTGCGGCATTATCCGTACTCATACAAAGAACTTGAGTGGAGACCCTTGGAGACCTTACTGTATTTATGCCACGCGGTCCGTGATCTGTCAAATATTTGCCAATTGCCAACGCCTGGAATCTGATAGGGACTACAAGAAGTGATGCAATCTCCCATCGGCTTGAATCACTCTGATCATAACGGATTTCAGTACTCGGTCTACTCGCTGGGTTTCTACCATGTGCTGCCACCATGGCCATTTAATGTGTTCCGCGTTTCCACCGGCTCCGATCTCTTCAGAGTATGCAACTGTCAGAATGGAGCCACGGCGTATGAGTTTGAAACAGGTGTTGACTTGTGTTAATCGCCGCCTCTTCAATGCTTCTCCCCGAAGGACCCCGAGAGCCCCGGAGAACTCGCGCGGCCCACGAGCGCCTGGTGGAGCAATGACACGCCGATCATTGCGAGCGAAGCGAAGCACTCCCATTTCACGTGACGAGGCGGAGGGCTGAGATGGGAGGGAAAACACGAACAAACTTTCCGCGCGGTGGCTGGCATGGTCTGGAGGAAAGAAGGGCTTCAAATTCGTTCAAACCTGGCTCTTTCTCGATGAAAACGACATATTCTTGTACTGCTGTTCGAGGCGCGTTGATCGACATCCATTTCTTGGTGGACCATTTCAGATTTTGGTGTCGATGAGAAGAGGGGCTCGATCAAGGCTCGATCGTATTGATCGCCGGCCGGGAACGCGCACTCGGAGCGAGCACCCATCGACCAAGTCGAATCCATTTTTGTACTGGGCACATCTTCGTTCTTCTGGCTCTTACCAAGCTCCTCTCGCGAACGACTATTGGTACGTATCCAACGAACAGATACTGTTCGTCTCCTGCGCATCTCGCTTGCACATTTCACGGTATGTCGGCAGTACATATGATTCAGTTCCAGCATATTTTGTCCGCGCCGACATTATTTGAGCAACTGCAATTCACCGTTGCTTGTAATCGACTATCCACCCACCATGTCTAGCCCTACCCTTCACCAGCTACGCGGTACGACGTCTGCGACCACCTCTTCGGACTCTGATCAGGCCAACTTTGCAGTCGCGCTCAGCGTATTGCCACCATTCGCAGTCGTTGTCACCTACTTTCGCCTTTACCTGCGGAAGCGCGCGCGCAAAACTTTGGTGGGATGATTTTTGGGCATTCGTCTCAACCCTCTTCGCGATCGCGTTTGTTGTGGTCATCTTCCTTCACATCGATCCCAGTGAGTGACGAGGGGTGTATATGATGTTTGCTCATTCGACCTGTTTGTCAGATACAACTACATTATCTCAGAACGCGAAAGTCGCTATCTATTATCTGTAAGTCTCGAGCACCGCCAACGATGTGCTATCCATTCATCGTTCGCAGAAGCGCCCAAACTTTCTATGGCACTGCTTGGTATAGACATCGAGGTTCAAAGCTAATCGACTGGCTCATGTATCGTTTGATTTAGGTCAGCGCGCATCTCGATCCTGTTCACTATTATTCGCTTGTCTGCCGGGTTACAGCGGCGGTTCCTCCTGTCGTAGCAATCTGGCTGTTTGTGGCTTGGGCTATTCTCTTCAGCCAGGTCTGGTGGGTCCTGTGAAGCAGAGCCAGGATGGAAGGAGCTCTCTCTTCCTCAGTGCGTGCTTGGCAGAAACGTGGCCATTGCGCAGTTCATCTGTAAGCGGTCGATTCTCTCATGGTCCTCTCGCCATAATATCACACAGGCGATATCATCTCCGACATTATACTCATCGCAACCCCTGTGCGCTTGTTACTGAGCTCGCGGCTTCAGAGAGCGTTGAAGCTACGCCTTGTCGCCGTCTTTGCCACAACTTCAATCACAACTGCAGTGGCGCTCTACCATAGCTACACTATCATCAGCCTGGGAGGCGTCACAGAAGTATTTGCAGCCAACATCCAGGTGCGCCTTTGCGACTATCTCTCAGCTTATGCTCATCGCGCCCAGATTTCAATCAGTCCTTCTTGTCGCAAACCTTTCCGTCGTTACTGCTTTCTTGTTTCGGCTCGGATCCGATGGGACCAATGAGACGGACAACCGGACCCCATTCAGTAACATCACCTTCGGAGGCACTGGCAGGACTAGAGGGATCACTGCCACTACTTTTGGCGGCATCGAGACCACAGTACACCAGAATCCACATCTCGAGGTGCGAGTGAGCATATCGCAAACCGACGACGGAAAGAAGGGTAGCCGTGACGTCGATTGGAATGACTCGACAGTCATGGTGGGTCGGAGGGAGGAACATATACAGTTGGATAACTTGCCTGTGAAAGCCGCCACTGTCGTATGACGAACACTACTTTTTTGTGGTTCTTTCACTTTCGTTTATGCCCAGTTTGTCTTTGTGATTTTGGGGATGATTGCAAATTGAAATACTTTTCGATAAGAGCAGAGTGTGTGCGCACCTGGCAAGGATGGAAGAAAAGACAGGAGGCAACTGAATCACTGGGCCGGCCACCGCAGGCCACAATCAGTTTAGCCCCTATACGCGCACGCGTTGTTGTGGTGTAATGTTGCGTGTGTTGTTGACAGACAAACAAAGAGACTCTTTATAAACGACCACCATGTCCCAGCTCTGCTCTCTCCCAACCCCCACCTCAGTCCACCACCGACCACCACCACCACTTAGCCACTCTCACCCACACACAATGTCTGGCAAAGTTAGCGGGCAAATCCAAGTCTGGCAAGGCGGCCGGCAGCGGCGAAACCTCCAAGGCGCAGTCCCGCTCTTCCAAAGCCGGTCTCCAGTTCCCTGTCGGTCGTATCCACCGTCTTCTCAAGAAGGGCAACTATGCCCAGCGTGTCGGTGCTGGTGCTCCAGGTTCGTGGTTCTACTCATTCTTTGGCTCGTCCTCAACGCGTCTTAGTCTACCTTGCCGCCGTCCTCGAGTACCTCGCGGCCGAGATTCTTGAACTGGCTGGAAACGCAGCTCGCGACAACAGAAACATCGGTGTGTCTGATGCTTACACTCTGTACTCATGGACTAATACCTGTTCAGTATCGTGCCTCGTCACTTGCAGCTCGCCATCCGTAACGACGAAGAGTTGGGCAAGGTGTGTGATTCGATACGTCTTTCCTTCCCTTGCTCATACCGCTCTCCAGCTCCTCGGCTCCGTCGTCATCTCCCAGGGCGGTGTTGTCCCCCACATCGACCCCTCGCTTCTGCCATCGGCAACCAAGAGTGCGTCCGACATTCTATTTTCTCACATCCACTGACTGGTGCTTTCAGAGGGCAAGGGTGGTCAAAGCCAGGAGGTCTGAGTGTATTTTCGATCCACATTTATCCCTCATACCGTGTACTGGTGTATTCATATTTTATATTAGATCCCTTCTATCTGCCTCTTTTTACTCGTGTTCGATGAAGTCTTCGCTGGTTGGCGCTTGCAATGTCGAGAGTCTGGATCACAAGACCGCCTTCCTGCTGCCATCTTCCACTTCTGCACCGATTTGAAGACAGACAACGGCCCACAGGGCTGTTAGCAACAGCTCTACAGCAGATTTCTATTGGCCGGACATCTCTTTTTGTCCCCACAAGCGCCCAAAGAAGTACAAGACATCCCAACTCGTACATAATAGAAAGGCCATGGGAAGGGCAACACGCTAACGCGACTCCTCCACGCTCCTCCCGCCGTCCTCCTCTTTGACTCCCACTACTCGAAACGGACTCCTATGGCCAGGTATGTCCAAGACCCCTTTGTTGGCTGGTCTAAATTGGACTGTAGCGCAGCGTATCCGGGTTGGGGCACGTCTCATTGGCCGACGACGCAGACGATTTATCCGTACGTGCACCGACCCATCTCTAAGATACCCACCAACAGTCCGCAGGGACACGCCTTATACTCGCCATTACGCCAACGATCCGGGTCGCTCAATGGTCACGCCGCACTGGCCGCCTCCGCCCGATCCCCGGGCTCAACCCGGCTGGGGACAGCCTGCGGGTTGGCCAACCCCAGCGACTTATCAATTTGCTCCGCTTGAGAATACGGATTGGCGACCTCGTCCCACGGATAACCTCTGGCCAACACAGTGGCCAGAGCCACTGACAACTCCAGGGCCTGTCACGCCTATGCCGTTGGCTATCGAGCAGCCCTTTGGCCCAGTAGCACCGGGGCCTGTGACGCCAATGCCAATGGCGCTGGGTACGCCTGCTATTGGGTCGTTCTCGCCATTCCCCATACCACCATCTACTGCGCCGTTTCCCGATGATGTTCAACCTATACTATTTGCTCCGAGGTTTCCCTATTGGGGCAGATATTTGGCTGCAAGGCCGGCGGATTGGCGACATGATTACATTCCGCCGCGGCGCTTTTCATGTATTTCGCGTTTACGACAGGCGGGAGCAAGTAGGTTCTGATATCTACTGTTCATGTACATCACATCTGACTTGTCGCAGGTAGAACGAGAGTTAATCTTGAACCCTCCCAATTGAGCCGGCTGCTCTTGATGCCGAACTCCAGAGTGCCGACAATGTCGTTCGACTTGCGCTCGGACGACCCGTTCGATCCCAACAATCTCGAATTGTTGACCACCGTGGGGCGGTCATTTAACCCGACAGACCTTGCGCAATTTGCCACGACGCGGCCGGTGGCCAGGTTGCGCTTCTACCACCCCAGGCTGCCTTGGTACATAGACGTGCGAGCCAGCCAACCGAACGGGATTCTGGTCGGCGACATTCTTCACCAGATTCACGACAAACTGCATAGGATCATTCGACCGCAGGATTTTTCGAATACGGTACTAAATGCAACAGATCGCGAAGCGATTACGGACGCGTACAGGGCGAGGTGCAACGATGATGTCTGTTTAATGCAGCAGGGGGTCAAGCGTGTTGATTTCATGGGAGAGGATTGCATTTTGCAGGGATTCGTGGAAGGGAGGGACGGCATGTGGCTGATGAAAACAAGCCAGGTTGCAGACGATGAGTAGTCTCCCGCAGTCAGACTGTACAATCTTGCTGGTATTTCGGGGGATGTCGTCGATACAAGACGATTAGTAGTGTACTAGGGGCATCTTTGATACGAAAACAACTCTTGTCAATCCCGTTCATGGCTACCTTGACTCGGACATCCTCAAAGCCTCAGGAGCAGGCCGTGGATCCGACTCTTACCTCTTCCGTTCCTTCTCCCTTTCCGCGGCAGCTTCTCCATGCAAATGCAGAGCCAGAAATTGCCATCCAGGTGCCCGAGCTTGAAGCTGGTCCATCTCGAGCCCTGCCAGCTACCGAGTCGACTTCGACGGCCGTTTGGTCAGTTCCTTTGCCCCGGACTACGTCTGAGCTGACCACGTTGTACAGCAGGAACTGATTCCCTCAATAGCCTACGTTGAAAAGACATGTCTCATGACGCTGAACAACCTACTCTCTGGCCCCACACAACGATGGAGCCCTATCGTGCCAGACCGGAGGCACTCGATGCCCTCGACCCCCATGGCATCGACAACCCCCGAGATGAGTTCTCAGTCGTCGTCTGCGCTCCAGACCCTTGTCTCGAATCTGCGCACCAGAGACGCCCCTGATGCAATGGTCGAGATCCACGGCAGCTCGGACGCTGGTTTAATTCACGAACTGCGCGATAGGGTCCACCAGATGTCTTCTACCCTTGACCCCTCGGACGCCCATCTGGCAGAGGCGATTGTATCGCTACTGTCACATTTCAACCGTCTATCTGCCATCTATTCCAAAGACCCCAACGCACGGGTAACACCGGTCGAGGATTTGGACTACGAGCCTTTCTACCCCCCGGGTGACCTGTTCAACACGCTCAAACGTCAGTTGAGCGACCTGCAGACCGAACGTCTGTCCTCCCAGCAGGAATCCATTCCACCGAATACACCTCCAGTCGTCGCCGTAGAAACCACTCTTCTTTGGTCCAAGATAGACGAGGAGTTGGAGCTGGTGGTTGCCAAGTGCAAGGATCGCGCGGAACGCATCGAGCATCCTCCACAGTACGAGGTTGCCGACTACCAGCACGAAAGCCTGCCCCAGTACGACCACACTTCTCCGCGCTCCAGCTACGAGTTGGATTCTAAATCCAAACAAAACGGGACGCAGTCCCAGGCTGCCACCAGCGACGAGAAGATGCGGTTGGATTTCGAGGCGGTCACGATGGCCATCGACAGGCTTTACCTCGTGGCTCCTCAACTGCATAATCAACGTGTGGAGCTCAAGTCTTCTAAACTGGCGCAGATGGAGAGGGCGGGTCGACAAGGCTCTTCTTCCGTGTCGCGGGGCAAACAAAAGGAAAACGACACTCGGGACCTTGACAACATCTTGGAACTCATCGGCAAGGCTTCTGAGCGGAGGTTGGTCAACCAATCGGTCGTGTTGGACGGCGGAATGACCACGAGGCTCGAGAGGGCTCGTCAACGAGATCTGGAAAAGGTGTGTGTTTGGCTTGTTGGATGTTCCCGTTTCTTACAGTCCCAAGCGCGAGGCGTTCGTCGAACATCTGGCGGATTATTCAGACGCGGGGAGGTTCCACGGGCAGGATGCTGTTCTGCAACCTCCAAGGGTCAAAAACCCAGAAGCCATGTTGACGCTTCCAGAGTTCATTCGGGAGGCTGTGCCGGACGAAGTCCGACTCCAGGATCCCAAAGCCCTGCTCTCGCTTCCCGAGTTCGTGAGGGAGATGCCGCCTCCTCACGTTTTGAATCCGCCACCAGCTTCCGTTTCCGCCATTCGCAAAAAGCCTGTTCGGACACGGAGCATGTCTGCACCTTCCATGTCTTGCTCAAGAGCTCCTCCTCGCGCTCACAGCTCCGGTCCGAAATGGCCAACTCCAATTCGCTCCTACCATTTCTGAATCCGAAAGTGAGCGATTATCTTGCCTTGAATGAACTGTCTTGACCGTCTTCATAGACTTCTCCGTGTCCTATGTCGCCGAGCACCACGAAAATCTTCAACATATTCTCGTGTTCCTCACAATCAAGGGCATTGCGCCTGGCGCAGAGATCGAAGCCGAAGTCTTGCCAGCAGGTGTGCGACGCTGATTCCACCGGCGGAGACTATCTTGTCGTCAAAAGTGGTTCGAGTGCCTCTTATACCACTGTGCCTTCCTGGCCGTACAACCCCAGGCAAGCAGCAAATTCGAGTACAAGGGGGACATTACGAGATCAAAATGTCGACTCTGCCCACGAGCGGTTTGTCGGAGACTGTCTCTGCCCCACTACTCGATGCTACCCAGCTCTCCACTGCCAACCCGACCACTTTCAATCTGCTCCTCGTGCTCGTTGCCTCTTGTACAGTCGTCCAAGGTCACGGCATACAAGACCTTCCGTCGGAGCACTGGGAGGAGCTTGTTGATGCGTGGATGTGCCATACGGACCAGAAGCTCAACGAGCATGTGTAGTGAACATGGCAGGGCGGTTTCCTGGCCTGAAGCTGGGCAAGCGCTGGTTGGAGGGAGTTATAATACTCTTCGAGCAAGGGCCATGGTCAAGACATTATCTGCCCGGCGGATTCGACCAAAGTAAGTTCCATAAACCGTCACTTTTCCTCTCTCTTTTCGGGCCAATAAGAAGACCGGCGTTGGGTTCCTCACCAGCGGCGTGCGTTCTGAGACTTGCCCTTCGACTCGAGGTGCATTCGACCCCCTTGGAGCCCTTGCAGGTTTCGAGTGCGTGGTCGGTGCATTGACAGTCGATTGTGTGGGTACGGGGTGGCGACTTTACCGGTCGATACAAAGTGTCCAAGATTAATGGGAGCGACCCTCAATTGCGGTTGCCTCCAGTTGCTCTTTAAAAACTCTCGAGTTACCGAGGTTCACGTCTCGGGAGCTACTCTAGAGAACACATTCTTTCCCTCGTTTATTAATTGTCGATTTGTACTGATTAACCTTGTAGCGCGGCGAGGAATGGAGACTTGTCCGTTGCCTGTGCGGCGCAGTCGTTGGGCGCTGCCAAGAGCATCAGGCTTCTCCTGGGTCCACTGTCTTCCGCATGTTAAAGTATGCTATCCGGCCAATCAGCACATCCACAGAGTAAGTTGTTCTTGCATTTCTTTTCGCTTGTCTCATTCTCGTTCCTAGATCGCCTAAACTTCCTCTTTCGGCGTTCGTGGTGGAGGACATGACGGAGTTCGTGGAAGCTCATGCGTCTTATCGGTTCATCATACTGGATGAGGAAGACGAGCGTCCTCGGATCCTCGTTTGGTTGTTCAAGCCCCATATGCGGATAGCTTACACGACGCAGACGC